>JACSVZ010000001.1:23354844-23802344 GCA_014706295.1 Lycocorax pyrrhopterus obiensis | reverse complement strand
GTCCACTTACTGTAAAGAAATGTTAATATGTTAGCTCATCCATCTGGTTGTCTTTAATATTTTTTACAATGAGATTTAAATGATTTTGGTAAAATAAATTGACAATGTCACCTCTATTCAATATTATAAAATACTGTGGTGAATGAGAGTGATAAAAGTAATTAGATAACATGGCTGCAAGTAAAATGTGCTCTAAAGAAGAACAGAATAATGCATCTCAGAAAGAAGGCCTGCTTAGTTGTAATCTGTCATAAAAACAGCTAAGTTTGGTTTCTTCATGGAACAAGGGAAAAAAGCAACCTCATATCCAATTAAATCATGAAGAAGCATTTGCACCAGAAATAAATACAAAAAATGGTGTCAGAAGAGGTGAATCAGTGATGCACTCCAAACTCTACAGCTGGTTTATAAGATTAATTCAGGCAAAAATAACCAAAAATAAATAAGTGAATGTGCAACAAGAAGGGTAGAGATTGTGCATGTTCTAAAAGGAAATATTACAAAGGGCTATATTATTTTGATGGGAAGAATGGAAGGGAAAGTAATTTTTATCTCCAAGAGCAAGGAAAGATTTGTTCCAGAGGACAGCAGGAATGTGCTTTCAACAGGTACAACAGGAACATTATCATCAGGAAGGAAAAGCTATTTCTCCAGCTAAAATTCCTATCTGCCTCTAAAGAGTGGCTACTCCTGATTTTGTGACAAGGATACACAAACTTATTATTTGTAATTCTGGGAATGCAAAGAAGGAAGTGTAGGTTTCATTACTTACTCTTAGATTACCCTCATATTTTTTTTCACTTTTATGGTGGGCATGTTTACTTTCAAAGGCAACACCCAATCAGTTACTGTTGGATTCTTCCAATATATACATTCATATGTATTTTTCCATAGATGCATTTTTTACATTTTTTACATGCACCTATGCTTAGTATAGGAGTACATGTATGTATACCTCTATTTCTGTGTTTAGAAAATTTCTGAATTTCAGCTGTGTTCATCAAGGTCTAATTTCTCAATTTGCCTAATACTTATTATGCATATGCAATTTTCTCTCCCTTCCTGTTAGCAGTACTAGTTAATTGACAGAAGAGTGGACCTGGAGCCTTTAAGAGTTTATGATTTTCATCAGGATATGTTGTGTGGAATGACACTTGCTGCTGGCTGTTCCATCTGTGTTCATTATTTTATACTGCTGTGCTGAGACCATTTCTGAACTCAGAACCTGTTAAAACACCTGAATCTGCCTGCACTTTAACTTGGCAAGCATTCTTATTTCCACTGAAAGGTATAAAACTGCAGGGCATGAAAGCCTAAAAGGAAGATTAAACACTGGTTATAATTTTGATTTCACTTTGACAACAAGCTTTTCTTTGACCTGTAAGCCATCAAATGACATCTTTGTGACACATTCAAAGTCATTTTCTGCTCCCCAGCAGAGCTTACAAAAATACACTGTATAGAAATAATGCAGTTGTGTTCTATGCTTTTATTCATAGTGCATTTACAAGTACATAAGGTAAGGAATATACATAAGGAATATGCAACACTAATATTGTGACAGCAGCACAGAACCTACTTTGTTTTAATTTTAAATTCAGAATAGCAGGTTGTAAGCATTCCCACATGTTTGCACCCTTTATGTACACTGGACAGCTTTTGAAGTTTAAAAATGAGCATGCCAATGACTTCAATCAAATCTCTGTATCGCTCACCACTGTAACATAACTAGAATTGCACTAGGCAGCACATTCTCCCATGGTGTCCTTACAGAAACAGTACCATTAACAAAAAAGATGGTATGGAGGTTTTGACTTATCAAAGGAAAATTACTGGATGAGAATGCTGTTTAGCAGAATGTCAATAACATTGACATGGGAAGATGACTACAGATATTGACTATGTACAGGAATTATATCACAGTGAAATCTTCAGCATACAGAAGCTGTCTTAGTTTTATATATATCATCATTGTGAAGTCCATGCACTGTAATCATATGAGGACAGGGGGATAGAAGCAGTTAAGAAAAAAAAAAACAAAGAAAGGAATAAAACAGAATATGTAAATTCTTCTTCTCTTTTATTAACAGAAACCTTATTCTTGGGCTTTCATAGGATTTCTACTTGGCAAGTGACCTAGCTCAAGGCAAGCGGTGGACCACCCTACCTGGGACTTCACAGAGCCCCTAGAGCATTGCGCTCACTTTTGTGTCCCCAGTTCAGCAGAGGCATCAGCAAACTGGAGCGAGTTCTGCAGAGGCCATCAGGATGATGAGGGCTGGAGCACTGCCCTGTGAGTAGAGGCTGGGGCAGCGAGACTTTTCCAGCCTGGTACAGAGACACTTCCGGAGGCACCTCACAGCCACGCTGGTGCCTACAGGGAGAGGACTAAGAGAAAGTAGTCAGACCTTTCAGAAGGATGACAAGTAACAGAAATAAGGTGAAAAAAGACAGGTTCTTGATACATACAAGGAGAACTATTTTTGCTAATACAACAGACAGGCAGTGGAACAGGCTGCCAGGGAGGTTGGAAGCCTGTCTTTGGAAGTTTTCCAATACCTGACTTGGTAAAGCTTTGATAAAGATGGTCTGATCTCACAGCTGGCCCTGAAGTGACAGAAGAGAAACATGACATCTACAGGGGATTCTGAGGACTCTCTGTAAAGAAAGTAACCATTAACTCTGAATCAGTCATACAAGAAAGAGTCAGCTCTAAGAAAAATAGAGATGGATCATGTTAACCACACTAACAGAAGATGACTGGACAGTCTTGATTTATGACAACTAGCATCAGACCCAAAAAAGAATTTGTTTACATTTAAGTACAGCAGTAGAACCCCAAAATCTCCTGCTCGGCATGGAAACTGCTTTAAATTTGGGTTTTGATATTGAAGCTCTTCATGTGTGAGCATGCCTGGCACAACAATTCTCTTGAGCAGAGCAATGCTGCAGTCTCACACAAGTGCCATTAGATCCAAAACTAGGAAGAATCAGCCCGAAGGTACAGGTTCTTCTAATGGGGTAATTTAAACACAGTGAAAAGATCAGGCCACTCACAATACATATAGATTGTGGCTTTTTACCTATGAAATCAACAGTTTTAATATCATCCACCTTTTCCCACATAATATGAAAACACTTGAAAGACTGATAAACATTTAGAAATTTGCCTTTAGTATGAAATAAGGTGCTAGACTCTTCTGGGGTAATGGAAGAAAGAGAGGAAAAAGAAAGTGGAGAGGGCTAAGAGCCTTCAATATAAAATTCAGAAGTCAAAGTTAATTAGGCTAGAGGTACTCAAAAAGAGAAAAATCATATAAATCAGTGACTAAAGCATTCACTCATGGAATGGGAAAGAGAGTTTATTAATTTCTCACCTCTTATGGTTACTTCTAAGGCTTTTCGGTAACAACTGATAAATGTAAAGTGAATAAACAGCACTTTTTGTGTAAAAACTGGTAAATATAAGCAATCTCCAGTTCAAAATCCAGGTGTCACTGAAAATTGCCTAGATTTTGAATTTTTTTTCCACTGCGAAGCTAGAGCTTGCCAGGTTTGGTGTTGTACCATGTGCACAATCTTTATCATAGAGCCTGGATTGTGCACCCAGAATTTTAAAGCTTTTGGGGTCAGCTCAGTATTACAAGGCCCAAATGACTAAGATGGCCTATTTTCAGGTGTATTAATTAAAATACATCTAAAAATACTACATTAAGAATAGTTTAAAATTACAAAGTCAAGGACTTAAAAAATGGGGTGTTCTAGACATGAAAGTTATGTAATCTTAATCAGGTTTTTGTGAATGCATTTTAGGATGCTGTCCTTAATTGAATCTGTCCCAGCTGTCTCCCTTCCTTTTCCTTAACTCCCTTAGGTGTTCCTGTGCTGATTCTTTGACTTCATTCTTTGTCCAAACAGGCTGTGCTCCACACTTGGAGAAGCTACTCTTCCTCACTCTCAGCCTTCCTGTGGACTGCTTATCCAGTTTCAGGCTCCTATTCTCCGCATGAATGGGAAGCAAAATATCCCTCTCACTTTGCTTGGGGTGGGGGTGCTTGGCAGGATTTTTAAAAAGTGCATTCCACCTAGGTTTTTGACCTTCTTTCATAAAGGAAAATATGTGTGGACTCATGCATAACAGGCAGCCCTCCACTCTGCTATAGCTTCTGTAGGACTTTATTTGTTTAAGCAATTCCACAAGAGGGTAGTAGCCCCAGAGGTATCGAGCTACTACAAGTTTCACAAAAACATCCGTTCAGAAGAGAGACATTCTTAATGCAGGTAAGGGAAAAATGATCAGTATTCATTTCATGCTTACAAAAGGTCAGAGGATGCATTTGAGCTACAAACCACAATATTTCAAGTGGCTTTACTGCTCATAGAGCAATGTGTTTACCTTGGACTGTTTTCTTCTGCTTCTTCTTTCCCTCTTGGAAATAAAATTGGTCTGGAGCAGACAGCCACCATGGAAAATTTAAGCCTAAATGGTTAATTTGATTTGGCAATATGATAAACAACTCGGAACAGGGGCTTAATAATAGGCAGCGCTAGAGTCCCACATGTAATTATCCATTATGTCCCAAGTGACAACCCACAAAAGGTTTCCTTGAGATGTAGGAAAAGTAGCTGCATCCAGACAATTTAGGTTTTGAGTTGAATCCAGTCTAAGGTATTGTTTACAGATGAACAGTGGTTAGAGGAGGATCTGAAAACTTTCCATGGTGTAGGGAGGAAATGTGCTACCATACAACTGTCAGCAAAAGTCTCTCATCTTCAGCCCAGTAATGACACAAGCACTATTTCTGCTTTAATTGTATATGTGACAAGGTTGGTTTAGTGCAATAATTATATACCATTGCAAGCAATAATGCTTTACAAAAATAGAGAAGGAACCAATTCCCTTTTAATGGAAAGCTAAATGCCCAGTGTTTGTAGTAAAAGCAAGATGACATTTTGGATTTCAGAGAGTATCTTACTACTCACAACTCCAGATAAATCTTGGATAGATTTCAAAACCATGGTTTCTCACACAAGCTGAGCAGTGTTACGAAAGTGCAATTTGATCTGCCGCTTCATATTTCCAGGTATAGTTAAGGCAGAAACCTTTTAAAATTTTGTAGGTTGTCTGTTTTAATCTTTTTCATAACGAGTATTCTCAATGTCTTTGATGCAAACTTTCTTTCTGCCATACTGTACTAATCTTCTGTGCCAGTTCTTCTACCCTGTGCAATTACATTTTGGTCAGCATTATTTTTGTCCTCTTGGCTTCTGTAACATAGTCACTGAAAGATGTGTCCCATTCCTTACAAGACAGACAGCAGTGCTTGGAGTGGAACTTATTAACCAGGATAAAAGCAACATGTTCTTGTCAGGAAAAAGGGACAAGGAGTGGGGGATGGAAGAGGGAAAAGAAGGTGTTAGTCAGTAGTAGGAATAGCTGAGTCCTGTTAGAAATTGCTGCAGGGGTAGAGGGGCTCTCTGGGAGAAGTGGCACTAACACAAGCCTGAGAAGGCAGACTGTTCTTCACTTGTATGAAGAAAAGCTGAATTGTCCAGCTTTCAAAACACCAGGGTACAGATGGGCCTTGCTGGTAGAATTCTTCCTCTGTATTTGTTTAGGTCTTCAAACGAAAGTTGTCTTGTTTTAACAGAAGGCAAAGTTTCATGACCAGCACTGGGGTTCAGTGGGAGAGATGCTGCTCCATCACTGTGTCCTCTCTAGCTCCAGTGGTAGGGGATAGGAGGAATTGTATACCTTCACTGGTTGATGCAGCCTTGCTTTGCAGACTAATTGTATGACAAAGGTTACCTGTGATTCCAAGGAACTCACCACTAGTTAACAATCTCCCCAAGTAAACACTGGCTGCTTTATAACAGAGTATCATACTCACATATGGCTGTTCTCACCTGACTTCATAGACTAACATTCAAGATACTACAAGTTAAACCATGTGTCTCCTCTTTGAACTCAAAACCCCAGAATTTAGTACTCTTGATCATGGGACACAGGAATGACTTCATTCATCCCTGATCACACAGGGATTTTCAAATTATGTATTTTTCTTCATCAGGCCCTGGAAAAGTCCTATAAACTCAGAGAAAAGCAGTGTAAGCAGAGACAAGCAGAGTTGAACTCCTTGTGCTAAGGTGTTTCTAGGGTATGCAGTTTGTCCTGGCTGGGTGTTTGTTAAACCTATTAAAGCCAATCAAAGGCTCCCCAGAACTACTCTAAGAGAATAGTTCCACGGTGTCACAGTCCTTACAGTTGTGAAATGTCCTCCTGTGTATAACCAAAACTCCTCTCTTGCCAGAGAGGCACTCCTCTTACACTAAACTTCATTCTTTGTGAATAGAAGGTGAATGTAAATTGATCACAAATCTCCTCTATAGCAAGGGTTTGTACCAGAAGCTATTAGCTTATTTTTCAAGTTTGTTTGAATCTAATTCCTCCAAATTTACTTAACAGATGGCTTATTTGCCATTTCCACTGATCTCCCCTAGATTTTTCCTAATGCTTATGCAGTTTCCTTATAGTGGAGTAGCCAAAATCTGGAGCAATGCCTTGTAAGTGGATGCAATAGGCTGATTGTCATCATGGCTACATGATGGTGAAAATTCATTAAACATCATATTCCTCTGCATTTTCTAGAAAGTTTATTTTTTTCTCTCTTCTTCACAGCATGGATGGTGAGGTATAAATGGCTGAGAATAAGCTTTTTTTCTTACTGGCTGTAAAGTATTTTAAGGAAGTGTTTTAATATTTACCTCTAAGGAAGAGTTGAGGGAAAGAGATAATCTGTATCCAGTGTGTCAATGAAAACTCTCTTCCAGGCTACATCAGGGCAAATGCTATTCTTGTTGAGTAATGTACCACAGCAAATGATGCTGGATGGAAGGAGATCCTCTTTCTGAGTACATACAGATCACCTGGCATTAATTCTGTCTTCCTCACAGAACACAGTCATTTCGTAAAAGCTGGCTCTGGGTTGTGTTTAGGACATCATCATTCTCCTCTTTGCAACCACCTAAGAAATTAAAATTAGATATTATTAAGCAGTTGTTTCAGTTTTTTAATGTGTTGCAATAGCTGCAAGTGAGACAGGCCTGCCTTTCCTGAGGGATAGGGTGTCACATGTTAGAGATTGCTTCATTGCTGCTCTTAGAGGATATTTGACTTTAAAACTGGACTTGGTCTTAAGTATCAGATTCAATGGTTCTATTCCCTCATCCACCAGACTGCCATGGTTGGAGAGCTGAGCTATCCTGTTCCTGTGAGCATGTCTGAAAAAAACAAGAACCCCCACCTCTCTGGTATAGACAGATGATCTTTCTGCTTTGTGTTAAATGACTAATGTTTTCCAAAATGCTAATTAACCATATATCTGTCTTGCCTTTTCCAGACAGCTCAGAGTTTGTTCTAGCACTTGAAAAGCATAAATAAAGAAGGCTTTTAAGAAGAAACCTCTGAGTAGGGTTTAGTAGTTTGGGAAAGTACAAAACATGAACACAGCTACATGTGTATGATTCCACTTAGAAGTGGCTCAGACTCAGCTAGTTCATGGTACCCCAGTGTAAAATGAGACTTTTTTGGAAACACATCTGTGTATTAAATGTTTTCCAGATTTGATATATGCTCTCTTACTGTACATTTCCTTGAGAACCATGTAGTAAATACCCTGTAAGTAATATATTGAGAAGGTTTTCAGTCATCAGTCTGTGATCCACCTCTAAAGGTTTGCCGAAAAACCCCTTCAATGAGTTTCCATTTGGTATGGACAAAATTTGCAAAAACTGCAATAGATTTAAATCAACTGCAGTACATATGAAGATTTAAAGCTGGTTTTGTCACACTTATTATTTTCTATTTGCAAAGGCTTATTTAAAATTTCTTTCTCCTTGACAAGATAAGTTAATTAGGACATTTCATGTGCCTGAAATTCAAAATAGTACATTCTATTGCACTGTCCCACTCTGAAGTTGGCTTTGAATATTTGTGTACATACACTGTTATTTATTACCATAGCTGCTACTCCTGAAATAAACATGGTGCAGCAGGAGTATTTAATTTCTTTCGCTGGTTTCATTTACGGCATGCCAGACTCCCCTGACCTGTGTAAAATCTTCTGATGACAGGCATCACAGGATTCCAGTAGTAAAAACTGGTTTTATGTCTAAGTCAGTCTTGCTACATCACTGCTATCAGTTCTCTAACAAACTGCAAGACTGTCAGGGTTTAACTGTACTGCAATCTTATTAATCCTTCCTGGTGAAGCTGAGATGTTTTTCAATACAACATTGAAAAATCTGTAACAAAAATACCTGTATTTTAACAAGTTCAATTAGCATTTGTTTTGCTTTATCCTCAGTCTCGGCAGCCAGTGGAAAGCTTTATTTTATTTTTCATTTGGAGACAAGAAAATGCCTGAAAAAAAAATCCAGCAACCTCCCACATGCCAATCCCTTTCTTTACAGCCTATTCAGCTAAAGATATATGTAGTGCTTCCTTGCTTGGCATACATGCACCAGCAAATTTGGCATTACTTCCAATAAAATCTCAGTGAGAAACCACCATGCTAGGCAACCAAGGCAAATTGCTACATAGGACAAAACACACACTGCCAACAAAGCTTTTCCTTTGTTTGAGCTACTGCATCATCCTTGTGCTATTTGTGCATGGAGTTTCCAGTGTGCAAAAGCCATGAAACCATAAGTCTAATTCTGTCATTTTCTCATTCTAAAGGCATAAACATGATTTCCATGTAAAAAAACCTTTAAAGACATAAGAAAGTCTACATTTATTTGGAGAGAGGCTGTTTACAAGGGCATGTAGCGACAGGACAAGGGGAATGGCTTCACACTGAAAGATTGTGTGTTTAGATGAGATATTAGCAGGAAATTATTTACTGTGAGAGTGGTGAGGCACTGGAGACACTGTGGATGCCCCACCTCTGGCAGCATTCAAGGCCAGGGTGGATGGGCCTTTGAGCAACCTGGTCTAGTGGAAGGTGTCCCTGCCCATGGCAGGAGGGTTGGGACTGGCTGATCTTTGAGGTCATTTCCAACCCAAACCATTCTGTCATTCTATGATTCTATGATTCAACCCATCAGCCACTCACACCCAGAAGTAATAGTCCTCATATTGCTGCCTTCTAAACTTCACTTCTTATCAGGGCCTAACAATAAGATATATATAAATATGAATTATTATAAATTAGGCTGGTTATAAAAAGTGTGCTTTAAGAACTTTAAGAAGGCAATTAGAAAGACCAAAAAAGGAAAATTTATTTTTGTATCCTTTCTGCGTCTGTGAACAACCCCTGGTAGTTAGAAAAGTAGACATGAAAGACAAAAGAGCAAAATTCAGTTTAAGACCCTTCCATGATATGAACATACTGTGATGGTGCAGTTCTACTAGGTCTCAAACTCTTTTTTCTCTTTGAAGACTGCGACATTTTACTAATATCTGGAACACTGTGGATCAAAACTTTTTGTTTTCAGTTTACTGTTTTACACATAAATAAAATATTTGCACTTTTTATAGAATAAATTGTTTAAAATCAAAACCAACTTCAATATAAAGATTTCAGCAAGGTCTGCATAAAGGAATAGGAAACCAAGTAAAAGATATTTATGTGCAAACAGTTCAAACGCTTGAATAATATTTAAAATAATATTTCAAATATTAAGAGACAACAAAGTATTTTAAATCTCAATTGTCCATTTTTTCAGTTGAAGACATTATAATGTCCAAATAATAATTTAATAATTATTTTAAAAATATTTTATAAACTTCTTTGATAAAATTGCCATGGCTAAGAATTCATTGAAAGTAGAAGCAAAATGTGCCTGAAAATCCAGTAATGAGTGCACTCATTAAGTATGATCTATATTTTTTTACCACAAACTCCTTTTGATTTCATCATAACTGTTGCTTGTGTTATGAGGAGAGATGATTTTACGCAGCCAACACAATCCTTTCCCCAAGGTGACTGCAGCATGATGTGGTGGAAGCACACCATCTTCTGGCACTAAGGGATCACTTTTTAAAAGTGTGTGGAAGAAAATCCGTGGCACACAAGAAATCAGGAGCACTCCTCAAGTACATCAGGATTTTTTTTTTCCTTAAGATGTTCTAAAGTGTTTCTTTTTTTCTTTTCCATAGAAAATTTTATATTTAGAAAATTGCCTGAGTTTTTCTAATAAAACACATTGCAAATTAGCAGTTTACTTTCAGCTGACAGGCTTAAAAAGATTAAACCTTGCACTGCTCAAATAACTGGAATTCAGAATAGATAGATGATAATTCTGTGCTGAAACATCTAATAGGGAATTAGCTTTTTTTTTTTTTTTTTTTTGATTTGGGTGTTTTTTCCAACTGTATTATGCAGACTGAGCATGATTGTTTACAAACCATTTTGCAAAATGATTATTATCTTCATTTACCCTGAAAAAGAGAGAAATTATGGCAAAATCTATAGCTAAACACTATATTTAGAGGATTGCAAAACTGTAATTAAACCATGGTAAACTGATGGCCTTTGGAGAGAATTTTAATGCAACAGAAGCAGCTCCTGCTGAAGTCCACCAGCACAGGTTGCTGACAAATGCTGTTCATTCCTATGAGCCCTTTATAATTTAATGCTGCCACTTTCTGCTTTCTCCAGCAGCAACAGTGGAAGGCTTTTGGGAACTCCATCAAGAACTGGAACTACAACCAGGAGGACATACTGTGCTCTGGCTCCTTTTGGCTGGAGGCCCATGTTTTCCTCAACTTTCCTTTTGTAACCTATGTACTCAAACAAGCACTTTTTTCTTCCTTTGACATGACACCAGATACAAATCAAGCAGGCTTTGATTTTCCAAATCTTATACCTAGCCCTACATGCTTGAACAGTTTGTCTGTATTCCTGCCATCCTGTCAACAGCTAACAATGGAATAGGTCAGGAAACGTGGTCTGGAGCTGGAGAGAAGGGGTCTTAGGACTTGGGTTGAGACACAGAGTGCAGCAGGTGAATGTGCTCCTTTCTGTGAGTCATATAATGTTGGAATGTTTGGGGTTAGAAGGGAGCTTTAGAGATCATCTGGAGCAACCACCTTGCCAGAGGCAGGGACATTTTTCTCTAGATCAGGTTGCCCAAAGCCCCATCCAACATGACCCTGAATAGGTTCAGGAATAATATACCACAAGTTCTCTGGGCAGCGTCTCACCACCCTCACCCTAACAAATGCCTCCTCCTGTCTAATCTAAACCAACCTTCTTTTGGTGTAAAACCACTGCTCCTGGTTCTGTTTATACAGACCTTGGTAGAAGGTCTCTCTCCACTTTGTTTGTAAGCCCCCTTCATATACTGAAAGGCCACAGTAAGGTCCCCAGAGCCTTCTCTTCTCCAGACTGAACAACCCCAACTATTGGGGTTGTCATTTCTATTGTGAGAGTTTTTTTACCGCCAGCCCCTTCATTCCTGCTAATGTGGATTCTTTTCCAAACCCTCTTCTTTGTGTTGCAGAGAACAGGTATTTCCTACTGCCAACATTACCTCTAAGAGAGGTAAAAAAATATGATTGCCTTCACTTCAACAAGTGAAGGCAATGCAAAATTAGAAAAAGAAAGAAAACTCATCGAAATTGTCATGGAAACAGAAGAACTCGCCAATAGGAGCAACTTAAAAATATAGCTACATATCATAAAAACACTTTGGCCTCCTGCTGTAGCTTCAAAGGGAGAGAAAGAAAAAAGGTCCCTGTTTTGCCTCGGAAGTGTGCATTTATAATGAGTGTTTTTGTGTGTGTTGCAGCTTCTTGTTGTGTGTTTTCTGAGTGAGTGGGAATGTCAGCACAGCCGCATGCATCGGTGGTGTGTGAGAGAGTGTGAGTGTATCAGTGTGTGCGAGTGAGAGAGTTTATACATGTGATTGCTGGAGTGTCAGTATGTGGGAGTGTGTGAGAGTGTTTATGTAAGGCAAAGTGCTGAGTCCTGCGCTGGGTCCCAGCAATCCCAGGCAGTGCTGCACACTGGGGAAGAGTGGCTGGAAAGAGACCTGGCAGAAAAGGACCTGGGGGTGCTGGTTGACAGCTGGCTGAACACGAGCTGGCAGTGTGTCCAGGTGGCCAAGGCAGCCAGTGGGACAAATAGCATAAGCCAGACTGTTCTCTCGGCCATGTCCTTATATGACCTGCAGGAACCTCACCTGCTTCCACAGTGCGCAGGGGTTTTGTTTGGGCAGGGCCAATCGACTGGCAGATCCTGTAGTGTTAACCAAAGAAATGGCTTCTGCTCAATTTGTATCCCAATGCTTGAATGTCCCAGCACACCTTAACAATTCATTGTACTGCTCAGTGATCCCAGAGGCTGGTGCATGACAGGGGATGTGATACACCCAGTCAATGCCATGTTCCTTGGCCCAGGTGTCTATGAGGTTGTTTTGGAAATGAGTCACATTCACAGCTGATTCAGCTCTTTTGGGGGCACAGTGTCACCACAGCAGTTGTTTTTCAGTGCCCAAGATAGTGCACAGTGCCATGGCTCACAGAGTGTGCTTCCAGCCATCCAGTAGTTGCTTCCACCTTTGTAAGCACCTGGTGCTTACCACGGGAAATTTGTGGTAGTGTGATATAATCAATCTGCCAAGTTTCCTCATATTGGGATTTCAGACACCATCCCCTGTGCCAAAAAAGCTTCAGCCGCCTGGCTTCTTCTCTGTAGTGCTATAAATAGCTCACCCTTACGTTCTCAGTCCAGATCCATCTGAGCCACTTCAATCCTTGCACCCTGGTTTTGGTTGAGACAGGGTCCTTTTCCTTCTTAGTAGCTGGTATAGTGCTTGGGTTTTTGGGATTTATTATGAGAATAATGTTGACAACACACTGATGTTTTGGCTGTTGCTAAGCAGTGCTTACCCCGAGTCAAGGACTTTTCAGTTTGCCATGCTCTGTCAGTGAGGAGCTGCACAAGAAGCTGGGAGGAAGCATAACTAGAACAGCTGACCTGAAACGGCCAAAGGGATATTCCATACCATAGAATGTCATGCCCAGTATTTAAACCATCTTTAGTTACCCAGCAGGGTCTGATTGCTGCTCGAGGATGAGATGGGCATCTGTTATGAGGAATTGCATTGTGCATAGCTTGTTTCTCTTGTATTCTGTTACTCCATTGCCTTTTCATTGCAATTATTGTTATATTAGCATAATCAGTTTCATTATCATTGCTATATTTTTCTTATTATTTTTTTTTCTTATCTCAGCCCAAGAGGTTTACCTTTTCTTTCTGATTCTCAGCCCCACTGAGGGAGGTCATGGGGGAAAGAGCAGGAGTCTCCATTGTACATAGTTGCCAGCTGGGGTTAAGCCATGGTAGTCTTTGTTTGGCGCCCAGCACGAAGCATGAAGAATTGAGATAATGATAGATCTGATCAGAGATTGCTAAAGCAAAGTGTTCATAAGCATTTATTAAGTTAGTTTAACAGTTGCTGGTCATCATGTTGCTTTGTTCGCTCTCAGAGTTCCCGTGTGTGTGCTCAGAAGTGCATTACATACTCATGTTCTTGCTGGCTGCGTTCCCTGCGGCGATGTTCGTGTCCTGTGGGGTCTGGGCTGGGATTTTCGGTGCTGTGCTCGGTGTCGGGCTGCGCCGGGACCGAGCCGCGAGTCGCCACCCGAGCGGGCTCCGCCGCCTTCGCCGCGCTGCCAGCGCCACCCTATGGGCATTGCCCGTAACCACACCCCCGCCTTCCCGCGGGGAGTCAAAACAGCTCGCAGCATTTTCTTCTTCCTTCCTCCTTTCCTTCCTCCCGTGTCCTTCGAAAGCCCTCCAGCCCTCTAGCATTTGAGAATTTTAAAGATTTTTACTATAGATTCATGGAATGCCCTGGGTTGGAAGGCACCTTAAAGATCATGTAGTTCCAACCCCCCTGATGCAGGCAGGGACAACTTTCACTAGATCAGGATACTCAGGGCTCCATCCAACTTGGCCTTGAACGCTTCCAGAGATGGAGTATACAAAACCTCTCTAGGCAACCTGTTTGAGTGCTTCATCACCCTCCAAGAAAAGAATTTCTTCCGAACATATAATCTAAACGTGCCCTCTCTGGGTTTAAATCCATTGCCCCTTGTCTTATCGCTATCTGCCAGAAACTCCATCTTGCTATAAACCCCCATAAAGTCCCTGAAGGCTCCTCTTCTCCATGCTGAACAGCCCCAGCTCTCCCAGCCCATCTTCATGTGAGAGGGGCTCCATCCCTCTGAATATCCTTTGAATACCTCTGAAATGAACATGTTGTTGGGAATCGGAACGGGCTTGCATATAGCTGAAATCTAGCTTAGGGTTAAGCGATGATTGGGAACATCCCAAACCCCATGAAAAGCACTTCAGTTCAAAAGAGGAGTAGGGGGACTCAGATTCCAACAGGGACTGCAGCTACTCAAGCCCTGGTGACAAGCATTGCAGTTGCTTCCGTCCTTGTGACAGCCCCTGCAGCCACTCCAGCAACAGGCACTGGGGCCACTTCCATCCCTGTGACAGGCACTGCAGCTGTTCATGTTCCAGTGACTGGCACTGGGGCTATTCAGACTCCAGATACTTTAACTCCTGAGCATGATGGCTACTCATAATCCCAGTGACAGATGCTACAGCCAGTCAGACTTCCACAGTGGAAAGTCCAAAAGAACCAGAAAACCAGCCTATGCTGGTAGTTGCTCCTATACACAAGAACTGCACGTGAAAATCAACTCATCCCATAAACAAGGACAAGGAAGGTGAAGAGGGCAAAGCAGGGTCGTCATAGTAACATGAGCTTGACTCACAACTAGAGTTTGCCACCACTCAATCCCAGTCACTGAGTGAAGTGCATTAACATACAAGCAAATGGGTGGGGGTATATATGACTACTGAAATTCTGGTCCTTTCTGCCAGTAGGATTACTGTGTTGGAAAGAACCTGTGTATGTAGCTATATCACACAGGCAAGCTGTGAGTTTTCCCTGTATGATTGGACAAGTGTTCTGGGATGACATTACACCTATTACATATCTTAACTAAATTGCAATACCATTCCTCCCAGTGCTCAAGAGCATTTTGCTATGAGACCTATAAAACCCCAAAACAGTAACAACAATAAACCCATAAAAGATAAAGTCCTCCAAGGTAAACTTACACGGGTTGCAATAGAAGGTAAGAAGGCAAATAGAGGCAGTGAATGGTCTGTAATGATGTTTATATAAATATGATAGTTACATAGAAAAGCCTTGTATTACATTGGAAGTTGTAGTGTATAAATATGTATGCAATATACAGCATGCTTTATCATAGAATGAAAGTATGTCATACAAAAAGTTGTTTCTCTGAAAAAGGGAGATTCTTCATATTAAATTGTGTTAGAGTCTACATTCAAGGTGTCAGAGTAACTGGAGGAAATTTGTTTCACCTTCTAATATCTCGCACCATAGGCATTCAAGCTTGCATGGGAAAAGTTACAGAAGCTACAGGCAGGCTGTCTGGTATAAAGGAAGGTGGCAGAGGATTATAAATAATTGTTTTGCTAGGAGAGATGCCTTTAGGAGCTTGTTACAGACACCATAAAAGTTTTAAATAGAAACTCAGGTATCAATTGTACCCCATTGCTGCATGAGTTCAGTGATTCAAAGGAAAATAACACTTCCATGCTGTCTGTCTTTCCATCTTTCTGTATCTCTCTCTTCCTTTTCATGAAGTTATGTTTATATCAACAGAGGTGATATCCTCCTTATGGAAGGCTGAAATTATAGAAGCCTTAGACACATACTCAGAAGGCTGCTGCTCACAAGTCTCAGACAATGATTCAGATTACCTACACACCATTTAACCTCTCAAGGAAACCTAAAAAATCAGTGTGTGTTTCCATTTTTGCCAAACAATTTTCTGTGCTGTCGGCCTACTTTGTCCGGTATAAATGGTCAGGACAGGAACCTGTGTGTAGGCATAATCTAACTCTTCAGTAAAGTGGGATAGAGAGGGATAGGAACTTAGCCAAAAATGGAAACTTTTTTCTGGATCTTGCTCCCGTGATTTTTAGTGGATTTTTTTAAAAAAAATATTTAATTTGGTAGTAAAGCCCATTGATAAAGTTTATAAAGAGCATTTTCAAAGGAATCATGGCTATGGATTTCCTTTTTAGGGATCCCACCTTTTACAAGAGGGATGGATATTAACTCTCTCCAGAATAGCTTATGCTTCGCTATAAGGTAACTTAAGAGCAAAAAGTGCCATGATCAGTCTGTCCAGAAAAACTGCTGCAGGTGATCTTAAATGCAAAAGGAACAGTCTCCTCCTTCATGCACTTGTCTGCACAAGAGGGTGCGTAATTCAGACTCCTGAGGTCCTTTTGCGGCCTTTGGTTGTGCACCTTTCTTTGTGGTTGTTTTACAGCTTCTTTTTTTCGTTGGCTCGTACCACCCAGGAGTGCACAGCCCTTGTGTTGTCCCGCAGACGTGGCCATGTCACCCATGCTGCTCTAGAGGGGCACCTGCATCCCAAGCCCTGTATCATCACTCCTGCTGTGAACCTCTCAGACCAATGCAGGCCATGTGTGCGTCCATGGCATTCTGCATGGATACAGTTTTTTTAGGAATAGTCATATGTGAGCCAAGTGCTTAAAAACAGACAAAGAATTGTCTCTCGTACTATCTTCATTTTGATGAAGTGAAGGTAGCCATACCTTAATGTGCATGAGTATATATGTACATACTGAAATGTATAGCGATAACTCAAATATTGCTATTTTTTTTTTCTCATGGGAAAGAAGAGACAAATAGATTTACAACAGTTTTTAGACAGTTGAGGCTGGTTGACTAAATTTTACAATGGAAAGATTAAAGAAAATCCAAACCAAAAAGAATGTTCCACAAGCAATAGGATCAAAACAGGGTGGAGTGATCTAAAAAAAAAAACAACATGATTTTTTTCTGACAAGTTATAAAATACACAAACCAGATTTTTATTTTGATAGCTTGTAGAAGCAAGGCACATATCTAGAATGTCCTTCAAAAACCTCGCCCTTTAAAACTGCTTAAATCTTTCAGAGGCTGGGATAAACCACAGTAGTGTATGAGGGTGTGAAGGCATTACCTGATCCAATGTTCTGCTGCCTTATGATTTTTTCATCACTGAAACCATTTTTCCAGACACCAAGAATTATATGTGCTATTGCAACTACAGGGAATGGTTAAAAATCTACAATATTTCACTTTAGACTGTTTTCTGATGCTGATATTAAATACATTCACATAAGCAGAGGCTTGTGCTTATTCACATAAGCAGAGACTATTGAGAAAAATCACTGTGAGAATTTAATAAAATATTTTTAATAGCATGTTAATTTATAAGATAGCATGCTGAAAAACCACAAGGCATCAGTGTCAGTAAACACAAACTAGGTAAGGCACTCACAGGGAGTCACAGGTTTTTAATGTTTTTGGAAACTCAAGTAGAATGAATGCTTTTGTGCTAATATATTTTATCAAAGATTTTCAAGATGAAGTAGAGAAGTATTTCTTATTAACTAGCAATTAATACTAATGGTTATTAATAATTTAATATTATATAAAACTCTAGTAGAATAAATGGTGTAACAACTTCTAGTACTTCATATTCATTGCTCTTTTTTACTACACTCCACAAGTCAGCTTAAAACTATCATCAGTAATTTTCTGAATTCTGAGTTCAGCATTTCCAAAGCCATGACACATTTTCAATTTGAGCCCACTAATTTTAATTGCCATGACTGAAAAAAACCCCAAAAACCAATGGAGAGGAAAAAAAGGAGAACACTGACCCCAAAACACAGCATTAAAAATTGTTCTTATTAAATCAAAGTCCTTTAAAATAGTATTTCTGCATTACAAGCTTGCACTTGTCTTTCAGAACTGTGGATTGACTTCAGAGTAGATCCTCTTGCCTATTTAAAATGACAAGTCACATAAATCATCCATTTCAATTAGAACAGTTGAGCACCAGGGTGTCTCCAGCACTGCAGAAAAGAGACGTGCAGGTTCATCACAGGGATATTGTTTGCACTCTCAGGGAATGCAACTTTACTCCAAAAATCAGTGGTGGGAACATTCCTAATGAAGTCAAAAAACAAACAGCTTTGACAGTCTGCATAGAACAAAAACATGGATTAAGAGGCCTGAAATTTTTTATATCAATGGTGTTCTGAAACCAAGGTTGTGCTACAGACTTCTGCAGGCATAGCTATGTTGATCAAAGGTGTGAAATGCGTTTTTTGCCAGGGTGTTGAGGGAGAGAAATGGCTAAAATTAATTAAAATTATATAAGTGATTTTTTTTTTAATGAAGTGCATCTTCAGCAGAACTGATTGTCTGTACCATATTCCACCGTGCCTTTTAAGTGCTCTGAAAATGGATGTGGCCTCATGGTTTTCACTCATGAATGTACTGTATCTTCTAACATCTCCCTTCAACAACTATAGGCTTGGAGGGAGGTGAGCAGACAAACGTATCAAAACACCTTTGGAATTTTTGCTTGTACTTTACATGTTGTGACCTGGAATTCAAATACCATGGCATCTGTAGCCTTATAAAAAGGCTGAGTACAGTATTTTGCTCTCTCAATGCCAATTACTTAACAGTTTATGAAGTAAAAGATTTGATTCCTTTTCCTCCATGTTTACATTTTAATATGTTTGATTTCCCTACTCATGCCCTCCCTTGTGGCTTTTTACAGTTTGTAATTAATTACTGTAATCTCCCTTTTTGAGTGCCAGTGAAGTAAATTCTACTGCGAGTGTACCCTGAGGAAGGTCACTACGACAGAATATACCCACAAAGGTTTATCTATTGAGTCATTAAGAAATATCTTTGAAATTGTGAATTCTCTTTTATTTTCTTGTTACAGAAGTTTAAGTAGTGATTTTACAGGTGGCATTGTATGAAGCAGATTTTCAGAAGCAGAACTTGAATCCTCTTCTTTCATTTTTAGAAGAAACATGTCTCTAATGCTAGATAAAATACTTTGACAGAAAACAAAATTTCCTTGTATTTTACATGCCACATATTTAATAACTATAGCATTCATTTAAAAGTCTCTCTGTTTTCAGTTTTTCGTTGGAATTTACCAGCTGGGGTAAATGAAACAGATCAGATTTCCTTCCTTCCTTCCTTCCTTCCTTCCTTCCTTCCTTCCTTCCTTCCTTCCTTCCTTCCTTCCTTCCTTCCTTCCTTCCTTCCTTCCTTCCTTCCTTCCTTCCCATATTGTATTAACAGGCACTGGCCAGTTTCAGAATATTACACAATCCAAGGGTTCCCCTATATGTTTTACAACTTAACTGGTGTCCAACCATAAGTATTCAGCAGTATCAGGTACTTTATTCCCACTATGCTGCCAAAGTCAATGTTTTTCTCTAGGAGCTCAGTCCTAGCTTTTGGTCATCAGCAATATGAGCTACATCTATGCCCAGGTTTACCAAGGAGATGCCTAGGTAAAACAGTCTATGAAATAAGTAACAAGCAGTTATTTGAATCAAGACCCATTTTCTACTATTAATGCACACTCTAACTCACTGCACACCTCATTTCAGGCTGGGTTTGTTAATATAGACAGCTTGCTAATTATGGAATCCTAATACATTTTGGTGCCGTAAGGGCTTTGGTAACCTATTTCACCGTAAAAAGTGATTTTATCTTTTATTAAGAAATTCTAAATGCTTATATATCTTCTTCTAAAATCTTGGTGACTTTTTTTTAGCACAGTGGTTTTTTCAAGCTTTTTCACCACTAGAGGGTAGAGATATACAGCATTGGCCAGCAAGTAAAAATTCCTTGCTCTGCAAAGAAAATAAGTGTTTATTGATGTTAGGATTCAGAGGATCCTCCATCATTCCTTTCAACATGACTGTTCAGAAGGACTAAATGTAACCGAATACCAGATAATCAAAACCAGTTAATTACCTCAATTGCTTGCAAAGAGTCCTCTGCCATCCTGCATTTGAATATCAGGATTCAGTTTGACCTGAGTGCTAAGTTTGCAACACTGAGCCCAGGCATTCTCTAAGGTGGGAGAGGTGAAGATTAAATATGTGTTAGGTAGCTTAAATACTTATGAAAATACACAAGTTTTAATAAACCTACTTTCATAGAGCTGGTGGGATTCTTGGTGAGTAGTTGTCCTCCGAATCTCTGCTTTGCAATCCAAAAGTCTTGTGATCATCTTGTGATGTGTTTTAAAATTATCGGAGAGAATTTAACCGTACGCAAGACATCCCAACATCTGGGAATAAGTAGGTGTTTAAAATACAATTAAGCTGGTTTCTAACCATCTTGTAATTTAATTAAAATATGGCATATAGTTAAAATACAGTATGTGGAGCAGTGTGTGGTGTGCAGCACCTCGGGGTTAAACTCAACTTCTTGGTTAAATTTATCTGAAGCTTGATGCACTGTAATTAAAGCATCTGTAAGTTATAATCTGGATTATTAAATTCTAAAACAACTTCTTTTGAGTGCATACAGTGGAAACAAAATGCATGAAATGGAGGATGGTTATATAGTATATATTTTGCCACTCAGAATATCTTTCTAACACAACCCTATAAAATTTGTCCTCTACTGAAAACAACCACAGGTCACAAAACTGTGTTGCAGACAGCTCAGATAGGTTTACCAGGTTCCTTAGCTCTTCAGAGATAGGCACAGTGTACAGGGCTTTAGGCGGCAGTCCTGCACTCAAGGGTCCTATATGATTTGTTCTATATTTGCCTTTTCTGCTGTCTTCCATGGAGTAAAAAACTTGCTCAGAAAAAAACATTTTCCTCTCCCAACAAGTCATAAATTGCTGACTTCTTAGCAAAGAAATCTTAGAAGCCAGTTAATTCTGTTTTAGAAGCACCCCTGTGATTGAAAGATAGAATAAGAATTCCTCAAATTATATGTAAAGTAAAAGAGAATAAGAAGAAAAACACATCTTTCCAAAAAGCTGAATTTTCATATATTCAGAACAGATTTTGACTTCCTTAGAGTTTGCTAAAAGCATTAGATGAAGAAACCTCCACTTTATTTAAAAAACATCTGTGGTAAAGAATTCCTTCTTGAAACAGTCACCTTTCATTGCCTGCTGCCATACACATCAAGAGCTTTGCTTCAGCTCAGGCTGAGGCAAAGAAAAACAAAATGAGAACAGACACAGGCCTGGTGTGAATGAATGACCTGAACCCTGTTTATTCCACACTTCCATTATGGAATCATTTCGGTTGGAAAAGACCTCTAAGATCATCAGGTCCAGCCGTTAACCCAGCACTGCCAAGTCCACCCCTAAACCATGTCCCTCAGTGCCACATTTACATATCTTTTAAATACTTCCAGTGATGGGGACTTAGACACTTCCCTGGGCAGCCTGTTCCACACTTTTGGTGAAGAATTTTTTCCTAATATAAACTTTAAGCTTTCTCCTTGGCACAGGCTGTTTGATAAGGGTGAGGGGGAAGCATCACCTCTGTGTGATGCTTTGTGTGTGGAGCATCACCTCTGTGTGGAGCACCACCTATAGCCAGAGCACCACCTATAGTCCTATCACTTACAGCCCTGTCTCTCTGTGCTCTGGAGAGGAAAGGGTCACTTTAACCTACCGCAGCTGTGGGGAAAGGCTTATTCCCACCTACTGGGTCCAGTCAGCTGCACTGACACCAGCTCTGCTCCTGAAGCACAGCCAGAGGAAAGCAGTTGCTCTGTGCCCTGTGTGCTAATGCTGCTGGAAACGAAGCAAAGGAGCATGACACTGAGGCTGTTTGGGAATGGATGCAACAGTCTTTCTGGCTTTCTTGCAGTCTGAGCCTGTGGATAAGGAGATGGACCCAGAGAAAGCTGATGATTTGCTCTATGCTGTGCTTGTTGAAGGGGTGTGTTGACTGCAGGCACCATTGGTTCCCGCTCACAGAGTGCATGTTAGTTTATGCTTCAGTTTTCTCATTAGTGTTATATTCTTGAGTTTGTCCTTCTTGTGTGATGATGTGTCTAGAAAACACATCTTCTAATTCTCTGTACTGCAGCTGATGAACAGATCCACATGCATTGTGGGTGGTGGTAGTGGGAAAATGCCCTTTCCTGAGCACACACAGAAACTGTGTGGGATAGTAGTGGACCATCAACTCTCAGGCACAGCTCATCTATGACCTTTTTGTGAAGTGGGTAGCTTAGTTATGACCCAGGCTGGTTGAGACAATTATACAGAGACATCATACCTTCTGTCTGTCTTGAACTGAAAACTGTATTAACTAGATACTTGTGGTGGTTTAGCAGTTTAGGGAAACTTGGTTTGATAGACAGGTTGCTAGACCAATTAAACAAGCTGGTAACGCCTCTGTAATGTACATATTTAGGAAAGATGAGACTGCCACAACACTTGAACAGATGTCAAAGGAAATCTTTAGCTTGAGGCCATGATTTAAAAAAAAATACTGATAATATCAGGGAAGTTTCAAAAAAGTAAGAGAGTGGTGATGTGATGGTGATGTTTAAAATGCACAGGAAGAGTGACCTAAAGAAAAAGTTTTGTAAAACAAAACTGATATTTTCCTTTGCAATTACTAATTTGGGAGGTCATAACTGTTGGACTACAATCTACCTAGGGCTTTGAAAGCATTAATATAATATAGAATGAATTCTACTTTTAGAGGAAAATACTCCACAGTACCAGCAAAATGTGTATGAAATGGATTAAGAATAGACTAATTGGCTTATTATAAATAAGGCAGCCTTTAGTGAGCAAATGTTATCTTAAGACCTGTTGATCTGCCTAAAATCTGCCTTAGATCTAGCACAATTGACATTGTCTTTGTGACTTGCAGCAAAAAGTTGTGGCTGAACACATTTGCTCCAAGGACTGAAGAGAACTAAGTAATCATCAAGTACTGATCAGTGACTTTGGATTGCTTTATAAGCTGGGTCCTTTCTACAAAGGCAGGGCACTCACATGTTGGACTGCAAAAGGCAAGCTGTCAAGTTGGGAGCATATCCTGGAAACAATGACTGTGAACACAGACTACTGACAGTGTCCTTTTGGCTTGTCATTGACTGCCAGAACTACAGTCTAGAGGAAGGATTACGTAATTGTTAAATTTATGCACAGAAAGAAAGAGTAGCAGAGGGCTAGAAAACTGTTCTTCTGATGCATTTTCAAAGGAATTTGAGAAACAGGAGAGTCACAGAAAAACAATTTTAGGATCACAGTGTGTTGCTTAAAAAGCCTTGATTAAAAAATGTACCAAGAGGTGACTCCTCACAGGTATGCAGGTTTCTTGGGCAGAAGGGAGAGGATAATGAATACTAGAGACACTAATACATTAATGCTGTAGACTTAATAAATACCAGTGTCTGTCAGCAGAATCTGGAGAGATAACCACAAACAGGAAATAAGCCACCATTTTGATCTCACATTTGAACAAATTACTGAAGAAGACTTTTGTAGACTTCTCTCTTAACTTGTTTGGCTCAAGCTTGGATGCCTTTCTGGTTTATTATAGAAATAAGGGGATGAAACCTAAGGTGTTTTGGTATCTTGCAGGTCAGATTAGATGATGTAATGGTCCCTATTGACATACAACTCTATGAGTCTCTGGAAAGGCTGATATCCAACATGTTTGAGCAGCTCAGTGTAGACAAGACAGTCTGGACTGAAGCACACACCAGGAATCAGTGTTTTTAAGCTGTTTTGCAGGATTTTTTTCATTATAAAATAAAAGTCACTGGTGCCATATAGGAGAAAAGCCAAACAGGCCTTAAAGTAGGAATGACCTTCTTGGACCATTTGTCCTTGGCAAGCTTAATGCCTAAATAACAAGTAAGGTGTTGCCTAGTCAGGGAGCAATTGAAAGCTACTGATGCTTTTCTGAAATAGTCTTTATTTAGTTTTTCCAACTTACTGTACTTTTTTCAGTCAAGTTCCTGAGCATATGAAAAAACAATTATGCCATATTTCTCATGCTAATACAAAATGTTCACTATTAAAACACTGTATATTTTGTTCTCCATTCATAAAATCTACTCCTTCCCCATGATTGATTTTGCAGATTAGCAAAAATATCTGAAGTTTTCATTACAAAAACAATTCTCATTCCTTTCTTGCTCTTTTATATTAATATATGAATTTTAATAATCTAGTGTAGAAAAAGATTGAATTTTTTTTGAAGGGTCTCCTATAGTTGTGCATGTGTGACTTTAAATGAACTATAAATTTTCTAACATTCTTTACCTTTTAAAAATTATTTTGGCTGTAGCTGTAAGGGCTGCTCAAGAACAGGACATACTGACTTTATAAAGAGCAGGTCTTAGTTTTTAAAATATGCAGTCAGATCTGCTGAATACCCAGATTCTGAGGGCCTAGGACTTTCTTAATAAGATCTTTATGTGGAACGCAATTTTTTTCAGGGGTTATAAGTCTAAATCCTCCATTTATTATCAGTGTAAGTACTAGACTTATGTGTGTAAATAGAGAAATTGACATAACCTTTCTGCCTTTCAACCATCTGCAGATATAAAATGTAAGCACAGTTAGAGCTTTATGTATTGTGCTGGTATAAAGACATTGTACAAAGGGACTCCATATTCCTTATGCTAATCCAGTTCTTATACTAATCCATATTTGCCCAGATTTGTGACTTAGGAATCTAACTCTCTGTGGATAAAATAATTCCCTGGCTTTCCTCCAGGCTCTGACTCCTCTAACCAGCATTTCTTTCTGCAAGTTTCATGCAGTATATTCATTAGGCAAATCTGAGTACACAAACAGAAACACAGACTGATGCCAGTGAGCCATTATGATCTGTCTGACATGGCTGAGCCATTTCACATGACTGCAAGTATCTGGTAGGTTATTATTGCAGACCCCAAGAAATCCTCAAATTTAATGCTTGCAGATTTTAGTGTCTGATTCTTTTCAGGCACATGACTGCATAAACAGTTCAGTTGTCAGAGGCCAGGAGCTCTTGCACCTCCAGTTGATGTTAATGTGGCAAATCAGACTTCACATAGTTTCAAAACAAGCCTCCAGTTTCATGCTGTTTACAGTAGGGACATTTGCATATGTTGATTCTCCCGCTTTTAGAAGCAGAAGTTTCTATCACAGCAATGATGTTATGAAGCAAAATTTACACAGAAATCTCAGACAATGATTTAGTTGGCTGGGGAATCATCTAAATGGTGTGATTGATTGAAACATTGTCCTGAAATAAGGCTTGGTGAGAAAATAACACTCCCACACACACATGAGGTTTCTCTATTCCAGCCAATGTTTTTCCAGGTGCTTTGCTGTTTATTAACACTACTGAGCTGTAGCTCTCAGATCCTTGTGTTGTTTTGTTTTTGGGTTTTTTTTCCCTCCCAAGAATTCCTCCAGAGGAACAGGTCTTTACAGCGTGACAAGCATATAGATGCATTCTGCAAGGATTCGTGAAGACTGGCAGTGGCTACAAGGTGGAGAGAGGTGGTCATCAGTCTCTCAATCAAGCCAGTGTGGACAAATAAATGATGAGGCCTCTGTTCCATATGAGTATAACCTTAGCTGAGTGTAGTGTCTTTTCTCTGCTTTCAAGAAAGTTAGACCTGGAATGGCTCCCTTTGCATGTTCTATGACACTAGTTCTCTTTCTTTGAGGTCTTGTTTTTAAGTATCACAAACAGTGCCCCTTATTTTGTTCCTCCTAATGCTGGTGCAATATGCTGTACTTAATTTCTCTGTCACATATGATTATATGAAAAAAAGAGCAAAGATAAATGAGAGGCAGGGGAGAGGGGGCAGTAATTGAGCAGCATTTCTTTTTCCTGCCTGCATCTTATCAAGGGATGTGTTTTCCTCCCTGTTAGGGATATTTTACTTCTCTCCATACGGTAGAATTTATGGTCACCCGTTAAGAAAAATACATATATGACCTAGGGGTATATATGGCAGCAAGTCAGGAATAATTTAGTCATGAGATCATATGTGAAGGGAAGTACATTGCTGCTGGAAAATGTTCTGCTAGTATTATGAAAACACTGGGACATTTGTATTAAAATACACATTATTGTGATAATACAAAATAGTTAATATGTTAGTGAGCATAAGGATGAGAAGTAACCAAAATTAGGAAGTGACAAGTTACCAACAGCCGATGATGAAGTTGTACTTGGACTAAGGCTAAAAATTACTCTGACAGAACATTTCATTTACATGAGTGCAGAATTAATCACTGCCCTCAGCTAATGCACTTACCAGACTTTGTGACAATATGGATAAAACCTAGATTCCTTTGTGTGTTTTTTCTTCCATGTATTTACATGGAAAAATGTATTATGTCACCCTAAACCCTCAGCTCAGCTAGTCTGCAGTGCCAAAGAACTTACAGAACATTCATCTCACATTCTTCAGGAAGTTATCTACCAAATTTTGCAAGACTCCTTACTGATGAAAGTAACATCCTAGTTACTTGATAGTTTATTGTCTGTAACTCCAGAAATAGTATGAGAAATACTGAAAGATAAGGAACCTAAAATGGGAGATAAGGCAGTGATGTGTTCTTTAAAACAGTCATGTGAGATGGCAAGGCAGTAGAATATACCATGGCATAAGGCTATTTTACAAGGGGAACATCACATGCAATCTGCATCATCCTGTGTGATAATATGAATTCTAAATATAACATGCTATCCACTTCTCTATGAAAAGTATCTTTTCATCCTTAGAGTTAAGGGTAAAATTTGGCCAAAACCCCATCTATAAGGTTGTATGGAGACTGTCTATCCTAGCAAAGATCAGGGACCAATGCATGGTCCACTTGCTAGATCTGCAGCATGAGAGATTTGGGGCTATAACCTCACAAAATACCTGAGAGTTTGGGGTTTTTTAACTTCAAACTAGCTTCAGACTTCTCCCAGACACTGAAAGCTGGAACTGCTGGAATACACCAGGTCTGGTCCTTCAGTTTGTCTTTCAGTTTAATTACACTTGAAAGAAATACAGTTTGTGCATGCCAGCTCCACTAACACCTTCACGCAAAATGATGTGCTGTGTACAGGAAAGTGCAGGGAGAACTGCTTCAGAAGAGTAGATATATCCATTAAAAGCATAACCATGGCTTGATCTACTGATGACTGCAACACGGGAATGTAGTGCTTGCGAGTAGCAAAACCCTATATCTTATAATGTGCAGGAGACATTTCTTAATCAACGCCCAGATTTATGATTTTAGAACTACAACATGCGTACAACCTCTCATGAGTTCACTTAGTGGATAAGAGCTACGTGGGAAAAAAAATACGTTAAAGATTACAATCTTAAGCTGTCAATTCTTCTGTCAGTTACAGAATTACTTTATGTAATGCTTTATGTAATCAAAACAAGCGCCCTCACTAAAATGCACGTCTCTTAAATATATTAGTTCAGAAGTATCTAAAAACAAGCTAAATGCTGAGCTATCTGACTTCGGGCCAAAACTTATGGCAGGTGTGCTTAGGTGGAGCTTGACGAACTCCAGCTTGTCCCTCGTGTGCTCAGGCTGCTGCATGCCCACCTTGGAAGCTGATGGTTTTCTTGTGTTGGTTCTGGGCTCCTGTGGGGCTCAGTTTAGCCAGTTACAAATCTGCTGAATATCACAGCCTTTGAGTCAAAACTGACTCAAGTCTGCAGCCTTGGATTGTGGGATGGCCAGGGTGTTTTAGGGCTGACCTGCACTGGGGAGGTAGGTATGTGCCTGGCACAGGCATGCCCAGCCATTGGGTCAGGGTTCATAAAATTGCCAGCAAAAACTTGGTTGGTGAACATAGTACTGTTAATAGATTTGAGGGTTTTTTTTCCTCTGAACAAAGGCTCTGTTGTGGTGGCTTCAAGTCTTTATATGCTTTACAATGCTCCTTCCCTCCCTCATCCCCAGAAGTATATATATCGATGATAAAGTATTTCCTGCATGCACAATATTTGTAAATAGTCTTGTGATCCTTTAGAGGGAAAAAAGATATTTTAATGACAGCTGTTTAAACTCATCTGTAATTTACTTCTTAGAAGGAAACTCATTGTCCTAATCAGTTTGATGTTGTTGTACAGAAAAAAAATTATTATGATAATCAAGGTAAATTACATAATTAGGATTTATTACCTAAGGAGAATTAAAAGTCTCTGTTATTAAATAAGTAGATAAACAGTTCAAATACATTATTTGAACTTACAGATAGTGTTTTTGTGCAGTCCTCTATAGTTTTTTAAATTTAAATTTCTGTAATTCATTATTTCAACACCAGAGTTTTCATTAAGGTCTTAAAAATGCATACATAAAATGACAAGTAGCTCTAAAAATATCTGAAGTTTACAGAAAGTTATTTATTATGCAGAATCTCTGTGCAACTATAGAAAAACACAAGTTAGACAAGACACTGGTTTTGGCTTCTCTGCAAGAGATGTGAACACAATGAAAGTGGAAGATAGGTAATTTCACTATTTATTTAGAACTAAATATGCTTATATCTGAGTAACATTTCTCCATAGCTAAAATGTGTTTGAAGGTTTAAAGGAAAAATATTTTTGTTCAGGATCAGGATGATGAGGCTGATGAAACCTTATTGTGGTTTCTCAAAGAAGTCTTGGGCTTGACAGAACCTGGTTCTCATGGGTGACTTCAATTACCCACACACTTGTTGGGAAAACAACACGGCGGTGCACAAGTCATCCATCAGGTTCTTGGAACATGCTGAGGACTGACTCCTGCTACAGATGCTGGATGTACTGACAAGGAACAATGAATTGCCCAATTTACTGCTCATGAACCGAGAAGACTTGACAACATAACCACCAATGTAACCCTTGAACAGACCAATCACAACTCTGGGGAGTTTAAGATCCTGCTGAGCACTCTGAAAACCAGTTGTAGGACAAAGACACACGATTTCAGAAGAGCCAGCTGCAATATCCTTAGAGCCAAGCTGTGTGAGGCACCATGAGCAGTAACCATGAGGAGATGGTTTCTCTTTCCATCTACAAATTGGCAGAAAATTATATTTTATAGGAGGTAGATTCATTGCTAAATCATCTGAATTTCTAGAGCGCACAGTGAAGGTAATGAAACAAAGCGTGACATCACTCATAAATCCTTCCTATAAGGAAGGTAAATATAGGAAAAGTATTCCTGATTTAAGGAGAGTGATGTCCCAGGACCAAAGAGGTAAAAAATGACTTTAGGAGGGTAGCTTCTAGAACAACCTTCATACAATAATGAGGACATTATGAGCACCATTTTTCCTCTTTCCTTTTTGTCTCCAAAGCAAAGTAAAAAGATGGGCCCTTATTCCAGGAAGCATACAGAGAAGGACTAATTGATTTCCTTGTAGAAATTGCTCTCTCTCTCTGCTGTCAGTTTTCCTGTGTTTGGAAGAGAGTGTTGCTGTTGGAAAAGAGCTGCTGCTGGGAAACACTGAGCTCTAAAGGCCTGTGCCTTAGCCTGGAGAGTGAGACCTGGCCTCAAGCCAGACAAGAGGAAGCTTCCCTGCGTGCAGACAAATTATTGCAGATGGACAGTATGTGCTACCTGAAGAAGTCTACAATTGCTCATTGCAGTATTGGAGCAAATTAGTAACCTCTTGTGGCTGAGGAAAAATTATACTCAAAAGAGAAATGCTGTAATTTTGAGAAATGATACAATTACAGTTTGTCTGTCCCTGCTGTGTTACGTGCTTTAGCACTGTCTCATGCTAGTGAAACTAAAGCATGAGATGAGTGAGAGGAATCATTATTCTTTATTTTAAGTGTACCCTGTGAATGCTGTATCTGTGATGATCTGTGAAGTATAGTCAACTCAGATAAGCAATAAAATAAACAAGGGTTATATTGTAATAAAATAAAATTTTAATATAATAATGATGAATATTAATACATTATGAATATTAATACAGTGAAGATTAATGCAAGTACAATTATAGATGGGATAAAAGAATGCCCATGCTTACTACTACTCATGTAAAATGAGAACAAAACCCAGTTGCAGCCTTGGCTCATCTTTGAGGCTGATAAACCCCTGATGTAGAAATTGATGCAGAGGTGGCATCAGCCACAGTTACAGATGATCTATTACAGTGAAAAGGGGAGAGAATAGATCGGATAAATGATTGTGCAAGTTGCAGTCTGAAGGAGTGGCACTAAATCTCCACCTCCCATCTAGAAATCGAAGTTTCAAGTCTGTTGAGCAGAAAGGGGATGTTGCCCTGTGAGCTGTTTCTGCAGGTATAACAGCTGAGGCATTTCTTAAATATCCTGAGTGAAAGGTACAGAGCCAAAAATGGGACTTTAATAAATAAATCTAACTCTTTTAAAGAGAAGTTATATTCTTTTTCTGGGCTGTTTCCAACTTTATAATGAGAATTTTACCTTGTGCTTATAAATATACTGTATCTTCTTTATCCATGCACGCACTTGATAAAACAGTGGCCAGGCAAAGGTGAGGAATTAGGTGATTTTACCTATTTGGAGGGAAAAGATCCAATATATAAGAGTGTATGCCTTCAGACCCTGTGGATCTCACACACTGATGTGTAAATGTCTAGGGGCTGTGGCCCATTCCCTGCTGAGCCTGGGGAGTCTGGGTACTGGTTTTGCCAAGTCCTGGAAAGGCACCTCCTCTGTGAGGCCCAAATCCATCCTGCTCCTGGAAGACACAGGTGGCAGTGAGACAGCTAACTCTGGGCAGGCTCCTTGCCTATCACACCTGTCTAGCAGCTGTTATTGCTGGACTCTACACTGGATTTAGTTTCTCCAGCTTAAAAATTGGATATCTTACAGGTGTTCCAAGGCAGCTGAAGACTTGGACTATCAAAGCTGTGTGCCAATAAATACTACACAGTGAAAGAGTGATTATTTTTTCCCCCTGAGAATTAAAAGGCTATTTTACCACTGTTAATTTAAAGGAAAATTACTTCAAACTGCACCCCTTGGAGACAGAGTTTAGAGGCCACATATTTACAAAATGGCACTGAAGAGAAAGACACATACTTGTTTTTTATCTGAGCTCTGCTCAGAAAAAAATTATAGATCTTGATAATTACGTGTTTACTGAAAAGCTTGTATTTTATGTGTGGCTGCACAATTTCATGACATTTCCCACAGAGATCATAATAACTGCTTTGTTGGTTGTAGACTTTGACTTTCAACTTTGATCAAAGCAATTCTGAATAAGAAATAAGCATTTTTCACTCCATTTGATTCTTCTGAGGTTCTGTGAAAAAAAAAAAAGACAACATTTCAAGCTATTTTTAAAGAAAAGATATGCAACTTATGAGCCTGGAAAAGTCTATATGGTTCTTATCATCTCATGACATGTAGCATTGTTTTAAAGAATAACAAGCTCTTCACTGTAATATATTGTGGGTAACCTGGCTGCTACCTAAATTCCCTAAGTCTAATTGACTTTGGTTTGGTTTTGGGTCTAAGGCACTAGCAATGAAATAGTTACTTTAGCATTTCCTTTTGCAGCTTTCGATTACAATATAAGTGAAATCCAGATGTATTTGTTTTCTTCCAAGGAGTTACCTTGGGATACAAAATCACGGCTAATGAATCTGAATATGTTGGATCAGATCCCAGTCCAGCTCTCTGAGAAATCCAAATACCGTTACCTCAAAAAATTAAACCCAAAATACATTAAAAATGCTTTATATGCCGAATAATTATGCTTATTGATCATATCAAAACTTATTGTTTTTGCTTGACAGGAGGAGTCAACACAGTTGAGACAGTGGAACAAAAATTTTACTGTAGATGTAGCCTTTAAACTGTTTTTTTTTCTCTCTTTACTTTTAAGAAATAGTTCAGAAAAAATAGGCGCTCCGGGACTGAAAGTTTTGTAAGTTGAATTTTATCCCTTTATGCCCCAGAAAGTTTTTTCTCCCCACTAAGTTCTAGTTTAGACATCTGAAAAGAGATCCTTGCAATGGAACATATAACTAAATCCTAGCTCGGTTATGACGCTGCCAGTGTAGTATTATATTAAAATTAGTTTTAGAAATCATTACAATTTAAAACAGCGCTGCTGGAGGTAAAGCTAGAGATAATTATACAGAGGTGACAACATTCTTACTTCAGAAGCAAATCGTACAGGTAATAGCAAACTTACTTCAGCTCCTTTTCCCACTACCAGAACAGAGGATCTTCTCTTGTCTCCATTACTGAATTTTTGTTACCGCTGTTTTGATCATGATGAACGACCCTGCTGCTGGTGCTCTAGCACTAAAGACCCTTTCCAAAGAAGAGCTGCTGAAGAGTCATCTGCTTGCAGTTAGGAGAGGTGAAACCTCAGAACGTGATTAAACTCCAGCACATACGGAGCACAGAGCACTGACCCGCTCCTCTTCCTCCCTTCCAATATCCTCATGTTTCCAAAGTGTCTAGAGACTGGATTTTCCAAGTAATATTTTCCAGAGCAGAAACAATAAATCAGTGAAAAAGGCATACCAAACATCTTCAGCAGTTTTGGAGTATTATTAATGATAGGCAGTGGCTCATGCCCAGCATCTCTGTATCTTACAAAATAAAAGCTGCAATTTATTCAATACCATATTAGATAAAGTTGCACATTGTTTGTGCAACTGTCAAATCAGCTGGTCACTTCTTTGTCTTCCAATTCCATTAACCTGTTTCCCACCTTCCTAGAGGAAACTGCAGGATTTTACACCTTACTATAAAATGTATTAAAGTCACTAGAGATTTATTATTATCACTTCCAATAAGATAGAAATGATATTATACTATTTAGTGCATCCTCTTGGAAATCAAAAGCCAAAGACCACACCTCTACTGAGTGTAAATGATCATATGCCATTGAAATTTAAAGACCCAAAGGCCTATTCTAGCTACAAGTCCAAAAAGGTACATAAAAACTAACAAATTTCTTCTTTATAAATCTTATTCTCAGAGCCAAATTACACTATTTTTCCACTTCTTGCATTGTAAGAATGATAAGGTCAGTGTGTGAGTGTCCCAGAAAAAGCATATTTTACAGTATTTCTCGCAGGAGTAGAAGGCAGAGGCAAAAATGCAGTGAAACGGGTTTGCTTTGACCAGCTAACTTTCACAATCTTGCCCGACACTACAGTGTTACTTTTTTGACTTACAAAAGTGAAGTTGAACAAGGAGACATCAATTTCCAATAAATCTATTTGGGATGAACACAATTTTAAATATACCTATCGTACATCCTGAATAAAGATTTAACATTTTTGGCAGGTGACAAATATGAGGGTAAGAGAAAAAAAAATGGTGGCAAGAAGGCAAGGGGGAGTCTTTCCTGTTTCAGAAATCTTCAAAATATTGTTTCATTCCCTGTACAGAATAGAAAGGAGTCTTTTTTTAAAATACTATTATTTCTTTGATTATATTCAGTTTGATTTCTCTGTGTGTTATTTTAAAATTAAGTAACATTGTATGCAAGCTTCTGTCCTTCACACTGGAATTCTTCACAAACAAGATTAAAATTCCAGAGATATATGATTATTTAATATTGAAGAAAATAATTTGGTTTTGTCTCTTTCCTCCTACTTCCTTTGGATGACTTCAAATTACTCTGTCAATATGCTACATTCCTTTCTGGGGAGCAGAGAACATGAATGCAATATGATGAATATTATATAGACTTTTGTTGACTGTAAGGCTTTTGGATCAAGGACTGTATTTTGTGCTTTGGTCATACCCAGAATATTGCTTGGAAGTTTCTTAATTAAAGAGAAAGAAAGAAAAAACAGTACATAAATTAGAAGCAGAGAATGAATAGTAAACATTCCTTAACAATTTACTGAATTCAGAAAAACTCAAAGCTTGGGGATTTTTAAAGTAATTTTCTTTCTGCTTTCTAAGCATCCTTGGATTGACACATGTATGAAAATTAGGTCAAACAGAAAATTGTTTGGGGAAATTATAAGCCAGAAAGCAGAGAGGAGATGCTGGGATTCAGCCTCAGTACAGATAATTACTATCCAATGTACATAACTGCACACAAATAAACATATTAAAGAAGTAATGTAGTAAAATTATTTGTTTATATTCATAAATATTTCTTGGATTTGTCAGCCAGGCAGTCCCTTCAAGTCTGACCTAAGCAGACTCACCATGGCTGCAGGAGTCCAGTGTCTCACAATGGGATTTTGGAGTTACATAAAAAGAGCTTTCTGAGTTTTTGAAGATGAAAAAATGTTTTCTGCTTTCCAAAACTTTTTCTTTTTGACTTTGTGGTGTGAGAGCATGATGAGAAGCAGAAGTTTTTGCAAGAAACTGAGGAAGCACTAGAGCATTTGCAAAGGAGTTTGACATTTAGGATTTCTGGTGACCTTGTCTGTTGTTATCCAAGTCACCCAGAAAGATTCAAACAACAGGCACAGCCCATGGAAAAATAAGGTACTTTTCATGCCTGGCAGTCTCAGGAACATCCCTAATGGAAGATGGTTTTAACTCAGAATTGAAAGACAATTGCACATATAACCAAGCCACTCAATACTTCTGTTTAAGAATAAAACGAAAGGAGCTAGGTGGGACGGCTGGCCTTTTAAACTATATCAGGGACAAAGATTTGATAACCAGGGAGCCATGTTGTGTTTGTGGGCAAGATTCAAAATTTTCCTTACTATCTGCCCTGTTTTCCACTCCAGTGTCATTATACAATTAGAGTAAAATAATCTTTAGGGCAGAGTCCATGCTGAGGTGCTGGCTGTATTAACACACCTGATATGCCTGCAGACCAAGTTAAAGATATTAGAATTACGGAAATCAAATTTTCTAATTGTTTTCATGGTCAAGGCTGTGAGAACTGCCATTCAAAAGCTTGGTATGGGTGAAAGAAAAGACATTTCTTTCTATTTTGAATCAAAAATCATACAGGAAATCCTTCAGATTTGGATGTCCTTGACACTAAATTGGTTTACAAGTGAGTTGGATTTTCATTAGAAAAAGACATGAGACTTTTGTATAGCTTAGGATCCATTTAAAAATACTCAGGGCCTAATGCCTTGAGGTTTTGAAATCAATGAGACTAGAGAATGCTTGGTATCCCTGGAATTATGCAGTGCCTCAAAAATTTTTTAAGATACAGTGTTTCTTTGTTATATCCTACATGAAAAGCATTAATTTTCAGTAGAGTCCCTTTCTAAGGAAAGGGATCATGGCATGCGCTGGTATTTAATATAAATACAACATGTATCGAAGTTTTGGGTTGGTTTTGTGTATAAGTTCTTGTTAATTTCTGAATACTCTGATCAGAGAAATTCATTTTTTACCCAAAACTCTATTGAAAGCAAAACAAAATCAGCCAAATTTTATGGTTTTAAAAAATTTATCTGAAACTTCAAAATTCTTGAAAGCCAGCTCTCCTCCCCATCAACCTTCATGAGCTTCTCCTTCTCCGTTTTGAAGAAATGTGATCACTGTCTGCATTGATTTGTATTTAAACACAGCACTTCCAGGAGGGAAAAAGTACTCTGTGGAGAGAGCTTTATTTACATGGGAAACACATCTAGCTGACAGCCATGGTTTAATGACTGGCAAAAAGCCCTACAAAGACTTGTCTCCTATAATGCCAAATTGCACAGCTTTCCAGAAAAAAATGTTTTCCTCCTTGTGACGCCTGCCATTTGTACAAGTCAGTGTCAAGGATGGATTTCAGTGCTATGATGACAGATTTGGAACCCATAGTGTAGTTTACACGTCAAATAAAATTATGCAGATATTCTTCACTTTTCACAGCAATTGTTCACAAAACTCAGGAACATCAATAGGTTTATAGCCTGCAGAGTGTGAAAATGTTTTGATGAGCAGTGTCATGCTAGATCGTTCACCCTTAATAATGCTTTTGCACATTTGTGTCACAAACAAAACCAGCTCAGGGCAAACCAAAATATTACACCAACTGCTGCTGGCCTTCCATGTAGAAGGGCAAACAAAAGGCATCAGACCCTCTAACTGGCTTCATTTGCAAAGCAGTTAATCTTAATGAAAGATTATTAAAGATCCCCCACAGAATGGGACAAGGACCCTGATGCTCCTGCAGCGAAAATAATTTGTCATGCTTAGTCTGGTGGTTCGCTCTTTTAAATTTTGGGGGCAGCTGTGATTTTCTGTCACCAGGTGATTTATTTATTTATTTCCTACTAAAGGAAACAAGGGGTCAGTAGAAATGCAATGTTATGCTGTTCTTTTTTAGGACGTACACATCTGCTTTCAAGTATTTTGGTCATAGAATCATTTAGGTTGGAAAAGACCCTTAAGATCACTGATTCCAACTGTTGACTGAACAGTACTGAGTCCACCACCAAGCCATGACCCTGAGCATGACATAGATCAACACACTCTGGAGGCTGAAACAGCATACTTCCTGGGTTAGGGGGGTCTCACTGATCCAACTTTCTTCCCCCTCCCAGTCTCTCCCATGCAATCATCCATGACAGTCAGTCCTGTCACTCCTCATCCTCTGTCCAATCACCTGGCCACAGAGCTGGCTCAGGTCCCAGTTTCCACGTCAGAAGCCTCAGGCTGGTGAGGTTGGTTAGTAGCACATTAGTTGGCAACCAGCAGAGACTTCTTCTTCCTTTTAAAGAGCTTCTTTCGCTTCTTAGGGAAATATTAACCCTAAGATTTAATGATCTAATTTTGCGACAAGAAGGCATAGTTAAGTTACAAAATAATCACTGCTCTTTTAGGTGTATAGCAATGTGAGATGCTATCCTCATCTGGATGATTTTGGGGAGCTGGAGAGATTCTTGTGGAGACCATGCTTGCCATTTCTTTCTCCCTGCATTGGAATTGCTCTTTTCCTACCAGTCATTCCACGGTTATAGAAGGGCAATATGAATATCCTTGAGGTATTTCTACCTTTCTTTGCTGGAACATTATTAAACAGCTCCTCAGCCAGAAGCTAGCTCTTTCTAAAACATTTCCAAATCATAACATTTCTAAAACTAGTTTGGTTGATGATCTTAACTTTTTCCTCATCTCTCTTCTTTGTTCTTGTAATGCTCAGACACGGACTTCCTGTACTGCAAGGGCCCACATTCTTCCAAAATCTTGGATTTTCTAAGCAGGGACTTCATTTTCCTAGGAGAAAGTGCACAATGCCACAGTTGATTCTTGCTGCTTATTGCAAAGATTCATGGGTGGATTAAGAAGTTGTACAAAACAACATGAATACAGCACACAAAGTGCACAAATGACATGAGATTACATTGTGCAGAAAAGATATTTAATGTTGTTAACACATTAAAGTTGACACTCCGGCATGCATTCTTGACCACTTCCTGCTTGTCAGCAGCTTCTGCAAGCAATTAGGAGGCCAGTTTCAGACCAGAGCTGAGAGCCACGCAGCCTGAGAGCTGTGTGGCATTATTTTGGTGAAATCAGAGACACTTTGCCGTGTACTCACCTTCAGCAATATAAGATGTGTTTTTCTATATACTATGGAAATTGCAGACAGCAGGTGTGATGCGACCATTTTCAGAGTCCTGCTTTTGAAGGTAAAATAATTTTTAAATGTGAATTTGATTTCCAAGTCATAACTTTTTTAAAAAAAAACTTGGAAATATTACTGAAGATCAACAGTTTTTCTAGAGGCGCTGTGGATGCCCCATCTCTGGAAGCATGCAAGGCCAGGTTGGATGGGGTCCTGAGCAACCTGATCTAGTGGAGAGTGTCCTGGTCCATGGAAGGGGAGGTTTAAATGAGATGCTCTTTAAAGGCCAAAAATAAACCTTGATTCTCTGACTTATTATGATTAATTGATGTGTGTCAGGAGGTATGACAGTATATTTATAATTATTCTCAAGACAGTTCACTATATTCCTTTACTCATCATCTTGCCCAACCTTAAAATATCATTTAATCCTCTATCCCAGCTTGCAGGTGGAGGGGTAGTAAAGCAATCATGCTGAATTGTAAGTTCATAAAACAATTTTATCTGGATGAGATTGTTCTTGGATCACCACTAGACTTTACAACAAACATGAAGAAGGCCAGAAAAAAAAACTTACCCTCTAAAAATTGACTTACACAAAAGTTATATTTAGCAGTGACAAAAATCTTTTTTTATTTCTTCTTTTTTTTTTTTTTGTGTGCAAAAAGAAAACAGTTGTGGAAAGGGCTAAAATTGTGTGTGAAAGGTTTTGTATATGAATGAAGGATTTATTTCCATATTTAGATGGGATTTATTTTAAAGGAAATATACCTAATTTCATGCATTATCCAGTAACTCATAATATGCCAAGTATACAATATTTGTGTAGATAGTTTACATGAGCAGACAGACACTCATAAACAGGCTGGCCTGCTGGACCAGACCTTTCAGATACAACAGTCCTGGGAGAGCCTAAGCCCTACCCTACACACAGAAAATACATACCATTTAATTGAAATATCACACCCAGCTTACCTGACTCTACTATCCCTCTTAGGCCAGCTGTTCCTCCAAGACAATGATTCCAAGAGAGAAAGAGTGATTCTCCTCCCTATGAAGTAGTCTGCTCTGTCAGGAGGGACACATCTGATAGTCTCATTTTCTTGCTTCATTTTGAGACTTCCAAGAGTGTGCACATGTCACACGGGCTGGAGATTTCTCTGGCAGCCAAACAGATTTGCCTTTCCTTAACTTTGTTTGTTTTGGAGGGGGAGGAGAATGAGTGGGACTATAAATCAGTCCCTTCCCAGCCAGCTCATTTTGTTTGTTCTTGGCCCCATCTGGGCCCCATTATTTGCAGCGCACCAGGGCTGCAATCAGTAAAGCATGGGACACTGCAGAGCTCCGTACCACTTAGCTTCAGAACAAATGCTGTTGGGGGAAATTAGGTCATAAAATAATTTCCTGAACCTGTGCTGTATAAGAAACTGGAAACAAGAATATGTTTCAAAATAGAGCTCTGTTCGGATGTCTCTCACTTTTTTTTTTCCATCTCTTGGTCATATAATATTGAATTAATTCTATTTTAAATCCCATAATTGGTATAATGGCAGTACTTTGTAATAGGGTTAGAAAGGCCTTGTTATTGTCTACAGTCATATTAATGATCTAATCACGTGATGTTGGTATCTCAGCCATATGTATATTGTATACTTGAATTTTTAATCAGACGCATTAGCCAAGAGTACAAAAATCTCATTCAACATAAGTATTTGAGTAGAGTGCAGAAAGGAATGCAGAACTGCTAATATTACAGTGTTTCAACTAACTGAATGGCAAACCATAATATTGTTCTTATCTGAATCTAATCAACAGAACTTTGTTTTAGAAGCCTGGTGTCGGTCAGGATTTTGAGGAAGGATATTGTTCTGCAAAATACACTGTCACTGTAATTTGCATCTGCATGAAAATCAGTGTAAGCTGTTGTATGACATCAGACCTTGTGAGTACGTTCTTGACACACATTTAGGCAAGAGCAGCTGATCTTGCTGAAATCAATTAATCGTAGAGTCAGTTGGAAGGAAATATTGGAAGTTACCTAGTCCAAGCTATGACAAATATAGCACCACCAGCAGTACAAGAGGTTAGCCATAGCTTTGCCTAACCCTCAATCTGTTTTGATAGCCTCTTCCAGGGCTCCACATTTCATTTATGTGAATGAAAATAGTTTGTACTAATGTTTGACTTGAATCTCCCAAACATTCTAATTCCCTCTTGCAGACAGGACCCAGACACAAAAATCTGAAGCAGAAATAAGGTTTTCTGATTATCAGTGTGTTGGGACTATGCTGGTATTGTATGGCAGGTACATAAATTTTATTTGGGTTTTTTTTTTTATTATTATTTATTTGTATCGTAGTTTGTTTTGCTTGTTTTTCTAAAGAGATAAGAATAAGAATATCAGAGTCATCACCATGATGCAAAAGTCATGCATTTCATCCTAGAGGAGCTGAAAATATTTTGTTTATGAATTAGACATAAATCTTCATACTGTCAACTCAGATGCACAAAATCAGAATTTAAGCTCAATTAATGGGATAAAAACTCAATACATCTACTCTTGTATAGTCAGTTCAATATATAGAGGTGATCACTCTTAAGTTATACTGAAATAAAATATAGAATATTCATCATATCATTTAGGCTGGAAAAGATCTCTAAGATCACAGAGTCCAACTGTTAACTCAGCACTGCCAAGTCCACCCCTAAGCCATGTCCCTAAGTGCCACATTACACATCTTTAAAATACCTCCAGTGATGGTGACTCCATCACTTCCCTGGACAGCCTGTTCCAAGGCTTGACAACCATTTCCATGAAGAAGTCTTTCCTAATATTCAGCCTAAACTTCTCCTGGTGAAACTTGAGGCGATTTCTTCTTGTTCCACTGCTTGTTACTTGGGAGAAGAGACTGATCCCCACCTCACTACAACCTCCTTTCAGGTGGTTGTAGAGAGGGATAAGGTCTCCCAAGAGCCTCCTTTTCTCCAGGCTAAACAACCCCAACTCCCCCAGCCACTCCTCCACAGACTGGTGCTCCAGCTCCAGTGCCCTTCTCCGGACATGCTCCAGCACCTCAATGTCCTTCTTGTAGTGAGCGGTTCAGAACTGGACACAGGGCTCAAGACGTGTCCTCACCAGTGCCAAGTACAGGGGAAGAATCAGTCCCTGCTCCTGCTGGCCACACTATTGCTGAGACAGGCCAGGATGCCATTGGCCTTCTTGGCCACCTGGGCACGTGCTGGCTCACGTACAGCTGCTGTCACCAGCAACCCCAGGTCCTTTTTCACTGGGCCACTTTCCAGCCACTCTTCCTCCAGCCTGTTTCATTGCATGAGGTTGTTGTGACCCAAGGACAGGACACAGCACTTGGCCTTGTTGAATCTCATACCGTTGGCCTTGGCCCATGATCCAGCCTGTCCAGGAATCTCTGCAGAGACTTCCTACTCTCCAACAGGTTGATGAGACTGAACTTTCTTTCACCTGCGAAATGACTGAGGGTGCACTCAATACCCTCCTCTAGGTTGTCGACAGAGATATGAAATAGAGCTGGCCCAAAGTCTGAGCCCTGGAGAATACCCATTTGTGGCCAGTTACCAGGTGGATGTACCCCATTCAACACCAGTCCTTGTGCCTGGCCATCCAGACAGTTTTTATCCAGTGTAAATACAGAAAAAATGCAAAAATACTAATTTGGGAGTGCTGTCATAGGAATACTGAGTATTTAGGTGATTTTACCAAAAACTTTTGCATTCTCTAGCTTTCCAATACATGCAGATTTTTCCAAGGAAAATGAGAATACTTCAATTAGAATATTAATCAAAACCTCAGCAAATACTTGAGTAAAAAAAGCATTAAACAAAAAAATTCAGGACCCTCAAAAAAGTCAGTATGATTTGCTGCAATAAAATGGGAAAATACACAGCAAGACATGCTTTAATGACGGCAAAATTTATTTCTTCATGTGTTTGCTGATTTGTTTAATGATCACTGCAGAGTTTGTAAACCTGTAAAAAGAATAAAACATCATTTTGACTATTGTGTTGTAATAAATCAACAGCCTATTTAAAATGTGAATTATAGATCTATTATTCTTTCTTTATTTCATCAGGGCAACCTTTGGTAACTTTCAAAAAAATGGAATAAGAATGTCTAAAGCAAAATATCAGGAATAAATGTTACAAACTGGAAATTTTCATGCTAGGCTTACATTGCTAGCTAATTCTGTAGGAGGAATGAAATAGTTTAAAAACCCTCCCATTGATATCTCCGCGATGGAAAAACTATAAATTGCCCACAACTCCCTGCATGCCTAGTTTTCAGATGTAGGACTAGTAATTAAAAAAAATATTCATTCTTTCTGAAGTGATTTCTGCTCATTTTCTTTTTATTCTAGATGGCTGTCATCATTTTATAGGAAAACAATGGCACTTGTTATGTTAGTGGTGAAATACCAGAACTATGATTGATTGATATTCTGTCCATAAAAAACTCTCAGCTCTAAATATTTCATCGAAGAGCTGCAGGACAGAACTAGACTGAACTACTATGTTGCTGTTGTTAATATACTCCATTCCAGTGGTCAGAAAGGTCTGGCCTGCCTGTTGTTAAATTGGAATGGAAAAGTGAAATGCATGAATATCTATCTATTTATGGTAGTGGAAAAGACTAAAAGTAGGACAAGGTCATTTTGTCCACAAAAAGGGGGGTATTTGGAAATGCATCTCAAGCACAACACAGGATACTCTGAACAGCCTATAGAACTGACATATGCCATCTGCCAAGCTGGGATGCATTAATCATTTAGATTCAGCTCCTCTTGACCAGTTTTCTGTCCTACATGTGTATCTGCCATATGAAGTGTTATTTTTGGAGGTATGTCTATGTATCTGTATAATGAAAATGTTTTTTGAAGTTTGAATTAACTTGCACTCTTTAATCTGGCGGGTTTTTTTTCAATTCTGCACATATTTTTTCAAGTATATTTTTCAGCGTTCTCTGACACGAGCACTGCTGGAAAATGGTTACAGGCACAAGCTGAAAGAGCATGCTAGGTAATGACATACACATTCCCAAGTTCAGTCCTGTTATACAAGTTAACTCTCAATTGAAAGTTGCCTAGATCAGACAAACTAGCAGGAATCATTTACCAGAAGATTGCAGATTAGAAATGACCTGATAAAATGTTTGGGAGCATATGAAGAGAGTAGCCTATCTGCTTTGCCAATACCAGAACTGCCCATGATTGATCACAAGGTCTGTAGTAAAAAACGCAAAAATTCTCAAAAGAGATGGCCTAGAAGGATAGGCCAAATCTTCACATTAGGCTGAGGCTTTGATCTCATAGGAGGTTTCAGTCTTTGGGTGTTTAAGGAATGAGAGGAAGAAGGTCAGTGATAATTAGCATCTCCATGGGAAAGTGCATTGATTAAAATCTAAAAATATTTTATTTTGATGACTTGGAATAGTTATAGTTCACAATTAGTTTCTGCAGTTTTCCTTTTCTTAGATTCAAACCTTGCTCATTTAAATCCTCTTTTAGTGAAAGGTAGTTTAATGAATGGTTTGCTTTGGCTCACTCATTTCTGCTAATGGCATTCAGTTCTTGTATTCATTTCCCCTGCTTGTCTTGTTTAGCTAGCAGTGCTTAGGTACAGGAACACTGCTCTACAAAAACCCACAAAGAAGTAGTAATAAGAATAGACACTTTTAATCTGTGCAAAGGGTTTTATTGGATTTGAAACTGGATGATGCAAGGAAGACATTGAAGGTGTTTGGAGTTATACTTACTTAGTTTCTTGCATTATCTGAAGTGAAAGTGAAAAGATTTGGAAACCTTCTGAAGCCTGAAGCTTTACTTTCTGTGATTCTTGTAAGTAGCTGAGTAGGCGAATCATAAAATCTAAGGTGTCCCTGACAGAAAATCTCTGTAAAAATCTTATTTGAGCTATTGGTAGTTAGGTCAGAAAGTTGTACTTAATGTGAGAAACTGGTAGACAGAATATATTTCCTATGAAAAAATTGAGACTGGATGTGTAGGAATAGTGGCATTGTAGAAGTGACTTCCTGAGGATATAAACAAGGCAGCTTTGGAGGGCAAAACTATGGCTTTCATTTGGCTAACTTATATTTTGAAAAAAACAGTTAAATTTTTATTCCGCAAGACATCTTTGGATCTCAAACAGAATCAGTAGCATTCAAACTTGGTAGGGTTGGTGAGCAATTCTTCCAAGTTGTCCTGGTTTTTGGCCAGGACAGAGTTAATTTTTTTTGCAGTTGCTGTGAGGTGGCAGAGCCCAGAGCCATGTGGGCATGGCTGGGTTGTTATTCTCCACCATTCACATCATGACTGGAGGACGGAAGTAAGGGATTCTCACTTCCGGGAAAGAGGGGAGTGTGGCTTGCTGTCAGGAAGGAAAAGGTGGTTCATTGTCTCAGGGCTTGCTCCACATGGGTTCCAGTCAGTGAGCAATTTTTGTACGTGAATCATCCTCTTTTTTGTATACTTTTGTTCTTAATATTGTCGCTGTTGCTGTTTCTTATCTCATTCCTGTTTCCAGTAAATTTTTCTTATTCCAGCTCATGATCCCTGCCTTTTGTCCCACTCACTGGAAGAGGTAGTGGGGAGGGGATTGGCTCCTGCTTTTCATTTTAGTGGGAGCACTGAGTTAGGGCGTGCCACAAGCCTAACTTTTGCTAAGGAGAGAGCTCGAGAGGCCACACGCTGCAGGGAGCAGTTTCAGGTGAGCCGGGCCCCACGCAATAGACCTCAAACAGCGACTGGGCAGTTGGCAGCAGGTGTTGGACTGGGGCTCTGCAGCCCTTCAGAATGCAGTGAAGTACTTTTGAATGTAATCCATTACTGTCAGTTATTTTTAACTTCAGAGAAAAAATCTGATCCCTACTCAAATCTTAATTACTGTAACTTTATTTATAAGAAACATCTGTGTTTATCACTGAGAAACAAGCTCTGCTTTGAGCTATAAACCACTAAAAATATTAAACAGTAGAACTTCCAAAGTCAATTAAAGTGCATGGGAAAGAATAATTAGTTATGCCTAGATTTATGATATCTGCTATCAAATAGTATATCTACTACATATGGGTGAGGACATCTTTGGAATGTCAATTTTTTAAAGTATTAGTTTATTTGTATGTGGTATTTGGAAAGAAGGAATGTTTAATCTCATTTAGCTTTAGCTCTAAGAAAATAAGGCACCCAGCCTCCTCTGTGGTCAACGCAAATGGCGTGTTAAATGCAAATCCTCAGAGAAAAGAGATCTGTGATTCCTGGACCTTGGATTGGAGGAGAGGTAAAAAGGCCAGCGTTAGTTGAAGCCCTCTGTGAATGCACAGATGTAACTTGCATCTTCTTAATGTCTCTACCATAGAACGAATCTCTTTTCCTGACAGACATTATCCATATGTTTATCTCAGGAAAAAAAAAAGGAAAAATGTAATTTATTTCACATTGAGGGTTATGAATAGAGTGGTGCTAAGATATTAAAATAAATGAAAGAACCAAGTTCTATTTCTATATTCTTATGCATAAATATATGGTATGAAAATTTCTCTAGACTTCTGTGAAGATAAATGTGGTTGCGTTACACTGTCTTGTATTTTCCATAGCACACTGAATGATTTTGTAAATATCCTTGCATGGTTTTTGTTTAGAATTAAAATTCAAAACTCATTTGCTCTGAAAATCAGGATGAAATTTCACTTTAATAGCTATGTTATTTTTAATTTTTAGAAAGATTCCTCCCCACCTCACATCAAGATGGATGCCTGCATGGATACCTGCAGAGTCATTGGCTCCCTTGTCTAGGCTGGACAAGGAGTAGAATCACTTAATTAATATACGCGAGCTGGTATTCTCCACAGCAACACAAGCATTCTTTGTGTAAATGTAATTAATGGGCAGCAGTAGTAGTAACCCACATATCTGGGGCACGTACTAGCAATCTAATTTCAGACTCTACAACTGTGTTTTCTACTGCCTAATTTGTGCTAAAACATTTACACCTTCATAGCCGCTGTATACTAAAATCACACCTTTGTTTTATACATGTGATATCTATAGATAAGCCACAAAAAATATGTGATTATCTTCATCCCAAGTACTCATGGATATCAGTCAAACTTCCCAAATCATGGAAGTCCTTTAAATATCATCTAAAGGTAAGATATTCTGGGCTCTTTTTCCTCCCCTCCTGGCTTTTGACCACTAGAATTTTTATTTCCAGATTCTTCTGCAGTCAGGAGAAGGAGAAATGAACTGTTACTTTTTTATGAACTCTGAGAAACGTAATTGCATCACTTTAAGGAACTGTGACAATTTACCAGGAGTTTCAGGAGACTTTTAAGATCTGATTTCAAAGAATCTTGAATTTAAAAGCCTGAGAGATTGGTTAACATAAATAAATTGCAGCTGGATTATTAAACTTCTAGACACTAATTATCTTTGAAAACTCTGTGTATTCTGCAGGGTAGCAATCTAATGATGGTTGGTTTTGTACATTAATATTTATACCCAACCATTTATCTTTTAAATTAACCTTAACTGGGCTCTGATTTAAATACATTTGTTAAGGTGTATTTTGAAACATCATATGAACACATCAGCATTTATTGGTTTTTACAGGGGTTGTAAATGATTCATTATTCTGCTTTAATCAACACTCACTTTCTTTCTGTAAAGAGACTGTGGCATAAAACTAGAATGGACATTAGAGAGATAAGAAAGGAATTTAATATAAACTGCAGTCACAGGATGTGGTGAGAAATATGGCTGCCCCAAAATAAAGTCCACATCCGTTCAGGTAATAGTGGCAGAGGGAGAGGGAGGGAGAAGAAGTCAGGAGTGCTTCCCTAGTTATTTTAACAGGAAATAAAACTCTGGATCTCTCTTTGTTGTTAATTCAGGAAGAACCGATATATGAGGAGTTGTGACAGAACTTTAAACAAGAGAGAGTGAGCTCTGATTTTACTAGTAACATTGGAATTTCCACAGCAGTGAGGAAGCAACCTTTCAAGCACCTTGGGCACAGGACAGAGTGGAATTTTAACAAATTAAACATTGTGTATGACAGCTAAGCATGCTGTCAATGGAGTATTTTCATATACCAAAATTGGGGATGAAAAACAAAAGGGCTTACCCAATGCAAGAAATAAAACTTCTTTGGAATTTTCAAATTGTTTGCAGTTTTAGACTAGCATTATATCTCTGGTAGTAACACTTTGGGATTTTTTTTTCCATTAGTGTTATTTTTCAGCACTGACTTGAGTCTTCACTGAAATCCAAAGGACTTTTATCACTGATTTTTGTATTTTTTAGTGTTATTTTAGTATTCATTGTGTGGCTTTCATTACAATGGAAGGTCTATTCATTTACTGATTGGAGTAAACCATTTTCTATGAATTCTTATTTCTTTCTCCAAAATATAGGTAAGTCCATATAAAGAGCCATAATGGATCAGACTAAAGATGATCTAATTTCTTCCTGTTTATGTAAATGATAATAACAGCTGTATAGGAAAAAGCGTATGAACAGGGAATGAATAGCAGCATACTTTCTCACCACCATCAGATTTCCTGAGCTTTATAGGTAATACCCCTGATTGGTTCTTCCATGAATTTTTTCTAATTTTGAATTCATGTAGACTATTAGCATCCACAACAAACTATCTAGTTATATTAATTCCACTTGTTGGTTTTGGGACTGAGTCTTTAAGTGCTAGCAGAACTGCATTAACTTGTTCTTTACTGCAGAAAGCATCCTAGATGACACTGGGAATTAGATCTCAGGAACACATATTAAACAGAAACATATTCAATGTTAATGCTGAAATAATATGCCCTGTCTTCCAAAGTACTTAGTGATATCATAGACATCTGTGCTCCATCAAGTTAGATGTCTGAGTGAACTGTTCAAATATGAAGATTCAAAGCCCCTGGAGTTATGACACCAATGCATGGAATTTCATGGATGCCTTGTTTATATACATTTTCATTCTCTGAGTGACAGTAAAACAAATAAAGAAGAAAGATGCAGATTTCCAGAACAGATTTGCCTGGAAAAAACTCCGTAACTTCTTTATTAAAAAGATGAGGCAGTCTTTGGGCTAATTTAAGACCCATAGTAAATCAAGTTGTAAAACCAATTGAGTAAAGATCTACAGTACTGTACCTGACTCTTTGCATATATGAGCATATAAATCACAAAAATGGAACTGTCATTTAAACATAGCTTTTTACCAGAGCTAAAATATGCCTATTCTGTGCATAGGTTTTGATCTGACTTCATAGTTCCTCAGAATTCATATTCAAGGGATGTTGTCTTTCTCGTGATTGGTACTGAAGAATGAAAAGTGTGGAAGACTTGAGTGTTTATTATTGGCAAAATAAATAGACAAAAAAAATTGTAACTGGACTGTGTCCAAGAAAATGTAATGGTCAAAGACCCAGGCAAAATTAAGTAAAAAATAGATGAGGCAATTTAGGCTATAGAAAGTGTGGACTACAAACTGCACCTTTTATTAGTAATTTTTCTGCGGATTGGGTAACCACCCAAGCGACTTTCAATATGCTTTATTTCTGAAGCAGTGTCCAAGAATCAAGGCACAGTATGGGGCAGCCCTGTGGGATCAGAGGCAGCCTGAGGAGTTTCACAGAGCCGGGAACAGGCTGCTTAACAAACCTGGGAGCCAGGGTTTGAACTGGGAGACTTTTTGGAGAAATCCCTGAAGAAATACAAGGCTGCAAATGTTTTCTGGAGAATTCTTTATCACTTCTAGCCTCTTTTTTCATTTATACCATACTAATGTATTATATAGAGATTGATTGCACAGTGGGGGATGGTTTGGAGCTGGTGTCACTTAAAAATAACAAAACTTGCACCTTTAGATACACATGCAGAAGCAGATTTTCAGGAGTATTTAGCAGCTAACCAGAGGCAAATAGTCACAGGTTTTCAGCAGCTTATTGAAACATTCTGATTAGAAATTAAGGTACCAAGCTTACTCAAATGCTTTAGAAAACTCCACGAGGGACAGAACTCATCTTTAAATGCCCAAAAGAATCTTAAAGTGTCATCTCTGTTCCCAAGGAAGAACCAAAAAGGAAAGTAACAAGCCAGGTGTCAGACTGGTGTGAAGGAAAGTGCCTTGGAGTGACCATGTCAGGGATAGGTGAGGACAAGCTGGATAGAGGGGATCCTGAGCATGTGCCCCGTTGACTTGATCTTCCTAACAATGAATCAGAAGTCATGAAAGGCTCAAGCGTTACTGTGCCCCTCAAAGTCTCTTACAGACATACAAAATCTTTCCTCCACTAAAGGAAGGATCCACAGGCTTTTGCACATTTCTCCTCCTCAGTGAGGCATCAAACAATGAACTGCTTACTAAGCTACAATGGTGGAGAACGTTGAATCTTTAGTTCTTCTAATTAATTAATTTTTTTTGCAGGGTTGAATCATGGCAAAACAAAATTTACTGACTCTTCCCCTCCAAAAAAAGTCTCTCTTTTCCATCAAATTAATTAATTTGGTGTGACATATGCAGACTGCAACATTATTTATATGAGGGCTATGAGCAGGATCTGAGCAGGGTAACTTATTTCATGGGTCGGTAAGGCCCATGGCAGCCTGAATAAGTTATGTGCATTTATCCAAGAGAGTGCAGTATAAGGAACTTTAACAGGAATAAAATTGGACACCATGGACAAATCTGTGTTTCTTCCTTTTTTTTTCCCCTCCTCCCTCTTTTTTTTAACAAATGATTCAATGATCTTGTTTACTTCAACATAGTTTTTTCCATTTTGTGTAGTAACTTGGAGATAAAAGTAGTTTACTTCAGAACACCTAATTCTCAACTCTCAAATGTAGAAGCCAGGAATCCCATGCATTTCTACTGAGGGTTTCAGTCATAATTCATTACTAAAATTTGTTTGTATTACAACTTGCAAGTCAAAGAACCAGTGAAATTTACAGTTATTAACCATGGACATTTGATTACACCCTTCACAGCAAAACAACAGTGAATGGAATTGTCTCCCTCCTTTAGATACTGATGTATTGCCTCAACTTTACAGATTTGGGGACTCAGCTGTATTTAAGAAGCTTATCTGGTGATTAATACAAATACTTAGTCAACATTTACTCTATAAAATTCCTCCCCAGCTCTTCTTTTTAAAGCAAAGAAATAAGTCCAATATATTTTATAACATTTTAAAGCACTTACCTCTTGGCTGTAATCACAACTCCGATGAAAATCGAACAGGAAAACCCACTGCATTGTTTCAATATGGCAGTAACTACATGTTGAAATTACTTTTCAAGCACAGAATGAGAGGATGAAGGTTACAATATCGGGAAGTTCTTGTTTTATATCATTCTTGGTCTTTCCAATCAGGCATGTTCCCAGTGATAGTATTTTTATGTCATATTTATACTGTGAGTCGCAAGACAAAGAAAACTCAGCTCCCAGCTATAAAATTTGAGAAAGTTAAAGTTTATAACAAAACAGCAAATGATGAGCACATAAACAACCCCAAATCTCCACGAACACACCTGAGCATCCATGCCTAAATAAAACTGCAAAGTAATGCAGGGTTGTGGTACTGTAGATGGTGGTATTGACATGGCTGCTACAATCGCATTTATGGCTCCAGGAAGACTGCGCAATCTTCAAACCTAGGGGTTTCTGGCAAGGTCTTGCTGTGCAGTTAAGCCACGTGCTGCTGTCTTGATTTACATACTCAGGTGCCTTAAAGTTCATCTTTATACAGTGGTAATGCTGCTGGAGCTCAGTACAGGTACGGTTCTTGTCATTCCTATGAGGTTTCCCTGTGAGGTGCTCTCTGTTGTGCCAGAGAGCAGAGAAGACAAAGAAACAAGCCCAGATTGGCTTCACACAGATGCATCAGATGCATACTATAAAATATATCAGAATAAAGCATCTGGCCTGCTCATTTCTGTTCTTAAGTGATAACATTTTTTGCTATTTCTGTCCTTTCTTCTGAAATTAAATGAACTGAAGTACAAATATATTTACCAGTGTATAAATTAATTAAATCTGTTTTAATTCCAACTTTGAGAGACAGAAAAAAGATTCCTTTCTTAAAATGGTGGAGGCCTGCACATCATCATTAGGAGTTTTTCCATGTATCCCTTGAGCTGTTGAATTTTTACTTTGAAAACTCCCACAGTCTGCAACTGACAGCAGCAATAAGTCTCAAAAAGCTTGCCAAAATTACCATGGTCTTTTGTATATTTTTTAAAAAGTGATATTTGGACCTAAGTATGAAGTGCTGCTAGGTGAGGCAGTTGTTTCTTTAAGCTTATGGACTAGAAAGCTGTTGGGGAGTGTGTTACTCATGTCTGAGCTGGTTCTAGTTACGGGAATCCAGTGCACTGGAAATTTAGGCATAACAGCATCTGGAGCTTGCAGAAGTGCTGCTGAGGTTTGGCCAGCTCAGACAAAAAAATGGAGCAGATCTTTCCTTAATAATATATATACATTTTGAGATATCCCTGCCTGAAAACCTGTGCAACTTGATGAAGAGTTGCAACTTGTACTTGATACTGCCTCAAAAGACACTGACTTGCCAACTCATGTGGAAGTATGTCTCTGTTTTTTAGAGGTTCAGATCCAGTCACCTTTACCTTATGAACAATCTCACTGAAATTACTGAAAGTTAACTGAAAAGCAGGACAGGATCCAACTGGAGTAAATTTATCAGAATACAGACCCCAGCTTTAACTATGGAGTCTCAATTTTTCTACTTATGGAAACTGGAGAAATATCCTTATAAAAATCTCTGAGACTGAAGAAGAACACAGATGGAGAGTAGATGCTTATGCAACCTGCATGTCCATACATTTGCTCAAATATTTTTCAAGTATCCTTGTTCTCTGAAAACACTTTGCTGTTGCTGTTTATGGTTTTTATTCATAGCATGTATTTTTAAAAACTTTTCTTCCACGCTCCTGGTGTTGTGTTTGTTTGTTTTCTTGTTTGTTTATGATTTTTTCAAATATCAGATTTACAACCTTATTTGCTACAGATTAGGCAATTCTTCAATTCTGATATTGTCAATTAGTTTTCTACCCATGCAGGGAAGTAGTGAGCACATGCCACACACTGCTAAACAGAATACCAGAATTTGTGTTATCTACTGCATACATGTAGCATTAGTATTAACTAGAGTATAAGTTGATGCTTTTCTGTTCTTCAATAATGTCCTATACTGGGAAAAATATTGCTCAGTTCTTTAGACCTTCCTCTCAGTCCCTGATACTCTGGCCAAAGTGTTGCACTAATTTTGACAGAAGCCTGTCTCTCCATTGCCTCATACTGTGGGTGGCCATTCTCAGCAGATTGTTTTTTTCCAATTAGGAAAAAATTTCTAAAGACATCTGAATTTTATTATCTGCTGTAGGTACATCTACAAGGCGCAGCACAATGAGCACCGCGTTGTTTATTCACTAGAAGTGTGATGGATTATCATCTCTATCACACATACCAGTGAGGCATCAGAAGGCAGCAATCTCCACCCTTTGGCCAGAGAAGAGCCAAATTAAATCATCTTACCTGTATCTTAGGATCAGGTGAAAATTGGTAGGTAGGGGGGGATTTGTCTGCATGGATTTTTGTCTTGTTTTGTTTTGCTTGTTTGTTTGGGTTTTTTTTCAGTGAAGATTCTGAATGTAGGAAATATTCTCATTCTGGATCAAAATCAAGTCCCCGAGGTTTGGAAATCAGTACTCCTGTTCAGTGAAGGGAAATCCAGTGATGCTACAATTATACAAAAAATCAAATGCATGCCCCTAAATCAGCAGATATGTGGACTCTGGATGAATTAAATAAAGAACTAATTGCTGGTATAAATGTATTAGGAGGACTGACTTTTTCAGAAATATTTTAAAAGGTCATTTGTAGACACAATTATTTTATCATTATGTCTAATTACTGAGGCAGCAAATAATATGACTTCCAGTGGCTTATCATGGCAGAGCTCTCTTTCAGTTATTTTAAAGCAAAAAATATTTGAATAAATTTTGTGCCAAAATTTTTGGTCAATCATTCAGATAAAATTATATCATAGAAGGTGTAGCATATTCTAAGGAAGAAACCCCACAAGCAGTAATTTTCATATAATATATCAAAGTGCATTGTTACTAGATTTTGAGGTTTTAAAAATATGAGACTGCTGTTACACGGGTGCTACAAACACTGTAAAACAGTAAGTTGACTGAAGGTGAAAGGAATGTGGTAGTAGACACTCATTAACTTCCTTTCTATGGTGAAAAAATTCAGCAAATTAGTTTTGAGACTGCAGGGTCCATTTAAAACTAAAAACATCTGGTCAAGAGCTGTTGAAATGCCACTCAGAATGAATTAATTTTATCTAGAGAAAAAAAATGCCTATGCAGTGGTCAGGAATGGTTTTGAAAGGATAAGCTAATATAAATACGTAAGAATGGAACTGCAAAAGGAGACAAATATTGGAAAAGACTGTTTCACTTACTTTTTTTATTTCTTATGCTCACTTATTTGGCTCTGGTAACACAACAGAATGCCAGTATTTGGATTTCATCATTGACAACTCATGCTGACATTCCTCCCTACCTATAAGATTAATATTTTCCTATTTGCTTTGATGGGAATTTTGAAATAATGAAGACATTTGGATCTCTGTTTGGCATGGCTTATCACATGGTGAAGGAATTGGCAAATTGAGCAACACGACTTAAATATATGTTCACTTAATATATGCTAAGACACAGGTGTTTAAAAAAATCTTTCAGATGCATGCCAGAAAACAGTCCCTTAAAAGAATTGGAGACATTCAAGGTTTGTGTTAGTGCTTTTGGCCAGACTATAGTCTAGTAACTGAAATGTGCTCATCTTCTGCAGAATCAGACCTAAGGTATTTCTAAAGAACTGAACGTGGGTCGATTTGTATAAGAAATTAGGAAGAAATTCTTAACTGAGAGGGTGGTGAGACGCAGGAAGAGGCTGCCCAATGAAGTTGTAGATGCCTCACCCCTGGAGGTGTTCAAAGACAGGTTGGATGGGTCTTTAAGCAACTTGGTCTAGTGGGAGTTGTCCCTGCCCGTGGTAGGGGGGTTGGAATTTGATGGTCTCTAAAGCCACTTCTAACCCAGACCATTCTGTGCTCCTGTGGTTCTACGATAACCCTTCTTGTGTGTGAAAGGTCTGTATAGAGACAGTCTTATTAGCCAAGACCACCCCTGAGCTTTAAACATATCACTACCATTAATGTACTCTGCAAGTGTTGAACACTCATTGTACCTTACAAGATATCCTGGGTCGCTTGTCTTGCAAGGGCACATTGCTGAAGCCAAACTTAAACAACTCAAACAATCTGCTTCACTGGTACATTTTTATCTAAGATATGGTTAGATTCAGATTTTGTGCCTGGCCTTAGATCATAGCCTGGCCTTATAATTCAATTTTTTTCAGTGATATTGATACAAAATCATACCCATGAATCATAAAGGAGTCTTTATGAAGATTGCCTACATGGGAGTGACATCAATCAGTCAAGTGGTGAAGCATTTCACTGTTGGCAAATTCCAGAATAACATTTACATTTACTTGCTGTCTGCTGTGTTCAGCATAACATTCACACTTCCTTTTCCTGAAAAGAAAAATACCGCTCATCCAGAAATGAGGAGAAGTAGGTGGGAGGATTCCTTCCTTCTTGTTTGTCTACTGATTCAGAAGGCAACATGAGCACACGTAGAAATATCATTTTTTATCATGAAAAATCAATTTCCTACAAAAGTGCAAGACCCAAAATTATTTTAAAGATGAAATTTTTATTCTGTTTAGATATAACCAATCCAGGCAGCCGATATGTATTTCTAGTTTCTCATGATCTTTAATGCTTCTGTGGGCCTGGCAGCATTTCAGCTTCATGCATGGTGCCCTCATGGATCACTGGCATCTGAGTCTGAAAGTACTTTTGAATCCAGGAAAACACTGAGTCCATTCAAACAAAAAGGCTGTAAGCTGGTGTTCACAAAACAAAGAAAAAAAAAAGTATCAAGTACCTCTAAAAACTCACTAGGGTGCTTATTTTCAGTTTCCCAAGTGGAAAGTTATTCAAGAGCTCCACTTTCCCCCTTGTTTCAAGCCTAATGAGTTTGTGATCCTTTTTGTGAGACACTCTTGTGCACACAGTCAAGAAGATAATGAAGCAGCCGAGGCACATATACAGCATTGATAACTAAAGATGCTCTGGTGTTTTTTAGTTCTCAGTTTAAAAGCAGAAAAACCTCTTGATTTTCAAAGCATATAATTCTTTTCAATAAATGGCAACAAACTTCAGCTAGAAGAGAAACTTTTTAATGTTCTCATTCACCTTTTGGCTCTGTTCCTACCAAACTCGGTTGTGCCCCTTTCCTGTTCCATCCTAATGCATCTTTCTGACCTTGAATTCAGACATTTTCTACCCCCTTCTTTACCATTTTCTCATGTCAAGTACTTCAGTCCCACAGACTGTAGCTCTTTAACAAGAAAAGCTGTCCTTTGACTTGTGTCTTTCTTTGCTGACACTACACCTACTTTCCCAATTCAACCCCTTCCTCTTCCCTGACAGTGGCAAGGTTCAGAAAGCCCTCTTTCCCGTGGATTACAAATCTGTTGTTTTAACCTGTTTCCAACTGCTCGCCCCTAAATTCTTCACACATACACACCAAAGTTGTAATCCTTGCCTGACAACCACCCCTCCCCATTTCAGTCTGCCGTTTGTGTGCTTTTCAGGGCTCTGCTCAAACAGTTCTGTGTGTTTACCTGAAGCTAAGCCTGCATTTCTTCTGCAGCACTGCCTCTGCCTGCAGTCTGCACACTGTACAGAGCAGATGTACAAAGCATATTAAGCATCAACAAATCATTTACTCTGATTAATTGAGAGGCTGTAAGGACAGAAGTGCTGAGGACAAGGAGTGTTGTATGGGAGTGGACGTTGGCCCTATGTGTATTTGTGCCACTAGAGGCAAATAAAGACATGGAGACAAAAAATATCTGCTCAGACAGTTAATCATTTACCTCCCTTCTAAAATTTAGCAATTTTAGCAATTTTTTAGCAGAAAATGGAGCACCTAATTTTCCTAAGAATTTCTGCTCCATTTTACTCAAAGCCTACACTGCTTTGGCTGTGAGCATGGATTTTTGGCAACGGATCCCCCGTTGGGCCGCCAGGATACTCAGCCTTGGACCTCTGAGCACCTGTTGTTTAACAACATGCAAGGAGCAAGTGAGATCAGGACATTCTAGACATGCTGCTCTACACCTTGCAGGTGATCTGTACATTTCCCACAACTCTTGTCATGTCCAAACATTCTGAACTGACTCCCCACTTGCAGTTCAATATGCATAGACCGCTCTTTTCAGGACTGTGGCCTAAACAGTTTAACTGCATGTGTTCAGCCAACATGTCCAAAAAGTGGCTGGATTTTCTTCTCCAGGCAGGTAGCAAAAATACCACCTGTTTCTTACAGCATACTCCTGGAGAAAACGGCTTCTCATGGCTTGGATTGGTGCACTGTTGGCTGGGTAAAAACTGTCTGCATGTCCGGGCCCAGAGAACAGTGGTGAATGGAGTTACATCCAGCTGCTGGATAGTCACAAGTGGTGATCCCCAGGGCCCAGCATTTGGGTCAGTCCTGTTTCTATCAATGATCTGGATGAGGGGATGAGTGGATCTGGGGGTAAAGTCAACAGCCGGATGAACATGAGCCAGCAGTGCCCAGGTGGCCAAGAAGGCCAAAGGCATCCTGGCCTGTGTCAGCTATAGTGTGGCCAGCAGGACCAGGGCAGTGATCGTCCCTCTGTACTTGGCACTGGTGAGGCTGCCCCTCATATTCTGTGTTCAGTTCTGGGCCCCTCACTACAAGAAGGACATTGAGGTGCTGGAGCGTGTCCAGAGAAGGGCATTGGAGCTGGTGAAGGGGCTGGAGCATAAGTGACTAAGGGAGCTGGTGTGGTTTAGCCTGGCGAAAAGAAGGCTCCTGAAAGGTGGTTGTAGTGAGGTGAGGGTTGGTCGATTCTTCCGAGTAACAAGTGATGGGTTGAGAGGAAATGGCCTCATGTTGCAGCAAGGGAGATTTAGATTAGATATTAGGAAAGATTTCTTCATGGAAACTGTTGTCAAGCACGGAACAGGGTGTCCAGGGAAGTGGTTGAGTCATCATCTCTGGAGGTATTTGAAAGACATGGCTTAGTGGTGGACTTGGCAGTGCTGGGTTAACGGTTGGATCTTAAAGGTTTTTCCCAGCCTTAATGATTCTATGATTCTATGATTCTAAGTCTCTCACTCATTTTCCAGGAGGTGTGCAGAGCAGGTCATTGTCACACTACTCAGGAGAGCTGTTAGCATGTTCCATTTACCAGTTTGTTCAAAATGTTTATTTCCATACAATTCTAAATCTGACCTAACTTCTTTTTCCATCCAGCTCTTCAGAAAGTCGCTGTGAATCATCCAGTTAGATGAAGTCACTAGTGGGCATCCAAAAAGGAAGAGATGGGAATTCTTAGTATATTACTCCCAGGCCCTGGTGGGGAAAAATACTTCTGCAAGGGAGCTGAGACTATGTAAGGGGCTGGAGGGTCTTCACCACTCCTGTTCATAGCCCATCTCCACCAAGTAGCCCCTGAGATCCCCACTGTATGATGCATAGATATTTCTGATATTCCCTGTCCCTTTGAGATAGGTCAAAGAGCACATGCTTCATTTCCACTGTATTTCACAGCCTGCATCCTTCACTGAGCCACCTGAGGCTCTGAGTTTCTGGATGCCTCAAACTCGAAAGCTCTCAGAGTCCACAACATTTTATTCATGTTATTGACAAATTTAGAAATAGGAACATACTAACAGGAGGTGGAACAGCTTGTGTTATAAAAAGAGCTCCTTATGTGCAAAATATTTAACTTATGCCATTCACTAAAACATCCTACTGTTTTGAGTTCACTCATTTCTGGTGTATCTGCGTGGCAAACTTAAATCACAGGAGGAAATTACTGAAAACACAAATCTGTAAAGCAAAGCAAAACAAAAACCCAAGGCAAAATGTATCATATGCAGAGACTTCTGGCAGCTGTTGAGAATTGAGTGAAATAGCTTGATCAAGTGAAAGAATAAAATACTGGATTCTGACTTTAAATAGATTTCAAATACATAGGCCCAAGATTATATTTCTGAAAAAACATGGTCAGTTGCTAATCCAGGATGGAGATAATCCAACTGAATTTTTGCCTTTTTGTTTGTTTTTAGTTTTATTTTGCTTTAACTTTGGGGAATATTTCAGCATCATGCCTTTTTTGTGTTATCAGAACTACCTTGCTCTTAAAACTTGTGGAATTTTTCCTCTGTGTACCATTGTGTCTACATGATCTATCTTCAGATATTTGTAAATGCATGCTGCTCATGGATATCTGTTTTTTTGATATTTAGATTGACAGGATAGTAACATCTAGACTGAATATTTTCCTCTGTAAATTCTTACATTTTCTATGTAGTTTGTTACATATCCCCTTATTACTGATAATTGCAGTAACGTTTTTTGAGCAATGTATAGTACAAGTAGATAATTGTTCACTTGGTCTACAGATTTCACTGTACTCTTTGCTCACAGGTTGCTTTGGTGTCGTTGAGATTTTTACTTCACCTTCTCTAGCCCTCACAGTTTTTTTTGGGTTTTGATACCTTTTGTTTTTTGGTACCATGGCTGTTCTACTTCCTGTCATTTCTTTACATTATTTGATGAAAATTAAATTTATAGAAGTACTTCTGCCTTCATTTTCCTTCTGTGAGTTTGAATAGCTTCTTTTGTCTTGCTGTATGTCTATTACTTTTCTGTCTCCATAGTCAGGACTTTCTGAACATGGTAATTTCTCTGTAAAAGTAGATCAAATTTTAGTCTATATTATTTAAATCAAAACAATAGAAAGGAAAATAAAAAGTCAGGAGAGGACGGAAAAAATTAAGGGTCTGTATTACTCAAACATCACTCTGGTTATATTTAAAGATACGGATTTTTAATTTGGCCTCCATTTTCATTAGATAGGACTCACACTTTCAGCTGTGACTCTTGTCATTTCAGGTGTTGATGTCATGTTAGCATCAAGATATTTTACAGAAACTTACACATTGTTTCTCTTTTGCCACTTATGTCCTTTTTACAAAGAATGTTTTGTGAGACTAGGCACAAAGTTAGGAAAACAGTAAATTTCTTAACTTCTAAGTTAGACCTGCATGGCAGATTTTGCTTTTAGAATAGTGTTTTGGTTGCAAAATGTCACTGCTCCCACATCAGAACATCATGTAGACGTCCATTGCTGTAGAGGAAATTGTTACAGTGCCGCTGGCATGCTAGGACTTTCTGCCACTCTCTACATTGCAGAGCCAGCCAAAAACGTAGAAAAACCACAGCAGAATTCCAATGTTTCTGTTGCCTTTGACAAGTATTAATGTTTACTATTAAACTGAATAGCAAATACTCCTCTCTTGCTGAAAGTAGCAGTACATACATTAGGAATGCAACGTGCTGCTAAAAGGCATCATTGTTTAACCGCTGAAGACACTCAGTTTTGCACATACACTAGAAAAGAGGGGACACATTAAGACACTTAAACACTAACGCATGAGATTAATATTTGGCAGATTGTGCCAAATGCACGAGAACACAGTCATTGAGCACGTGGGCTGCCGTGGCCGTGGCTGTGGTGGGTTTTGGCAGACAAATGGGAAGGTCATGAGGAGGAGAGAAGAGGTGGAGGCACCACACCATAAACAGGGAGATGCATGCACTGGGGCAAAGATTTGGGACGAGAAGCAGCTGACTGAGTCTCACATTCATTGTGTGGGATTTGGCGGTCTCAAATTACAAAAAAAATGTGCTTATCCAGGCATGCTCCCAATACAATGAATTTTGATGGACGTGACTTGGAATGAGAGTTCAGCTCTGCTAAAATGCATAACCAGCACTGTACAGTGCTGTGTGGACCTGGATTTTGTGTTTCACTGGATTCATTACCTCCCAAAATCAGACCTTTGCTGAATGCACAGTATTTTCTTGACAGCTGTGGAATTCAGTTTGGGAAGACAAAATAACAGAGAATGTTAGAGCTGCATAAAAGTAGATCTCAGACACTAAGAAGGCATTATCCATGAACTCTGAATGAAACCTATGGTTCAGTTTTGAGATATGACTTAATTTTCATACAGCTAACTAACTTTTGTTAAAAATTCTGGACAAAAATTTCTCTGTATTCTTTACTATATTCCAGTATGAGACCTTGTGGGATAAAGTGTAACTCCTTTCATTTCACTTGTACTCTGAAGAACCACAAAATTTGAAAGATTTACATATTTCTTAGTAAATAAAGACCAGACATTATATCAACTTGGGGATGATGAGAACCAGGACTAGGTCAGAAAAGTCAGATATGAAGTTACAGTTATTACATATTTGGTTTCCGAGAGGCACGATTTTCTTCTAAAGAAAGATTATGATTCAAGGTATGACCCTTCTGTAATAAGGCCAAGCGCATTACTTTGTACTACGTTAATCTCTACTATGGCGATTGTAAAATTTTTGATTGTAAAGGCAGTGCTGCTAAAATAATCCCCATCTCTATTATTTTAATTTTGCTCTGGCAGTGTTTGTCAGAAACCAGTGCAATTTGTGTGGAAGTCAAGTTGGCCAGTGCATAACTGAATGTTTGTTTAAGATTTAGGTTTATGTGCATTTTGAGTGCAGTCTCCAATGTGGCCATGGTCAGAGTTCAAGTATGGAAAATGAAGTCAGCTGCTACTTTAGAACAAAACAAAAAATACATCTACAAAAAAGAACTGTTCTTTTATTATTTCAAATTAAAAATTAATTTGAACAAATTAGAATGCATGTTACAATTCTTATCTTAACAAAATTTTGGTTTTCCATCCTGCTTTTAAATATAGATTATACTAAAATAAAAGTCTAAGAAACATCAAGGCAAATTTTCCTCTGAATGACATTGAAGGTTAGGTCTCTGAATCCACTGTTGGATATTGGATGTAGTTTTAACAGATGCTGAATACTCTTTTACAGATTTCAAATACCAGCACTTGATAGTGATGGCTCTAATATCCTGAGGAACTCTACCTTAAACTTTGGATTAGAGTAAGATGTGTTTGTCCTTTCTGGATGCATAGATACACATGCTCAACAAATAATAAAAAAAGAAATATATATATACATTCTTAATGGGTAGCTGGGAGCTATTATATGCATTAGATATCCAGTTGCATAGTTGTCAGTTGTCCTTGGCTTGGGGTGATTTCTCAAACCAAGACAGTCTACTTGGGAGACTGGTGTTTTCTTCCAAGTCTGGACTGGTATTAGAATGGGTCACAGTTTGTGTCATGGTGGTATTAGTCACTAACCATGGTTGATATTGTTACACCCTATGTCCTTAATGCTGTCTCTGCTTTCACCTAGGTAACTCTAAGGAGATGAACTTTCCTGCAGCAACTTTTGACGTAGAAAGGTAAACAATGGTAAATAATTTTGGCATAGATTTATTGACAGTGATAACATTTTTGCATTTATTAGTATATACAATGTAGACTGTAAAACTGATTAATATTAATGTTTGAAAAAAATTCAGGTATTTTCTTTGGCAATAGGTATGGAGATACCTGGGTAATTTCCATACTGCATGAAGGGAGCTGCTGGGAGTGTCTGCCATGAGAGATGTCCTGCACTGATCTTGCACTTTAGGTTCTCAGTGCAGTTACTCAGTAAATTAAAGATTTGTACTCCACATGATTTATGCATTGCTGTGATTGTGAATAAGTTACTATAGACAGGGAGACGAAACATCATTCAAAAATGAGGAGTTAAAGTGGGAGGTAGGCTGCTGGTGAGAGACCACCATCCCGCTGTGAAAGGCAGCCTCAAGTAAACACAAGGCACAAGTAGCCCAAGTAGGCTTTTACACTAATCCCACATTAGCTATGGTTTTGCTCTGGCAGAATTATCTTATTGAACTAGAAGATTTCCCCCCTGCCATTTTGTTTATCCTTTAAACCGCATGCAGGAGTTATAGCCTTCATTTTGCCAAAGAGTATGTCTTTGGAAAAAAAATTAAATTTGAAGAAATGTGATACAGTTTAAACATTGTTTTCCTGAGGAGGAAAGTGCTACACAATAATTAGCAACAAAGTAACTTATGAAAGGTACAGTTTATTTTGCATTTTGTTTGTTTGGTTTACAGAGCTGGCAAAGCTCATGGAATAATGAAGTGGTGACACACACCATTCAAAATAAATCAAAACTTTTGATGTCTGAAAACCCTTTCAAAATAGTGAGAAAGTTCAGCCTGGGAAATTAACTGATTCACAAAACCATTTGCCTAATGCTGGACAAACTTTGTAAGAAATTAAATGGGTTTGTGAAAAGGAAGAGATTATGGTGCCACTGGATAAATAAATAAAATTCCTCTAGCTGAAATACTCTCAGTTTTTGTCATGACATTTTGTGTTAATACATACAGAGATGAAATTATACAAAGACATATGACGTTGCTGTGAAAATCTAAAGTGATTTCTTTAGACTGTTTTAGACAAAGGAAATATCAGAGAGATTAGACCTGTTTCCTGTTAACATAGATACATAAGGTGAAACTGAAGAAAAACACAACCTTCTGGAAGAGGTAACTAAGATTCCTCTTATATTACAGTAGTTAGGGTGTTCTAATGGATTTGAGAACAACTGTGTTTGAAAGATATGTAACCAATGGAAATGTAGGGCCTAATGTTAAGAGCACAAACCCCTCAAGCACTAAAATGAAAGCCAGCTCCTTGGTGGCGGGAGCCTGGGGAAGGTTCTCAATGGGTTCTGCATCTCCAACTGCCCATTGCGTTTTTGTCAGATGCACCCAGAGCTGGCTGTTGTCATAGACAAGATGTGGTGTCACTGCTCTGATGTGGGATGAGGAAATCTATGCTTCACTGTTTTCTTAAGAGGAAGAAAGAGTCCATTAAGACACAGGAATCTGCTTTTGAATCACTCTTCACTGGAATGAAATTTTAAGCCCTCCAGTAGCTGTTTCAAAGGCGGGAGCTCTCCACTTAATGTGAAACAGGTCTCGGAAAACACAGCCAGATAAAGCAAAGGAGGAACAGAATCTCTGAGATGAGCTGAACAGATAGTGGGATGCAGCTAACTTGTTGCTTTTAATAATTTCAATAAGAAATGCTGGCATAAATTAAGTATGCAATGGAAATTCAGTTTTCAAAATACATGTGTGATCCAGAGGGCTTTTGGGTCTCTAAAATTGCTATTTTCATGGGAATTATCAAAAAGGCAGAAATTCTAAATTATAAAACCACACTGTCATGTGTTTAAGACTTCGGTTTTTATTGCCTTGTAAGGTATGAGATACCTTCATATTCTTAGCATTGCTTCTGGTGAATAACAATAAAAATAAGAATTATTTTACAATCATTATCATTATCATTACTTTTTTTTTCAGATTGGCAATGAAGTTATTTTTAAAACAATGCTATGACTAGAGCTGTTTCCCCACAGTACACATCATGGAAAGAAGAATAATTTCTGACTTGCTCTTCTTTCTCTCTCTCTCTGTCTCGCGAATAAATTGTTTGGCTTGCAGCTCATCTTTTCCTATTTAAAATAAACTTTTAGGGTTTCTCAAACACTGCTGAAGACTCTGATCTCAAAATCAACAGAAGCCAAACCAAAGAATTGAATTGACCTCTGTAAGCTTTGGATTGGCTGTATAACATAAAATCAGTTACTTTTTTCCTTGTGCACTTGGAGGATATTAATACAATGTGGATATATTTTGCAAAGAAAAATAGCAGAGAATTTTAAAGGTCTTGCATTAGAACCCAATTCAAAGAAAAAAAAAAAAAGAAAGAAAAAATACTGTACAGGTTATTGTAGCAGTTGCTTTCTATGTTACATTTAGTGACTGGACATATAATGGCTTAATGTACAGGAGAAAAAGTTTGCTACCTATTTTCTTCTCTTACAGAATTACATTTAGAGCATTATAAATATTGAAATTCTGAGAAGATGTGATTGTTATTTAAATATGTCACATGTATATTGTGTGTTGTCATTTTTTAACTCCATTGTAATTTCCTTGACATTTTTCAGGAGAAAAGATCAAACTAAAAATGAAAACTGAGGAACAGACAGAAAGTTCCAAATGAAGTACAAGCCCCCTAATTTTGGCAAGTTTTCCAGCACAGCACCCAAGGGGTTGATCCCAGCCAGAAGAACACTTTGGCAAAGAGAAACCTCTAATAGCAGACGCATCTGCTGTAAAATTTTGGCTGTTGTTAAGCCAGAGAGACCTGGTTAAGGACGAAGTAATTTTAATGTCTACTGAAATACATATATTTCTGAGCTGGTTGGGGAACTGGGGTATTTCAGTGTCAAACTGATGATCTAACGGTGAGGGTGTACAAGAGAGAGATATTTCCAGAGTTACTGTAACTTAATGATCACTGTAATATAATTATTAATAAAAAAACCTGCTGTGATGACTTGTGAAGGAATGTGGTCTTAGTTACCAAAACACCCTGGAGTCACTGCATTATTCAATACTCCTGTGGAAAAAAATATCCAAAATACTACGATTGCTTATTTTGCAACAGCTACATGTACTACATAATTTCTTTGCAATGCTTACTTTGCTCTGGAGGGAAAGTCTACATAAGACTTTACACTTCTCCAGTTTCCTACACCTTAAAAATCAAGCACTTGACAAATATTTATGAGCTGTGTTTCCTAGCCTCAAAATCTGTAGTAGGAGGCAGTGTTGTTGTCTCTGTTTTTCATGGCAGATAAAGTGAAATATTCATGATTATCCACAAGAACATCATTTTCAGGAACAACTTCGCCTTTTTTGTGCATGAGTCATCGTTTTGTTAAATGTGCTGCACATAAAATGAAGGAGTTTTAAATTATCTTCTGTCTGGGGGTCTTACAGGGGTTTAAATAATAATAATGGTGAAGAAAGCTGTAGCAGAAACAGAAATGTAGGACTTGGGATTTTCAGCATTCATCAGTTCCTTGAACAAGATGACACATTTTCAGTTTTCTGGTTGGTGATTCAGACCTGCTTATTTTTTAAATATAAAAGTACAGTTCTTTCTTGGAAGGTATCTTGAGGCTGTCCAGTAGCATTTGTCACAGGAGATGCAGACACTCCCTTTTAAAACTACCGTTCATGACTTTGCTGGGAATAGCTCAGTATGGTGTTGATCTGTGAGTCAAAGGATGGACCTTTATGCAAGTTCTGATCACACTTGTGCCATTCTCATTAATGGATTTAAAAATGCTGGGCTGCTTGAGCCTTTTTGCTTAGGTGTCCAGGGTCAGACACACTTGTAAAAAGGTACAGTTGACCTGAGTTTCATTAGCAGAATAAAAAAGAAGCTTACCCAGCTGCCATGCTGGAAAGGGCAGAGCTAGTGCAGAAGGCCACCCTGCAGTTCCTGCCCACGATTTCTTGGCCAGTTTTTCCAGTAAACATTGGAAAACATTTTTGGAGTTGTTTCATTGCTCAGTAGGTTTCTCTCACTAATGAGGGAGTCTTAATTGGCAGGAAATCTAGAAAAATAAATAAGCCATGTCCTACAGCATTCAGTCAAGGTGAAGGGACCTCTAGCCATGAGAAAGAAGGACCTTCTTTTGCCTGGCTTTGTATCCTGGACCTTAGTTATTTCTAGGGGATTTTATTCCGCTGGTGGCTGAAAGGAAATTGGTTTTTGTATGCTTGGGAGAGTCTTCCTCTTGACCAAGTATAGCTTTGTCAAGGTGTATTAAGTAAATAACTTACTAGGGTGTAATTATGGGCTTTTGAAAATTAAGGCAAAGTTCAAGTAGTGTTATCCTGTTGGTGGGGAATGGAAGGGCTGAATAGAGGTGATCAAAGGGCACAGCCGCTTTGGGCAAATACATTTTATTCCTGTAGGATTACACACTTAAGTATTCAGGAGAAAACTTTTTTTCATGAAAAAATAGTTAAGTTGCACCAGTTTGATGTCAATGACATATTTTTGGCTCTATGATTACAATTTAATATTTTTCCCCATCCCCAGGTACTGACACTTTAATTTAGTTGCAATTAGATCCACAATAGCCTACCCACCTTATATTTGAAGGAAATGCTGGGAGATCAGAAAATTTAATTTCTATCCCCTCCATAATTAAAGTAACTGCAATAGACCCTTTGAGATTCTGTACCTGCCATAAGCCTCTAAGTTTCTAACACATTGTTTAAAGGAGAAGCTTTGAAACATGATCCTTGCTTTGTAGCAATCACTATAATCATGCTCTGGAAACATAAAAACCTGCACCTGGTTATTACCTTTGAACATCCCCTGAAGGAGTCTGTCAGATAAAACTCTCTCACGCTCACATGAGCAACTAGCTGAAGAAGAAAAGATGCATGAGCACTCCAACGTTTGTTACAGTATAAGCTGTATTTGCACACCACACGGCTTTTTGCCAAGTCAGAGAAGACAATTTTGATGTGCTACTTCTGCAGCGACCAAGGATTTTACAGACAGCTCTGCCATGAGTTGGCTCTACCTGCTCAGATCTTCTGGAACCTTTACAGGGTCAAAAGCTTCTGTCTGAAAGCAGTTCTGAACTCCTACATCTGATGTAAGAGTTTGTTCATGCATTTGGAAGTCAGAGCTTTTCTACAATGTCCTGCAGTCTATTTGTTAAAACACCAGTGTCTTTTACTGAGACATCATTAATGGACCAATAGAAGTAGTGTATATGCTCAAGTGACTCATAGCTGTTTATTGACGCAGCTCTCTGTGCTGTTTTCCAAAAGAAGATGGCTGGAATGCTGCTGGAGCTGCTGCAGTCCACCTGGTGAGTGGGGAGTTTCAGAGAAACAACACCATTCACTGCCAAGACTAGTAGAAGCAGTATTTTAGTGTAAGCAAAAAGAGCTGGGCCCGAGCAGTTCCTCTGGGCTATTTCATCAACACAGTGTTCGCCTGACTGAAACAGGGCAGACGTACTTAATGAGGATCTTCAGGAGGTGCTGGACCTGTGCCTGTCAGGAGGATTAAGTAAAAAAAAATAATTTGGGCAAACTGCTGACCTGTGCTTTGGCAGAGGCTTATTACAAATTTGAAACAGCAGAGGAAGGGCCCAGCAGCCCTTTCAAGCACTGGGAAAAAGAACCACAAGCAGAAAACACTTGCATTTTATTTGGCCCTGAGCTTCTTGAAGGAGGCCATATCATGGAATGAGCAGGAGGAGGAGTTCATTCCCTCTGAAAGGGCAGAAATCACAACTCTTCATACAGTGAAAGAAGGAGCTTTTATTTTAACTTGCTGAGAACAGCCAAGGAATCTAGTAATTATTCTGGCCAGGTTTATGCTAGAAGGACATTGTCAAATGCTTTATAAAACAGATTATAAAACTCTTCAGCACTTCAGCACTTTCTCCTAAATGCATGAAAATAATTCTTCCATTACCAGTTGTAGCCTTCACCATTTGGCAGCAATCTGTCCCCCCTCCCCACTTTAATTTATATTTAAAAAATACCATTACTCATACATTACACATTGAATCTGTTCTTCAGTGGCTTGTAAGTTCACCTCTCCCTGTCTGCTCCACAGAGAACCAAGATTTAGGATGCAGAAATTACATGAAGAGAGGAAAAAGTGGTAAAGGCAAAGAAGACTAAAACATTGGAATTGCATCTGTTTGAACACTCCTTTGGCTGTGATCATGATTACTAAATCTGACACGATGCAGGAAAGATTATTACTTAAAATATGTGTTTTACACATATTTTACACATCTGACAGACAGGTTGTTAGAAACATATATAAACAATACCTTCAGCTACAGGAACTAATGGGAGGGAGAGGGCTGATGAAAGGGCCACGTGATGATTAGGAAGCAACTGTAAATGGGGGAGAGTTTGTCTTCCATGATGAGGAGCATGTCCTATGACGATCTTCATGTGTTTGTGTGTGTATGCAATGGAAGGGTTTGGAAAGGAGAGATGCAGTTCCCCATGCCTCTTCTAGTAAATCTGTCACCACTAGGTGAGTTGAAAATGAACTTCTGGTGAAGGGGCAGCTTCAGAGAAGGGAGAGGTACCCCTGTTCCCAAAGCCCTTCACTCCCTTTTTGTCCTGGCATGCTACTTCAGTAAATAAAAGTTTCCCAACACAGGGATCAATTCCATGCTTCTGTTTGCTGTTCTAAATTCAGTTGTTGTGTTCTTTCCACCTCTGTCAGGGCTCCAGGGAGCCTGCACTAATTGCACTCTTTGTTCTGCATTAATGGCATCCTTTGAGACAACTGGATTTCAAGCCTTTACCTCTCCCGGAGTAGAAAAACCTGATTCTCTTAGTATTTGAGTCGGTTTTGGTTTTCTGGGTCTGCACAGCAGTTCCTGGGTTCCTGACCTGGTGACAGCTTTCTTCAGCTGAGGTATTCTTTAGGAACTGCCATCTGCACACATGCAGGGTGGGAAAGAGCTGGCTAAGGAGTAGCTTTCTAACAACAACAAGAAAAGGAACTGAGCTCATTGTGGCGGACAAGCAGAATGTGAGCCAACAGTGTGGTGCAAAAGGCACTTCAGGAGGCATTTTGTCTGCATGACACATTAAGTGATCCTTCAAGTATTCTTGAAGCCTCAGCTGGAGCACTAAGAATTATCTGCGGTAATTAAGAAAGGGTGTGAACAGGTTGGACAGTGATCAGAGAAGAACACTGGTGATGATGAGATTGTGGATAAAAAAGAGCTTCAGAAGGGTGACTGAACATGGACAGCTTAGCCTAGAAAGCAAGAAAACTAAGGGGAACATGGTAACAGTTTTCTATGTATCAATTGAATGCAGAAAGGAATAAAAAAATCTTTTTATGTGCCTCCAATAAGAAATAACAGGTCTGTATTGAAGAAAGTGAGATTGAGATAAGAACAAAAATATTTTTGTTGCCAAATGTCATAGGTCTGTGGAATAATTTATCCAGTAAGTATATAAAGTCATTCCCAATAAAAGTATGCATAAACAAACACGTTAAACAGATGCTGATGAGAATCACATTATTTACAAATGATGGAGTAAATGACATATCAAATTCCCTTCTGTTCATATTTCCTAAATATCTTTGTTTATTTTTTGTCCCAGCTGTAAGAAGAAAGCACACTAATATGCAGGGCTTTTCAAAAAGTTCATATGTATGTATTTCACATTACTGTCTGCTCATGCTGCATTTGAAAGGAAGGTATGCCCAAATTCCTCAGACTGCTGTGATGTGGATCATTGCACGCCTATCTGAACGCCTTCCTCTTGGAAAGAGAGACTTTTTCTCTGACCTGGGTCATTAGTTCTCCAAGTTCTTACATTTTTAAATTAGTTTGGTAGACTGAGTGAAAAGTCACCTTGAGCTATGGCTCTCCCAGGATTTTCTTGGAACCAGCAAATTTTCCCTGCTAACTGTCTTCTCCTCGTCTTGTGATGAATTGTAAGGTCTGCTAGAAAACTCACAGGGAAGGAAGACAATGCTTCTTTCCTGTATTTTTTTTCCTTGATTATTTATGTATAAGCTGGACAGGAAATCTCCTACTCACCAAGACAACATGTTCTGCAAATAAATTAAAGAGCATAACCACATCTGCCACTAGAGATCTTTGAAATGTTAAGATTTTTGAATGTTACTACACAATCCAGACCATGTTACATCTGACAGAAACTGCAGACAGAAAAAAGTTACATTCTACCTTATTTCCTCTCTCCTAATATGCCCTACTTAATTGAATAAAAACTTCCCTGAAAGAAATGAAGCTATGAGGCAATTTTTTTCTTCGCACAAAATAATTTCTCAATCTAGCTTTTAAAAATGTGGCAATATAAATGAATAAATATGACATTTATTCAAATTACTTTCATCTATAGAAAATAAGTGGATTAGAGGGTTACTGTCAGGTCAGTTCAGGCTTACTGTTTAGCTTTTGTGGAGAAACTAGATGTGACAGGTGTAACCAACCTATTATAAGTTGAATCATTGTGATATCTCAATTGATTTCTGATGATAACGTGTCTCCTTTAAGCCATAAAACCATGTTATGCAATTGAATTATACAGCATACAAAACTTAATTGAAATAGCACTTGTAATTTACCTTCATTTCAATTTAACTTTTAAAGAAAAAGTGATCAAAGAAGTTCTAGAAAATCGTATTTCAAAATATTTTGTTAGGTTCTACTCACCCATAAGACAAATATAATTGATAGTTTTCTTGAAATATGCATTGAGTTCTAAGTCCACTTTCTGGAAACCACTCCATCCAGAGGACAGATGTCAGCGAGGTCCACAAAGGAGCTCCCATGTAGTCAGTGGGAAAAAACAGGATATATCCTGTATTGCTATTTGAATTTTCCTTTTGATAGACATACAAGTTAGAAACATTCTGCAACAATTATTTCAACTCTGTTCAGTAAAGTGCTTGTACTTTTTCCATTTTGAGAAGTTTAAGATATATTTTCATAATAAAACCCCCCAGCCTATACCCACCAGCTACTTTAATTCAAAAAAGAAACCAAAACTTTGTCAAAATCAGGTATTAAAAGGCTACTGGAAGTTCATGTTCATGTATTAGCCTGTAACAGAAGATAATTATTAAACTTATGTACTACAGAGAAGTGAAATGACATGGAAGAGCTGCAAAGTTCAAATTAAATTTTAGACATATTCTGTGACGTTTTCAGATATCCCAGTTACAGTATTTCAAGGCGTACTTACAGAAGAGACTCTAGAAAGAAAATATGGCCTCTTAAGAAACTAGTGACTCACACTCTGCAAGCACAAATGAAATCTGTGCAGGTATTCTGATAAAAATCTCTGTACACTATCTGGAAGCCATAGTTACAGTGAGGATGCAAAATGTGTAAGCGTTTGCTCAAGCATGCATATATTTGACAATCAGAGCAGATGAGCCTTACACATACAAATTCTGATCCTGCAGTGTTTATTTATAGCATTGATCACAACTTCATTTGGTAGGACAACCCACATACATAGTATTTCCAAGATGATAACTGCATGATGTGTATTACGTAAACCAGTTGGACAAGACACTAGTTTCACATTTGATCATTGAAATCCAACTCTGACCTTGCACAGGACACCCCAAGACTCACACCATGTGTCTGAGAGCATTGTCCAAACATGTCTTGAACTCCATCAGGCTGGTGCTGTGACCACTTCCCTGGGGAGCTCTTTCCAGTGCCCAGCCACCCTCTCAATAAAGAACCTTTTCCTAGTATCCAACCTAAATCTTTCCTGACACAATTTCATACCATTCTTTTGGGTCCTATCACTGGTCATCACAGAGAAGAGATCTGTTCTACCCCTCCTCTTCTCCTCACAAGGAAGTTGTAGACTGCAGTGAGGTCTCCCCTCAGTCTTTTCCTCTCTAGGCTGAACAAAGAAAGTGACCTCATCTGCCCCTGATATCGCTTTCCCTTGATCCCTCATGATCCTTGTGGCCCTCCTTTGGATGAATAAAGAACCAATCTGAGTGGGGCAGCTCATTTGCTGCAGGGAAAGGATCCAGAGGGAACTTGACGAGTATGAGGAGTGGGCCTGTGCAAACTTCATGAAGTTCAACAAGGCCAGTGTAGGGTCCTGCACGTGGGGCAATCACCAGTATCAATACAGGCTGGGGGATGCATGGATTGAAGCAGCCCTGCGGAGAAGGACTTGGAGATACTGGTGGACAAAAAAATTGTACAGAGATCAGCAATATGCACTTGCAGTGCAGAAATCCAACTTTATCCTGGGCTGCATCATGAGCAGTGTGTGATGGTTTTATTGGTCATAAATCAATTTTATCATTTCAATTAGTTTATTAAACAAACAGTGGAATTCAGTCATCACTACTCATGCTGAAAGGTGGGAAATTATCTCTCAGCTACCTACTCTGACTTTTGTAACATGTGTTTTAAATTTATACACGTAACTGAGGAAAATGAGCATGTACTCCAGAGCACAAAATAAAATTTCTCCAGCTGTAGTAATGTTCTTTTTGTTTTGTTAACAGGTAAAATAAATTGAGTCATCTAGGAAAAGAATCCAAACTTACTGTCTCTTTTCTGTTGTTTGCATAGCAACAGTAGAGGAAGAAGCAATTCCTGAAATAATTTTTTGTAGTGAGATTGTTAGCAGAACAGTGCTGGCTGGTAAGGTCTCATTATTCAAATGCTATCACACTATTTTCTTGCTTGTTCACTTTTGAAGCACATATAGAAAGTGAGCTCTGTTGCACAGGGAAGGTTCTTGTCAAGAGAAAGGTTGTACCCAGTGCTGCTCCCCCTTTTGTGAATTATAGTGGCTTTGTTCTTACTGAATCCAATGGAACAGACCTCCTGAAAAAAAAAAAAAAGAGTCGTTTTTGTGCTCTTCCCAAAGTAGTCTCTGGTAAAACCAACAGGAGACGGAATGAGCATGGAAGTATTAAGAGGAGCTGACTGCTCATTTTGAATGTGGTGTATACCCAGTTCACACTTCACCAGGTTAAAATCCGTGACCTTTAGCATAATTTTTTTTGCTACTCGGCTCTTGTATGACACAGAATCCAGAGGCATCTTTTATTCTACGTGAGACAGCATTCTTACTGCAGGTTTCGGGTTACAATCCAATCTGTGAAGTGTTTGTCTAAAAAAAAACCAACATGGCTTCTTTTGCTGCTGAAAATAGGAAAACTACTGAAAAATCCCTGGCATTCATTTGTAAGCAGAATAGGTTTTCTAAATTTTGGCTGCATCATTTTGTCTCATCCCTTTATTGGTAACAAGACTTGTTTCAAAAATAATATCCCCTTCATTAAGCCAAACTGATGCTCTCCAGTGCCTTCAAAGAGCAAAAATATTGTCCAATAAAATAGATTTCTGAGAATGAGCTGGTGAGAAATCACAAACCACTTTTAAACTAATTTTGCACATTGAACTTATTAAAGTACTGAAAGCTAATTGAAATCTTGCACAAACAGGAGTAGCTCCTCCCAGTAAATTGTGGCACAGTCAGAATGCAGCCTCTGGCTGATGTGTAAATATTCTCCATTTTGGTTGGTGGTCTGTTTTTAATGCTTGCATTTTATTTAGTAACACAGAAACAGTGAAGTTGTTAACTGATTCTTTTTTACACCATTTTCAGTGGATCTGGTTACATTACCTTCTATATGCATCAACATCTCTTTTACTGAAAGCAAAATTTGTAGGGCATTCAGATCATGTCTCCCTTTCCTATTGGAAAACACTGTAGGAGGTGCCTAAGCTATTTCAGGCACTAAAAATGCCTTTCTGTTAAGGTGGTGCCATGTCCCAGCAAATTGCTTTGATTACGTGGCAGCTGGCATAGCTCTGCTCTGTCTGATCTTATAGCAATATCTCTCTGCTAAATAAAAAAAATTCAAGTTTTTCTACATGGTGTACCACAGATGTTTAGGGCAATGCCAAACGATATCTATTGATCAGATCAGCAGAAGTCTCCCTCCTTGCCTTAAATTTCTAAAATTTGCTTGGGCCTCTGTGATGGAATTAATAAAAATTAAATTAAAAATGGGTTGAATATTAGGAGCTCTTGTGAGAAGCCTCTCCTTTTTTCTTCTGAATTTTGTGTCAAATAGTTGGCAGGAAAATCTTTAGACTTTCAAAGATGATGGACAGATCTCTCTACAATTGAATTTTTTTGTTGAGTCCTTCATCTATATAATGAAAAAAGCCAATTTGAAATTGTTGAGAGAGAAAAAGAGGAAAATAGGAAAACAGGTAATAAAAGAGGGGAGAAAACCATTTACCCAAGAATGAACAAATTGTTCTGTGATCATAAAATCAACGTTTGTAGATCAGTTAAACTGAATTTCATAACACAGACCAAGCGGAAGGGGAAACTGAAATTCAGCTGCCCCCTTTGCAGGTGGGTCCTGTCCCAGCAGGGCTTCTTGCTGTTCCAGGAACTGTATCTTCTCCTCTTTGCTGTTGAGCAGTCATTCCAGTCTGGGTGAATTTGGCTCATACAATGTTGCACAAATTGATTCTGACATATCTCTGATTTTGAAGAAAATTGCCTTTTATTTGCTTTTGTGGTCAACAATACACACATTTTTCTATACAGCAACTCCCGTGAAAACTATTAATATCACTTCACCAGTCAGCCAGGGTAAAAGCATCTGTCTGTGATGGAAGAAAGTTATTGAGATGTCAATGGGGATTCAACAAAAATGGAGAAAATGATGAAATTGTGGCTGAAATCCAACTTATGGAAAACTAATTACATCTGAAACCATTACATAAGGCATATGTTTCTGTTCATTTCCTTTGTGCACCAGGTCAGCTTGACTTGATTGTAATATTACGAGAAGGTTTTTATCATCTGCAACACTCAGATGACTAACTCACTGTAGGGCTGAGATTAGAAACTGGTTTTGTAACAGTTCAGTGAAAGTAATCTGTGTTATTGCTCACCAGAGAATGCTGTCATTTTAAGAAAAACGCAAAGTTCAGACGTCGAAGTTCCATGAGGGTGGAAGAAAAATCCTTTGTGGTCTGATCCCTGTTGCCTTTAGCTTGGGAAGAGTTACAGAGAAGTGTAAAGTAGTCTACCTACTGAGAACAAGACAACTACATATCTAAAAAATTTGTAGACCACAAAAAAAAGTGGTGGCTTTTGTACAAACATTCATATTTGTGCTCTCTGTTAGGGAGGTACAGATGTGCAGAGTAATTAATACAGGCCCCAAACAGTAGGAAACACCCCTTGAGCTTGATTGGAAACACCAAGTTCAGCAGCATGGGTATAGGCAAGGGTGGCTTCTAGAGCAAAACACGGAACCCTCCTTCAGCTGCCTTCTCCACCAAGCCTTCCCTGCACCTGAATTTCTTTCAAGAAAGAACTTCTAGCTAGTAAAATTCTTTTGACAAGATGTTTGATCTTCTAAGACAGGAGTAAGAAATAAAAAACTGAGTTAAGGAAAATTATTAATGGAACGAATATTAATTCTTATCCAGAAATTCCGTCTATTACAGAAACACAATATAAACATTTAACTAAGCACAAATATAGTGACTACAAGATAGAAATGTAATGACATATCTACTAAGTTAGATAATTCATTCCACAGATCATAGTCAGTTTCAGCTCTAAATAATACATTCTGAAGAGCCTAATATAAGCTTGATTTTATGCAGTCAAAATATCCAGAGGATATACAAGGGGAGGAAAGGCATGAGAACCTATACATATTGATGGGTTTGTGTCTCCTTACTTTATTGTTGTTAGCAAGTCAGGTGCACAGGCAGAGTATTTGTCTTGCTGTGGGGTGCTTGGTTTCAAGATATGAAACCTTAAAAGCCTAAGAATATGGTAAATTATCATATATATATATATATATATGATTATCATAGGAGAAAGTTTTAAGCTTGGCAGTTTATATGGGATATATTTTTAATATTTCATGACTTCTTAAAAGTAATTTCCAGTCTTCTTTTGTACTTTCCTTGACTAATTTCCTAGATAACAGATCTCTGTTTTTACAAGACCTCCTCACATTGCAGCTGCAACTTAAGAAGTGCCTCCCCAAATCTTAAAAAAAACCAGCACCCATTATCACTAATTAATTCACATATGAAATTCTCCAGATGCCAACACCACCTCTTTCATCACAATAGCATCTGGCGTTAAATTCTTCTGTACCAAAAAGAGACCTTACCTCAACATCTTTAAAGCAACTGCTTTTTAATTATAGGGACAATAAACCAGTTCCCTAATTGAAGCAAAGTTTCCATCAGGTATGCATTCCCAAGATGGCTATTATGATTATCATCCTCACAGTTTTCTTTCAGTACTGTTCTTGTAAACAGAGAACTTGATCTGGAACAGTATTGGACATTAAGTATCTCATCTGGTCACTCATTGCCTGACTACTTCAGAGCAGCAGAAAATCAATACCTTGGTCCTAGATCAACACTGGTTACCTCCCTTAGAGATAAATGAAGGTGAGATTCAATATTCTTCTGAAGTGTGTGTGATGGTTTAGATGGCATAAGAGATGGAACAGTTTTTGTACAGCCTCTGCAACTCACTGGAGTCACGCAAAAATATGTACTTTCTCTGAAATGAGGTATAAATTTGATAAAAATTTTATAGCAAAGTTTCTATGTTAAAGCACTTTACTATTCTATAAAAAAGAATGGTAAATTTACTTTTTAATGCACTATTATTCTATTAATTATTCTATGATTATTCTAGTCAAGCATAATTAAAAGCTCAGCAGTGATCAGCAAACAAAATATGTATCTCATATGAAGAATCTGAAATAAATATTTAAGAACAGCTACTGCTGGGGAGTTTTGGTTTTGTTATGCCTTTTATGCCATTCATGCCAGCTTGTTTTCTATCTTATTGATACTTGAGTATTCTGTGTTTAACCACCTTGTTTGGAATACTGTGCTTCCTTGAAACAAAAGGGACAATTTAACTTTGTCGATATTGCTTCCAAATTAGAAATATTCCTATTCACGTAAGACAGTGCATTGTGGTTCTTAAAGTTTCCAAGTGATTAAGAGTAGACTTCAACAGGAATTTTCATGACAGATGGAGCTCTCATAAACCTAAGGGCTCTGGTGGACAACAAGCTGCCCATGATCCAGCAGAGTCCTTGTGGGAAAGCAGGCCAATGGTATCCTGGGGCATTAGGAAGAACGCTTCCAGCAGGTCGAGGGAGGTGATCCTGCCTGGTGAGGCACATCTGGAGTGCTGTGTCCAGCTCTGGGCTCCTCAGTACACTAGAGACACAGAGCTCCTGGAGCAGGTCCAGCAGAGGGCAACAAAGATGACTAGGGGAGTGGGGCATCTCTCTTACGAGGAAAGACTGAGGGAACTGGGCCTGTTCAGCCTCAAGAAGAGACAACTGAGAGGGGACCTGATCAATATTGGAGCATCAGTATAGAAGTATCTGAAGGAAGGGTGTCAAGAGAATGGAGCCAGGTTCTTCTCAGCAGTGCCAACCAAAACAAACCAAAATGGGCAGAAACTGAGGCACAGGAAGTTCCACCATGAGGAAGAGCTTCTTTACTGTGCATGTGACCATGCACTAGAACAGGTTGCCCAGAGACATTGTGGAGTCTCCCTCACCAGAGATTTTCAAAAATTGTCTGAACACAAATCTGTGCCATGTGCTCTGGGATGACCCTGCTTGAGCAGGGAGGTTGGACCAGATGAAACACTGTGGTCCCTCCCAACCTGACCCATTCTGTGATTCTGTGATTTTGTAAACAGACCAAGGTAAGGAAGTGGCGTTTACACTCTCAGTGCCATGATACAGAACTAAGAGATATGTACAGGTGCCTGAGCATTAACATTACAGTCTTTGAAAATTAAGTCTTATTATCTGTAGTTGTTCAAGCGAACTTCCATGGAGCACACTGTGAAATTAATTTACTTGCATTTACTATTTAATTCAATCTGGATAAAAGTTTAGCTAGAAAAAGGGAATAAATGCAAATAAAACAAATAAATGTTGCAAAACATTCCATTCAGTTGAGAAAAGATTATCCCACGATTTAGATGGAAATTAATGGTTTGTTCCAATGCCGAGGAGAGCCTAGTGTTTCATTAACCACTGATTTGTGGTGATCTAATTTGGGAATTTTATTTTCTAACCCAGATGTTTCCTTTATTACACATCTCTACTTTGTTACGGACATGAAAAAGCAGATGGGAAGGTGATGTTCTATCCCCAACACATGTTCAGAATTTAGTCTGTCTTGTTTGTCCATTGGTTACAATTTTCAAGTCATCAGACCTATTGTATATTTTACCAGCTTTCCCCTTCTCTTCTTGTCTCCCTCATCCTCCCACCAAAAGCAAAACCTACTAAGCAAAACCCTTTGCTCACCCCAACAAGTCTATATGCATGTTGAAGTTAACAACAAACTCTCATATACAAATACTTAGTAAGAGTTTGTTTCACTGTAAAATAATAAAAAAAAGTGAAAAAAGGGTAGTTTAAGATCTTAAAAAGCTGCAGATTAAAATGATCTAGTAGGTAAAGTTAATTCTAGGAGGGTTTTTCAAAGTACGTAATGACTATAGACTCATGCTAGATCAGCAGTTCTCCAGCATATTACTTGCTGAGGTCTGGGTTCAGCTCATCCACATGTGGGTACCTATTTGAACCACAGGTGTTAGGAATAAAATCATCCCTTGCTGCCTCCCTCGTAAGGAGAGGACTGATGCAGACCCAGACAAGACCTGGTAGGAAGAAGCTCCTGTATTAACTGAAAAGGAAGAATGGTGCTTTAGGGTCTAGCCAGTTGAGTGAATCTCACCAGAAAACACTTTTCAGAAAAGTTTGGAAAGCTAAAGGCTACTAACAGCACCTTTCAGCTCTCCTTTCTAGTCTCATTCCATTGTAGAAATTGGGTTTAGGTACACCACGGAAGATCACAGCACGCAGAGTTTTACATATGAGCATTTTTGTACTGTTTAGTATTTAAAATGCAAAGCCATATCCTAGGAAGAATGAGAAAAACTAAGATTTCTTGCTCTTATTTTAAAGGAGGAAAATCTGGCCTCTGAGTGAAGAAAACCTATCAGTTCTTCTGTCCTTGCAAGGCATAGTGAAATAAAAACAAAAGTCAGACAACCCATAGCAGCTTTAAAAAAATGAGAGAATTAATTTAAGATTTTTTTTCAATATAACAGTTTCAAAATACCTATAAGGTTTCATTTCTATATTAGAAAAAAAAATTTAAAAATTCCCCTCATACCTGTTTTTCAGTGGATTAAAATGTGTGGCAGAAAGAGACTGAAAGACTTCTTTTCTTCCCACAAAAATGAAGTTGTGAAAAGGAGACTTGAATTTCACCTTTCAAAATTTTCATCAGAATTAGGACATTTCCCCTTTCATTTATGCACATATAATCTTTCAGCTGTTTGCCATAATGAAAAAAGCTGATGGAATGCTGTGTGTTCCTGTTTTGGTTTGTTTTGGCTTGGTTTTTTAAGCCAGATATGCCACAGTGTAATAGGCTTAGTCTGGGAGCAGTGTGTAGACTGGATAGGCGTGATGTTGTGCATTAAGCTAAACCCGCATTGACATTCCACTGTGCTCCTGCCCATATTACCTACTAAGGCTCTTTATGCACTTCTAAAGACCCCAGAGTAAGCTTTTTAGATTGGTCTGTGCAGCAAACGTTTCAGAACAAGGTTTTAAGGGGTGAGAGAGAAGGGAAAGGTTAGAGTGCATTCCTCCCCTTCAGATATACCAGAGTTCAGGTGATAGTAATTCTACAATGGATTTTGGTCTTCCTTGGCCAAATTCAAACACTTTTAAAGAAGAAATTTAACTAAAGTGTAGTTTTTTTCCAATGACATCTGTGAATTGATAGCATAGAACATTTGCTTTGAAGAATTTTTTATGAAAAAAAAGTAATGATCATGCTTGTAGTCTAAAAGTTAGCACATGGGGTCAAAACTATACTGAATAACAGTCCTAATCAGAAGTCTGCTGTGGAGTTTTTCCTAGCATTGTGTTTACTATTCTTTAGAACAAGTCTCTGTGAACATGTATACACAAGGAATGAAATCGGCTCAAAACACATAAACTGTTTAGAAACAAACAGTTGCTTTAAAATTTTTGTATTGTTACTGCTAGTATTGCTCACAGAATTTCTACTTGTTTCAAAAAGCATAGTTTACACTTCTTGGACTCTTGTATTCTCAATTATCTTCTGATCTCTCACATTGCTTACATAAAAAATAACTCTTCAATTTACCTTTTATTAAAAGAATATTTACTCATTCTTAAAGAATGTGGTTTAGACCACATTGTGTTGGACCAAAAGGAGGGGGGGGAAGATGATTAATAATAATAATAATAATAATAATTTATTGTTTCCCCATAGATAAAATTTACATCAATGTTAAATAAAATTATCAAGTCTGCATTTGTATGTCGTATGCTTCCCCTTCATGTTGAGCTATCTGTCTTTTTCTTTCTTGTGGAGCAGTTCCTGGATGAGTTTTAGTAGAAACATAAACACAGGATCACCATGGTGTGTCTGGCAGTACTTCCAGATAAATTGGAGCAAGGAATCCACAGACACCATCATCATCATTGGCTGGGAAGTTTTCAGGGTAGTTCTGCAGGTGCAAATGCTTGGATAAAGGAATTAAGGATGCATCCATTTTTCTCTGGTGTCAAAATTTTGGTAGCATGGAATGGTGCTCTACTCAGATTGAAAGTATTTCCCTTCCCCTTAAACAAGTAGAACTCTCTTATTATTTAAAATTATTAACAAAATCTGTCAAATTATCTCTAATGATACTAATGATGTGAAGAAAGTTGCTTCAACAACTTAAAAGAAGCTCAAAAATATTTTAGATGTCTTACATGAACACCTTGTGCACACCTCCTCTCTCTTTATGCTTGGTCCCACGTAATTTGGTTTTAACACATTGGCAGGTATGTACTCATTAAATATAAGCATCCTTCAAATATAGCTTCCCTTACTCCACACTGTCATCTCAGACACAGAAATATTGTGTTTTCCTCATTTTCAATTTCAGAAGAGAAAATTACAATACATGCAAATTTCACTAGTAAATTCCAGGTCATGGAGGCTATCAAATGTAAGCCTAACATCTACGTGATCACAGATTTCCACTTCTGTGTTTTAAATATAAGTTTCGAGAGGAAAAGCCATGACATCTGGTTTGAAATAAAACTTTATAACCCACCTATTCCCCTGACAGAGTAGCTGGCAATAACCTGAGATGATCATCTGTGAATGAACACTGTCATGTTCATTACTCTGGACATCACGTCTGAGTTCTGTGACTGCATGGAACTGATACTTGTCAGATAGTTTTGCTTTTCTTTTTTTTTTTGTTCTTTGATGGCACATAAAAACCACCCAGACAAGGACTGTGTTATGGCAGATGCTCTATATAATACATGATTATGCTTTCAATGTACCGCTAAGGATATTCTGGCCCTTGTCCACCCTTAGATGCTTAGCCAGCCAGAACCAAACATGAAGTTCATCTTCATAGTAACAGCCTTCTCCCAAGTAGTGGAATTTATATATATGCTTGTCTATTGAGCAAAGATACATGAGAAACGGGGTGCAAAATTCATTAATTGAAGCATGGATTTAAACATAGAAAAAAAATGCAAATCTTCTTAACTTGTCCTCGGGGACAAAATTAAAAAGAAAACAAACAACCCCACAATAAACCAGTAAAGTATCTTTATCAAACATGATTCTCAACCTCTTAAAAATAACTGCAAGCATCTATGCTTATAGCTGTTATTTATACTTCATGCCAGTGGGATAATCTGGATGTACTCACCTCTGAGTACATCTTGTTTAAAGCAAATATACTGGAAATAAATGGACTCCAAAAAATTTAATGAGTTGAAAGATAGCTTGGGGAAACAAAGGGTGTTTCATTGTTACATATAACTACAATATTCTTTAAAATTTTGAGAATTATTGATCTTAAATACTTCTGTGTTCCTCACCAGGGAAAGGAATGCTGAAAAACAAACCGAAACAAAAAGCATGGAATGTTTTTTATAGAGAACTTGAAAATCTACAATCTGAATAACAAAACAAGAAAACTTGAACCTGTTTTTTTCTATTTAATGGTGATATTAAACATTTCTGTTAAAGGGAAAAAAATTCCTCTCATCTTGATGCCATCCAGATGTTGGTTAAATAAGCTCTTTTGTCTTGTTCCTACTTTGAATTTATTTAAATTTATTTTAAATGAAATGATTCTCAGTGATATTGGACATGCAATCCATCAAACGTAACAGTGGGTTGCTACCTGCATGAAGTGCAAGAAATCTTTCCACCCTTTTTTATGTGACTTCTAGGCTAATGGAATATGAAATAGTTGATATAGCCAGGATAGTACCTAGGATAGATGTATATGATTCCCTTCCAAACTGCATTATCATACAAACCTATGAGTCTAAAAGTGATATCTTTCTCCTCCTTACATTTGCTGTGATTTTTTTTTTATGCATTTAAACTGGGCAGATCTGAATAGTGAAACCCAAAATGGTTCAAAGGGAGAAACCATTTTAAGATGAACCATGTTAATAAAACACATGGATTAAGGAAATACATAAAAAAGAGAGAAAAATCACAATATGTTGGATTAGAAGCAGTGAAATAGTACAAAGAATTTTTTAAGAAACATTTCAGCCTAATTAGATTCTGGGTGTGGCTTCAGTCTGTGTAGAGAGTTTTATTGTACACTAACATTTGTGAACAATCTGAGAAAACTTTTGTTCATATAAATGTTTTCAGACAGCAGATTCCATTAATCTGTAAGTCATGGTTTTGTCTCAAAATGTGTTCCAATAAACAGGGAACCAAAATTCACTGTGGGTGGAGCAGCTGTAGAGCTTGGCTCTACTAGTCAGGGAGCAAAACCAAAATCTTGTGGCAATGGAGAGAAAATATCTAGGGTGTCACTCAAAAGATGTCTATAGGTATATGATGAAGTTTTAAGTTCAAACAGACCAGTAAACAGAACAATTCTTCATTAATTTTGATGACCTAATCTTTTTATAATAAAAAATGCACGTTATTACTTAATATTAAATGCAGAAAACATTGTTATTTAGGGACCTTAAAGATAATCCAGTTCCAGCCCCCATTCCATGGGCAGGGACACCTTTCACTAAATCAGTTTGCCTAGAGCCTTTTCCAACCTGGCCTTCCAGGGACGGAGTGTCCACAATTTCTATGGGCAACCTGTTCCAGTGCCTCACCACCCTCACAGTAAAGTTTCTTTTTCTAATATCCAGTCTAAACCTCCTCTCTTTCGGTCTGAATCCATTCCCCCTGTCACTGCATGCTCTTTTAAATTGGGCTCTCTGCATCTCTCTTGTAGGCTCCATACAATTTTCCTTACGTCTGAAAAATCTGTATTTCTATGGAAAAATCATAAATGCTTCAATATTTGCATCAGACATTCATTCTCTATAAATTCTGACATGTCAGAAATATATCCTTGTAATTTATTTATTCATCCAATAAGATTTCTTTTGAACAGACACAGGTATCTTCCTGAATTGTATGGGAATATAAGATCAGTATTTGAAGATAAGTGTAAGAGATGATATTAAAAAAAATAATAACTATAAAGCTATAATACCTAACCCCTGAGTTTTTTTAAACATTAATTGGGTTGTGAAATGTACTTTTTTTTCCCCAGACAGCAGTGCAAGGGGCAAGGGGCAATAGAGACATGACCGCAATACACATGGGAATGCTGTAATATAGACAGTTTAATGATAATTAGGTCAACAAAACAAATTTTAGAGAAGGAGAGAAATGTGTATATAAATCCAAATCTACATGCAGCAATATGTGTTCTAGTGTCATATTGCTGTTGTTGCAAGTGACTAACCCTGACAAAATTGAACTTCAGAATAGGAGAAAACTCTTTGTTCAGATAGCAGCATACATAATACATCCCATAACAAATAAAAGGAAGTTACAACACTACATGAGAAGAGCTCATATTTTTCACATCTTTACCACTGGTCATTTTGTAAAAGTAAAGCTCACATTTTAAAATTCTGACTTGCTTCCTCTTATTAAAGTAGAAACAATAAATACTTCATCCAAATAATGGAAAATAAACATGATGATAATTTAAAGTTCATGTTGCAGTGTTTACTTGTGTCGAGACTTTATTTGCTAAAACTTATCCTGTGAAGACTTTTTTTGAGACAGATTTATTAAGCCCTGAAAGCAAGGGTGGGACTGCTGAACAGCTGGAAACAGAGGGATCACAGCTTTTATAATGGCGGAGCATGCACCAGTGGAATATCTTGTAGGTAAAACCCATTGGGAACCACACAGTGTTTTCCTGCTACACAAGAAAGACAACAATTGCACTTTGGCAACTATCCAGCAGGTAGTTTGGCAGGTGGTGGGATGCACACTCTGCAGCTTGTCTAAGGTGCAAGAGTTGTTTTTTTATTTGAAAATAGGAATAGGACTGTGTCCTTGGGGTCTTGAGACAAGGAAGTTTCCCAGGACTGTAAAAGTTTTCTTTGAATGTTTATCTGTAGTATCCATGTGCATTTTTTTTCTTTCCTGATGAATCTTGTAAACAGTAAGTTGTCTTTGAAAGACACTGGGATTCCTGACCGACTTGATTGCTGCTGGAACAGCCTCTCCTACAATGTTTAGTTCCCTGACTCTTCTTTTTGTGGTTTATTCCATCTGTCCAAACACTACCCCACCTCAGACATTGTTGTGTTGACTCTGGCTGTTGTTGATGTTACCTCCTACACAAGGCAATACTTGCTATGGCCCCAGATAATTTTAGAATGACAGAATGGGATTTTTAGCCATTATCTACAGAATTTCAGGAGTTTCTTTTTCTGATTGCACAAAAACGTGTAAAAAGCCGAAGAAAAGTTTAACAGGCAATTTACCTTAAACATAAACAAAAGTGTTCCTTTACATAGTACAGCTTTTAGGGGAGGGCCTATGTTGAAACGCTCAATATACATCTCTGCAGAAGACAAAGACACTTTACAGACTACAGGAGAATGTTTGATACAAGATTAACTGATCTTTTTTGATTAATAAATAGGTCTCTTTGCAAAGAGAGAGCTTTTAATATATAACTATGAAAGCTTTGTGGTTTGCCTAGATTAACTGAGATTTCTGAGTTTCCTGTCGAATGGGAATAGGGAGGTACAGCTGGAGTCTTACCTTGGGTTGAATCCAACCTAATTCTCACAGGAAGCTGGGATAAGGGTTTTTGATCTACTGCCTCAGACCCTAGCTTCATTTTGGAATTCACTGTAGCACACGAAAGGCCAAGGTCAGTTGAGCTTGCGCGATTGCCATGCCACACACTCAAGCTTTGCACCATGTCAGTTCAATTAACTATTCAGTTCTATATAAAGCAAAAACTGCCGTCTTGCGTATTTTAGAGCCATATTGTTTATTTTTTTTTCCACACAGCTTTCAGAATTAATCAATAGGTTTTAAAATATTGGTACCTGACTTACAGAAGGAAAATGAAGTCATATTTCTGAGTATCAGGATTGCATGTGCACAGCTGAGATTAGAATTTGACTTACACCACATTAAAATATTTTTGGGATTGCCCCTGGAAGGTATCTCTGTCTCTCTCTCTTTTGTCTAACCCCAAATTGACAAAGCATTTTTTTAAACTATTGGCTGGTGGTGGGCAAGAGGGAAGATGCCTATTTTATATTTGGGTAAAATCACAGAATCACACAGAAATCACAGAATCACCAGGTTCGAAGAGACCTTCAAGATCATCGAGTCCAACCCATGCCCTAACACCACCTCAACTAAACCACGGCACTGAGTGTCACATCCAAGCTTTTTTTAAACACATCCGGGGATGGTGGCTCCACCATCTCCCCAGACAGATGATTCGAGAACTTTATCACTCTTTCAGTAAAAAACTTTTTCCTAACATCCAACCTAAATTTCCCTTGGCACAGCTTAAGACTGTGTCCTCTTGTTCCGTCAGTTGCTGCCTGGAGAAAGAGACCAACCCTCACCTGAATACAAGCACCTTTCAGGCAGTTGTAGAGAGTGATAAGGTCACCTCTGAGTCTCCTTTTCTCCAGGCTAAACAACCCCAGTTCCCTCAGTCATTCCTCATAGGGCTTGTGTTCCAAGCCCTTCACAAGCCTTGTTGCCCTCCTTTGGACACGCTCTAGTGTCTCAACGTCCTTCCTGAACTGAGGGGCCCAGAACTGGACACAGTACTCAAGGTGTGGCCTCACCAGTGCCGAGTACAAGAGAAGAATGACTTCCCTGGTCCTGCTGGCCACACCATTCCTGATACAGGCCAGGATGTCGTTGGCCTTCTTGGCCACCAGGGCACACTGCTGGCTCATGTTCAGTCGGCTGTCGACCAGTACCCCCAGGACCCTTTCTGCCTGGGCACTGTCCAGCCACACTGTCCCCAGCTTATAGCGTTGCAGGGTTTATTGTGGCCAAAATGGTGGACTCAGCACTTGGACTTGTTAAACTTCATCTTATTGGACTCTGCCCATCTATCCAATCACTCCAGGTCTCTTTGCAGAGCCCTCCTACATTCCAACCAATTGACACACGTTCCTAGCTTAGTGTCATCTGCAAATTTACTAATAGTAGACTCAATACCCTCATCCATGTCGTCAATAAAAATATTAAACAAAACTGGCCCCAGCACAGATCCCTAAGGGACACCATTGGCGACTGGCCGCCAACCGTTCACCATCACTCTCTGTGCCCAGCCATCCAGCCAGTTCTTAACCCAGCAAAGAGTGCACCTGTCCAAGCTGTGGGCTGCCAGCTTTTCCAGGAGTATGCTGTGGGAGACAGTGTCAAAGGCCTTGCTGGAGTCCAAATAGACAACATCCACAGCCTTTCCCGCATCCACCAGGCGGGTCACCTGGTCATAAAAGGAGATCAGGTTGGTCTAACATGACCTACCCCTCCCAAACCCATGCTGGCTGGGTCTGATCCCCCGGCCATCCTGTAGGTGCTGTGTGATGGCACTCAATATAAACTGCTCCATTACCTTGCCAGGGACCGAGGTCAGACTGACTGGCCTATAATTTCCAGGATCCTCCTTCCTACTCTTCTTGTGAATGGGCATCATATTGGCCAGCTTCCAGTCATCTGGAACCTCACCAGTGAGCCAGGACTGTTAGTAAACAATGGAGAGCGGCTTTGCAAGCTTATCTGCCAGCTCCCTCATCACCCTGGGATGGATCCCATCTGGTCCCATAGATTTATGAACATCCAAGCAGCTCAGCAGTTCTCTGACTGCTTCCTCCTGGATAACAGAGGGACCATCCTGCTCCCTGACACCATCTACCAGCCCAGGAGGACAGCTGTACTGAGGACAAACCATCTTTCCGATAAACACTGAGGCAAAGAAGGCATTAAACACCTCTGCTTTCTCCCCATCTGGGGTCACTAAATTCCCTCCCACATCCAATAGAGAACCGAGGTTGTTCTTACCCTTCCTTTTGCCATTAATATATTTGTAAAAACATTTTTTATTATCCTTCACAAAAGTTGCCAAATTAAGTTCTAACTGAGCTTTGGCCTCTCTAATTATTTTCCTACATGCCCTAACAACCCTCTTGCATATTTCCTGAGATACCTGACCCTCCTTCCAAAGAAGATACATCCTCTTATTATTCCTTAGTTCCTTCAAAAGCTCCTTGCTGATCCAGGCTGGACATTTTCCTTGTTGGCTCATCTTTCGGCACACAGGGACAGTCTGTTCCTGTGCCCTCAAGATCTCTGTTTTGAAGCACACCCAACCTTCCTGGACTCCTTTGTTTTTAAGGGCTGCTTCCCTTAAAACGAACTCTGAATAAGTCTCCTGAATAGGCCAAAGTCTGCCCTCCGGAAGTCTAGTGTGAAAGTTTTATTGATGTCCCTCTTATTTCACCCAATATTGAAAACGCTATAATTTCATGATCACTTCTACCCCAGATATCTAACATGTCCCTAAAACATTGCTAGCTTAAATCCACCTGTAAAAGTGGTGCCAAGCACTCTGGCTCATTATATGGCAGCCAGTCCATTGGTGAAGGCCAGATTATAGGGTGACTTCATTAGCTCTTTGAGGAAAGTAGGGAATTGCCCAATTTATTGTACATACCAAGCTTGTTACTCATGTCAGATGAAATTCTATAATCACCATATAATTTTTAAGGTAACCTATGGAAATCAAATATGTGAGGTGCTAATTAAATTCACCTAATAGAAAAGATACACATGCAGTAAGAAATTGGTTTTACATATGATAGACACTGAGATATGTAAAACATTTTGTCCAAAAGGTTTAAATTACAAAACCAGAGAGATTTCTTTTCCTGTTTCCCAGTGCAAAAACAGGCTTCCATGGCCAGAAAAACCTGCAAAGAAATGCTGACAGAAAAGTGTTTTATTTTATCCTAATCTATTTATGTTTTCTGATGATTGTTGACTAGTCAGACAAGTCAAATACTTCTGAGATGCATAAAAAAGTGCAGTCAAGTTCGCTTTTATTTACATTACTATTTCATGCAAGCAGACCTCCATGCACAAATGAACTTATCCTGAACAGCAGAATTGAAGCCCTGTATGAGATAACTAGAAATTCTCTATAAATTTAAAGAACTGCCAAAGCCAGGAATACAACTTCCCTAAAGTAACCATCAGATCCTGATGAAGACAGCTGCTCTTTCTGAGTCTCACTCTAAATACGAAATTTGATTCTTTCCCGCTATCATTTCTTCCCCTGGGATTTGTCTTGACCCATCATCTGCAGTTAGAGACTTTAGCACTAGAGAGGCATAACCTTCTATCCCTCCTAACAAAACACACAGAGAAAGGTATGAAATCCTTGGTCCAGCTCTCCTTCAGTGCAACTCTACCCATATAGGTTTTGTTCTAAGAAAAAGCATTAACTCTGAAATAGAGCAGGGTCATCAACAAAGGCACTGGGACCAAAGACAGAGTAGTTCTGAATGATATTCAACAGAGCCAGCAGCCGGTATATTACTGAGAGACAGACGTTTGTGAGAGCCATCTGTTTCCAGCTGCTGACTGCCGCTGTCTTGCTTTTTGGGAGCATTTTCTGTTTCCCACAAACACTGAGAGAGAAAAATGTTGTGTGCCAAACCACTCTGGGGAGACTGTTGAATTGAGCCAATATGCTTTAGGACTAGGGAGAATACTGTCCTTCCCTCTCGCTGAAGTTGTTCCTCCTTGAATGAATAGACTGGAGCTTCCCAGTCTGTGCTCCTCCTCACTCTGCAAAACCCACGAGCACAAATGTGATCCAGGTCAAGATGTAAGCACATGCCAACATTTATGCACTGTCAAATTATCTACAGTGCCTTGATAAGGAGCTTAGGCTACTTGTGTGCCTTTGTCCCAGCTTGGATCTGGATGTGCATGACCAGATGGTCCCTGATACAGTTTAAAATACTAGCCTAAACAAATCCAAATCTCCTGGACACACTTGCCTTGGATCAGTGATCTGTGCCCTGTGACCATGCCGTGTGACACAAATTATTCATCTAATCAAAGACTGGTCCCGTAATCTCTAGGTCCCAAAGAAAGTATGCTCATAATGATGTTAGGAATAGAAGTGAGGATGTTGACTTCAGCGGATAGGGAAGGCAAGGCAAGATGGAAGTATTGTTGTCCAGTTCAAGTATCAACACATAAAATAATTGCATAAGCAATATTCATAGATATTTCTCTCCTGCACACAAAGAAAATAGTAAAAGTGTGTGCAAAATCTGCTTTTGAAGGGGAAAGACAAGGTTTGTTGTTATCTTGGCAATTGTCCACCCAAAGATATTTTGTTTGACACAGTTTACAAGGGACGCAGTTTGTGAGCAGTTTATTAGTTTGTTGTCTGCTTGGGGGTTTTGTGTTTTGTGACAGAGATCCTGAAGTTCAGCACTTGAATGAAGTCCTCTGGCATCACTACTGCTTTGTCATTAATTTCAAAGGTCTTCAGACAGCAGCACTACCCAATGGGAAAGGCTCAAACAACCAAAACACCGGCATCCTGAGAGCAGGAAACACAGTCAGTTCCCACTTTTTCAAAGGTGATAGTCATGAGTAGCAGTGAGAGATTCTGAAGAATAAAGAGACAGCAAAAGAGACTAGATGCTGGTGTCAAGCATGTATGAAAATCTTGTGAGCAACATTTGCATGTTTTGCGTCATTAACAGAGCATATGAAATAGAGGTCTGAAAAATGAAGCAGGAAAGAAGTCTGATGAATGAGATGGCCAGAAGGATTTGCAGACATCTCTTGAGTGAGATGAGCAGAAGGTTATGTTACCTGAACAATCACACTGACATACGTAGGCACGGGATGACCAGGGCACAAAAGTCACAGTGGGGAACTGAGTGGCAGAAAGGATTTGGTAATATTAACGGATATAGAAAGGAAATGGAAGATGTAGAAGAGAAGCAGACAAAGAGGGCATCTACTGCCATAAGAAAGAAGGCAGAGCTGTGATATGAAGATAGTAGAGACAGGACCCCAAGGGGAGAGAGGCTGATGTTTAGGACATCTTGAACAAGAACAAGAGAAAGCATAATGTACATCTAGAAGGGAGAAGCAGAAGATAGAAAGGATGCGAAATTTATGCCAAAGCCAGAAGTTTGCTCACTTTATGGGAGAGATCTCCTTTTAAAAAAAAATGCCAAAATTGCTTTTGATGAAGGGATGTTTATAAAGAAATAGTTAATGTCCTAGATACTTCAGGATTTAAAACTAAACCACACAAAATTGACAGTCAGTGTAGGTTCAGTCTTCATGGAACATAAGTCACAAGATACTCTTAAAAATACAAAAATGTAAATGTAAATTTGTAAATGTAAATGTAAATTTGTAAATGTAAAAAATGACATTTACGTCATGAGTCTCATCTGGGGATATTAACAGAGAGCATGGAAAACTAAACTAATTGGCTCAAAGTTGAGCAAAAACAAAGCTTGATATTGGAATTTGCTTTACTTCCCCTGGGCTGGAAGTCAGTGTGCTTCTCAGCTATTGCTAGAGAAATACTATTGAGAATTATGCCATTACAGATAACACTAATTTCTCAGAAGCAAAAGATAATAGTAATGTTTGTTAAGGAAATAATAAATACCTTCATCAGTTATACGTCAGGGAAGAAATGAAGCTATTTGAGATTTGTTGGAAAGTAGTGAAGACACTGTACAGAAACAGTATGTACACAGTAATTTTGGGTGGGACCCTAGAAAGACAACTGAGTTGAAATGGAACAAAAACTGCAGAAGTAATTAAAAACAAAAACAACCAAAAAACCAAAATCCCCCCAATTACAAAAGTACTTAAGCTTCAATAATAAATATATAAATATTTGACATTCAGTATTTAAAATAATATAGAATAAATAATTTAACATTCAGTGGGGTGGGTTTTTGTGGTTTTTTTTTTTTTAATGAAGCCTTGGTAAACTGTGAGAATAATTAATGAAATTGTCTAGAATACAAAAGTCAGGGAACTCTATAGGATACATCACAGTTTGTGCACCAGTGACTTGAAAAAAAAAGAGAAACCCACCAAATTCCTCTATTTGAAGTTGTATTTAAATCACAAGAAAACTTTGCTAGGGAAGAGTTTTTGACACAACTGGTTTAAAAGCTAATGAAGAAAATATAGGTGTTAGAGAGAATTCTATCAAATGAGACAACGGGGTGCAAACTGCTCATGAAAGAAATCTTTCTAGGGAAATTAAAAGTTTAAGGAAAGGAAATTGTGAAAAATCAAATTGAATAGGCCCTTTGAAAGCCTAAAAACTTTCAGAGGAAACATTTGGAGATGAAAAAATTTGCATTTATTAATAATCTCCAACATGAGTTTTATAAAGAATAATCTGAAAAGAGAAAATTATGCATAAACTGACAAAGAACATTTAATGTCATAGATGTTAGCAGCCTTCTAACCATTAGAGTATTGAGATGCTGAAACATTCTCCCCATAAGACAAGAGTAAAATCCAACTGAGAAGCGAGTAGTAGGTGTTATAGAATATTGCACTTGAACCTGCTTTAATTCTGATTCCTAAATATCTAACTTTCTTAATAAGAATTAGAGTAGCTCTAAGAGGGGAAAAAAAGACAACTAACAGACCTGAATCAGAGAACTTCTGTAAGATATTGTTGGAACCCTGTTTTGGAAGAGAGAAAAACTGAACCAAGCATCACATTTGTGAGACAGAGAATTCTCTCCATTAAAGTATTAATTACAGATACTTTCACTGAAGAGTAAAATAAGGAGAGGGAGAGAAGGGAAGATGGATGTAAGAATACCATGTGTACCCATCCCATTTTTTTCCTTAGGCTTAGTGTAGACTTCAATGAGTATTTGTCCTCAGAGCAAGCATGTTGGGCTTTGATTTGGGACTAGAATTGAGACAGACTGTAACTGCACAGCCTTTCTCATGTCTCATTCTGGACGGAATTTCCATCAGCTAGGGAAAACTCGTTTCTCAAACATAGATCAGATACGGACCTTGATATCAAATTTTCTTCCTCTCAGCTGCAGGCTGGCCATGAAGTAATGCAAAATATGAGTCAGGATTATATACTAAATCCTTCAATAGATCTAGTTTGCAGTTTGAGAAGTTTGTCTTAGTAGGTAAAGATGTATAAGTTCATTAAGCATTAAGCTGGCCCTGATTTCGCTTGCATTTAGATGTTTTTTCTCTTTAAAATAAAAAAAAAAGTCTGATTTCCTTCACCAAATCTGCTTTTTATTCTGGAATGATAGGAAAGAAATTCAAAGAAGGACTGCAAACTATTGGCCCAATTGATTGGTGAAATGATAACACAACCTGACAAAAACAAGCAGACAAGTTCTGGGAAGTGTGTTAGTTTTCCTGTGAGAGATTCATGGAGGTAAGAACTGAAAGGTTGACTCTGCCAAGAAAAGCTGGAAAGAAAGGGATTTCTTCCAAGTCAGAGAAGGATGGTTCAGGCTAGGAAGGCATTGCATTGTACTACATACAGTCCTGGCAGATGATTTAAAAACAGCTTAGGGCCCCAATCCAGAAAAGCACTTAAACGTGTGGATACCCCCTTCGCAATGGTTGACCAGACACCTACTTAAAGTTATGAGTTAATAATGCAATTGTTTTTCCCAAGGACAATGATCTGAATTTTTTTCTCAGAACTAGGCTAAAGACAAAAGCCGTGAAAACTGAAGGAAGAATCTTTCCTTATTGCTGTGGCTGAACAACACACATTCTTACCTTTATTTGTGGTAGCATTTTAATCCTTAAAATGTTTTTATATGATTGATTCTTGTTCATAGCAGAGGAGAACATATCAATGACTATACTCATTATTAAAACCCTTTCTTATACTGTGAAAGGAAACAAAAGTTTGTAAAAAAAATACATCAATCCCCTTGACGTATAATGTCAGGGACATTTTTGTGGCAGTAAACAAAATCACTGGCTACCAAATGTGACACCACTTTCATCAGATACAGTAGGAGAAACCAAAACAAATTTAAATGAAAGCTCCAAGTATTGTTTCAAAGGAAAATAAATGGAGGAAAAGCCCACAGGAGTCCACAGTGTATAAAATAGCAAATACTTCAAAAGTGCTGACAGCAGGGCTGAACTGCTAAGGTGACGAATGCTCAGAAAGCTATACAACATAAACAAATGCATGTTTTATGTGTACAAGTGAGACCATACTTTGAGAACAACGTCATGTCATTTCAACCTCTGGCTGCCTGTGTCTAGTATTGTCTCAGTCTTGGTAAACTAGGTGATTACATTCAGTCCCAAAGACACTAAGACCTCAAAGAAAAATGCAAGTGGGTCTGCATTAAAACCCTGGTCAGCAATATTTCTTGAGTGTTCTTAAGCCAATCAGTGAGAATGCAAGCCCAATTTAGTAATAACTGGCCCCATTCAAAAGTTTATTGCTGTGTGGTAAAGATACTTAACTGAGAGTCTACATTAGAAATATGTCATCAGGAATCCCAGAAAAAGTGTAATTTGACTGACTGGGGTAACATGTAATACATCTCTTTTTACAACGTGATCCTGTCATAGGTCAAGAAATTAAAAAAATAAAAAATTTAAAAAAAGAAACAGAAAGAAGAATATTTTCTTCTTAGTCTGTTGAACAATGAACACATTTATTTCTATTACTGATCCTAGGAAGCATTCCAAATTCCCAGTATCCTGTATTCATACTGAGGCAAGATATTGGCATGTCACCCGCCATTCTGCTCCATATTCAAGTCTTTTTTATGGAAAGGAGGCCTGAACATGTGAGCTCGCTGGGATCCCTGGCAGATGTCTGAACTGGAAGACCAGGAGACAGAACCATGGTTTTCACTGCAGTGAATCCCAGCAGGTAAGTCTAGACAATGAATTTATTTTTTTCAATTGCACATTGTTTTATAAAGCAGGAGGAATTTGATCACTCTAGTAATTCTTCATTTCTGAGCCGTCAATCTCACTGGAAACCGAACTGGGGCAGAGGAAGAAGATCTCAGTTGACATATAGTTGGTTGCATTTTCCTGAAAGGAGACATAAAATCATCAAAAAGAGACATTTTGCCAAAATAATTACTTCTCAAATGTCTGAAAAAAAATGAATATGCACTCAAGGCACATCATGCTTACCCAGAATTTTACAACATGGCAATATGTGTTTACAAATAATTAGCACACTATTTGGGGACCTAAGGCCTCCATTTCATCTTCTTGTTGTCCCACTTTGAGGTTTCCAGAACTGCTGTAAGTAAAATTATTGAATCACACATATCTTCATTCCCATGTAGATGTAAGGACATTTTTTCAAAGGCTACGGTCTTCTCATACTTGCCTATATCTCTGTTTTACTTAGATATTTGTTTGATTTTTTTTAATGTGATGACCTCTTAACCAGCAATGTCCTAGAAGTTGATTTCCATAAAACTACATTTGTCAAAGTCAAATAATTTAAAAACTACGTTCCTGTGCTGTCATGGATTCATCTTGATTTCCCATGAGGATGTTTGGGGTTTTTTTTGTTGTTGTTTTTTTTTTCCTTTTCTTATAATTCAGTTCTTCATTATCAAAGTTTGCCGTACTTCATAAGAAGATCAAATCCTTATTCAATTTAACTTGAGGTTATTTCAGCACAGTGAAGAAGCCCAGCCTATTCTGAAAGACACTGAACATCTGTACTTGTGGCAACTTAATTTTAGGTTCTTATTCCCCAAGATGGAGTCTGTAATCCTCACAGGATGTGGGGGCACCACTGAGAATTTAGTTTACAGCATGTTCTTGCTGGGAATCATATTAACCAATATGATGTTCTACCCATATACACATCATTTGGGGTTAGAAGGAGCCATCTGAGATGGAGATTTAAAACAGCACACACACACCTCCTTTGATCCTAGAATTATTTTCTTCCAAACATCTTAGTCTTCACCAAATGCTTCAATGAAATAGTTGGAAAGTGTTTGCAATATTGGCGGAAATTTTTTCCTTAGCTTCACTTTTGGAAACAACCGAGCCTTTTTCAGCAATGCCCTTAAAGAATTACAAAGGGAAAAAAGTACAAAAAACTGAACACACCATAAATCCTGAATCATAAGCAAAGGACAAGCATGGAAAATTTAAATCCAGCAATTAGTTTAACCAAGTTATAAATATCTGCAAGCTGAAGCTTTTCATGTTTCCATTGAGTTAGACAGTCTTAATTTAGACATTGCTACTTGCTATGCCTATAACACAATACCCCACTCCCATCCTTCCAAAAATGAAAAGGTCGCAGTTACTGGATTACTTAGTTGATGGTTTCTATTTAAACTCTTTCAGACTCTTCATGAAGCTAATGTAGAAATAAGACTCAGTGTCTGAGTATTGTTCTAATCTGTCTGAGTATTGTTCTAATCTAATGAACACATGAAGTAAAATAATCAGACACTGGCAAGCACAGGCAGTTTAGACACTTCACTTTTGAACTACTGTGCAAATAAGTCTTTCAAAGTTTAACTTGATTTAAACAATCCAGTGGTTTCTGTTGCTATTCTTGTCCATCTTCTATGTTCAGTTCTCTATTTCTTAAAATTCTTTCCAAAATTTTCAGTACTTGTTTTTAATTTACTGTTCTTACACAAAGACCTGCCAGCTCCTGTCCTGTGATTTGAAAATTTGTGCCAAACATAATGATTGTTTCATACAATACATTTCCTGAAGTAAAAGCTGGGACGATAGTCTTGATACTATAATAATCATAACAAAAAGTAACCCTCCACCCCCCCAAAAATATCTTGCTACCTGATATCTGAGATTCCTTAGGTTTCTGTATCCTAATTTTTCTTCAATGGTGAAATGACTGCCAAGGATTGAGCTATGTTCATGTATCAGAGCTGAACACAGGCTAAAATCTTTCCTAATTTTTAACTATCTAATCTCATCAAAGTCAGTAGGATTATACCGACATGAAACAAAGCAGTATTTATTCACTTGCCTCTATTCTCTATCAGCCTGCCTATAACAGCAATAGTTCTTTTGATGACTTCTGCATGTCTTGCCTGTTGTTATCTTGTAATCTTGCTTATTATCTTTCTCAGCATGTCTTGCAGTTTACTACAAAAGTAGAGGGAAAGGTTAAATAGGAAGTGTTGTATAAATATCCAGCACCATCCAAGCATGCTTGAGTTCAGCAGACACTGTTTCTCCCTTGCTGTGCTGGATATAGATTTTGGCAGCCTTGAAAACTTGTAAGAGAAATGTTGCAAGACTAAGAAAACATTAAATTAAAAGGTTCATCAATACCATTTTAATATATGTATTTTTAAATATGTAGTGTAATCCTCTCTTGCTCATTTGTGTTATTACTAAGCCAAGGAAAATAATGATGGAATTTTAAAACATCTATTTTCTTTATTTAGATTATAAATCTCATTCATATTCCATTAGCATATGCTAGTTACTGCTAGCTACTGCTAGTGTCTTCTCTGGATCATGCTGGCAGAATATAAGATAAAAGACTTCCAGAGATGAGAGTTTTCCTGAGATGATCAAAGCACTGCAAAATTTGCTGTTTCACTGTAGCATCTGCAGCTGGGTCATCAATTTCCAAAGCATCTCACGCTGGCTGAGAAGAGTAAAAAAAAGGCTATTCAAAGATGAGCCGGAAGATTCTCCCCTGCCAGGAAAAGCAATAACTGAGCCTCTGAGTGAGGTGGAATATCTGGGTACTTCCAAAATCATAAAAAATGTTCCCTCAGCTAGCCTAAGTGTGCTATTTCAGACTTTTGGAGCACTGGCTGGTCTTCCTCAAATCTAAGATTTCATTCCACACGACAGTACAGTAATTCATGCTCAGCAGTAAAGAAAAAGCATGTGTTTTTTCTTATCAGGCCAAATAAATTTGGACACACTCAATTTGTTCCATGTACCTCTACAATTTATTTTCCTCCTTTATTTACAGAGAAAGAGCAGAGTGTACTTAAACAAAAAATTTATATATGTACATCCAGATATACATGTATATACAAGCAGAACATATGTATGGAAACATAAAATATACACATGCACAAAGACACGCATATCTAGCTAAAGAAAGAGGGAAAGACATGCAAACACATGTACACATATCAGGATCTGCACCTTTGGAGAAAACAGATAAATGTGCAGAATGTTACACTTAATTATTAACTTGATGCAATGGTATAATCCTGGGGTTTCTATCAGGGCGTTTGGTCTAAGTGAGGATTGAAAGTAAATTATGACACCGCCAGCCACAATGAATAGCATGTCCTAGGATTACCTTGAGAGTAAGTCACTACAACCCAGGCTATTAGAAATTGGCCATATGTAACAGCATCTCAACTTCCATTTTTCTTCCATGGGCACTTAAACTCACAGAACAGCTGCAACAGGGGGACGGCACAAGCCAGTTGGACATGGTTGAATGGGAAGCAGATTTTAGCCATTTTGTTTCCCCATATCTGGGACCAAAATTTCACATCTCAGCCTGTAATTATTAGTACCTTGCTACATATGCATGTTTATCAACTACAGTTATATTTTACAGACAGGTTGTAGCCAGGGTGGGAAAAGCTAGGACAGTGTCTGTATGACCCAGTATAAGAAATTACTCTGAGCTACATTTTGCTCTCAGGAGTGGTCTGACATCTCTAATTACTGCAAGTTTTTGTTTTCCTCCATTTGGTGGAACCCCCTACAATGTCAGGAAGCACAGTTCTACTCTTCAGTAATTGAATTTGGCTGATCAACTACATCAGCCTGTATGAAGAAATCTCTAATGAGGAACGGCTCAAGACAGTCTGCTTAGTAAGCCTCCCATGATCAAGTGGTTTTGTTTCCCGTATTTTCAAATGTTATATATCCATGTGCTACCATGTTTTATGTGAAGTTAATCAGAGAGGAAAAAACCCACAACTTTTCTGATTCCCTTAACTTACAAATATTAAGCCTGTCACCATTTGCTGTATGTGATTATGCAAAAACCAGCCTGTTTCTTATTTATTTTACTTTTTATGAGCTGGGAATCTCCCTCAGATTCACTGACGTTGAATGAATCACCAGACCTTTTTTTATTTTAATAATAGGTCTTTTCTAAAAGTTGAACTGGGTAAGCTGAATACTCTTAAACACTGTCCAGCAGTTTAAGAATGGAACTGAAGGCTGTAAGAAGAAACTGTAACAGGATATATTTTGTTTTAAAGGCTTGGCACAACATATCCCAAATACATTCCAAAATGAAGTCTGAAATACCAAAAAACGTCACAACAAAGAAAACTCAAAACTCAGTGCCTCAAACCTTTTCTTGCAGACAACTTTGGTGCTGTGGGGTCATATATCCAGAGGCTCACCTCATGTCTCCTCTGCTTTTAACCCTTTATGTGTCTTTCTCTTGGCACAGCAAGAAATGATTTATATGAGTCAAAACACAATGATTAATGGAACAGCATGACATATAGCATAAGTTCATGGGGCCAAGAAGACCTTTGTTTTAAGTGTGTGTCTTAAAGTGCTTCCCAGGGTACGCAAAATGTTCATTAATGAGGGGAAAAGGAATGAGACACTTGCTTTTCTCATTATTGTTGGCTTCAGGGCCGTTATTAAGCATAATTGTCTGTCAGCGTGCTGAGGTAACCTGGGTATAGATTAATGTTCCTTTTGATGTGCAAGGTTATGAGAAAGTTGAGGATATGGTCTGTTTGAGGGCAAGTCTTCAAGTTGCCCAGCACACAGAGAAAATTCTGTGCAAACTCTTCTGGCCTTAGAAAGCAGCTAAAGGTTCAGTTGAAAGAGTTCCTCCTCTACAGACCACAGAATGTATCATTAAGTCAGTTTGTGAAAAACAATAAAAATTTTTGTATAAGAGATTTTGTCTGAGTTTTCTTTTTCTTACCAACACTGCCTTTTATAAAGAAAACACTTCTCCCCTAGAATGATCATTAGAATACACAGCTATCATGCAACTGAGAGGAATGAATACACTGTGCCTTGCACCAGGAGGTACTGGTTCATTATGATTGCAGTATGAAAGGCACTCAGTAAAGGGTATTTTAAATCAGCATTTATTAGAGCTAGCATTATAAAGAGAGGGTGGTATAGATAACCTTGCTTCCCTTCAGGTGCTGGAAACCCTGAGTTGTGCAGGGCCAAACAGGCCTCTAATCAGCATGAGGAACACTGGGGAGAGCCCATCCATGGTACAGTTGCCCCAGTTTGGTCATTTGAGCTATTTTTTAAAAGTAAACAACTGTACTCATCATTTCTACTGTCAAACAAAGAAGATATGCACATGTGAACTCACACTGTGAGATAAAGGCAAGGCCATGCAGGCAGTGTAATGGCTGGCACTGAGTGGGAGCTGCCTGCAGGCTTCTCTTTTATAATTACTACGCGAGTTTACTTTACAGTCAAGGGATGTGAGCAGCACATGATGGGTCTGAAGGCCATGCTGTATGTGTCACACAGCACTGCAAGCTCTGCATGGGCCTGCACTGCTCAGGTCGGTTGTGATGTGGGTCACTGCCTCCCCAGCTACAGTGGTCTGCTGGTCAGCATCATTACACGCAGTTATGCAGGTACACTTACATATGCTCCAGGAAAACATTCACAAGGCTATACAAAATCATGCATATTGAAAAGTTTAGGTATAAGACAAACATCCTTTTTTATTCTAAGAGGGTTTTTTCCCCAGTTACTCACAGATCAAAGACAGATGAAATGTCAGGGTAAGCTTAACAGTTTACTGCTGCTGGAAAGGGTGATTCTGCTGCTCCTTGCTTCATTCCAGATTGCTGCATATTCATTTTCTTGCTCATGGACCTTTCACTAGTAACTTGGATGAACCAGTTTGGCTTACTAACCAGGCAGAAAACTATACACTCCATGTGTCTCCCACCCCTTCTGATTAGTTTTTTAGCAAATTAATGAATTGAACTGGCTGAAGAGAGAGTACACATTAATAAAAGAGCTGGCATAAATAGATCATGGGGAAATTTACTGCTGAAACAGGGAAAAGAGAGTGTGGGTTTGGGGTTGGGGTTTTTTTTGGCAGCATGCTAGTAGATCAGCTAACCTCACCTTGCCTATCTGCACTGTAAGCTATCTTCTTATCCACACACGCCACAACCCCCCATATTGTGTTACAGATGTGAGACCTAAAGATGAACAAATTTTAATTACATCAGTGTTGCAGCTTACAATACGAAGAATGTAGTGTAAGATGCCTATTATAATACATATATTTGTTTATGTACACTCGCTGTAATGACAGCACAGTAATATTGTCATTAGGAGTGCCTAGTAACACTTTTTACGCAGATTTTAAGCAAGATACTAGTAGAATTTTTAAAAACAACTGAACAGGATAGTAATACCTTTTCTGCACACTGTAAAAAAAAATTGACAGGATATTTGTTTTCTAAAAGTATACAATTAGATGTTAACCTCCATTTTTATATAAGAAAAGCCCTTTGTATCAATTATTCAAGTCCCAATTGCCATACTTTTCCTTTGCTTTTTCAAATTATTCAGATTTTTAATTTCCTTATCAGTTCCCAGTCTTAATGAAAACGATGATCCAGTTAAGAAACAGTTAAGAACTTCTTCGTATGGACAGTTCAGAGTCCAATAACTTTCCTAATGATTTCAGTGAGATGTTTGGTCTGCTAGCTTCACGGGAGCAGCATGCATTTGTCATCCCTGATTACCACTTCTTTTTTCCCAGGTTAGTCAATAGGGTTTTATTAAAATGTTACTCATTTTCCCTGTTATTGAAATATTCCACAGAAGCTCATAAAAGCACAGAGCAGTTCTTACCAGGCAAGTACAGCAGCTTAATCCATTGACCCTTTGTGGTACAAGCAAGGAAAAAAAATCTAGTTTTGAGTCAGAGCCTGAATTATATTTTAACTAACACTGGGAATAAAGGCAACAGTGAAACCCATACATTGTTAATTGTTGTTAATTCAGGGGTTATGGAACATACATGTGATATCAGGTGTGCTTTGAACAATACAGAGCACCACAGGAGGTACTTAGGTGTGACAGCACCACTTATTATTTTAGTTTTATAATCTGACCATCCATCTCATGTCATTCTACCCCTCACTTGTCAACTCACACTGCTGGCTGCCACCTCCAGTCTCTGGCAGCTGTGAGACATCATATATTTATGCCTCGTAACCACTCAGTGATCTGGCACATCAGACGTGGCCAGTCTGTGAATTCTTTGATATAACGGCCAGCTGTGCTTGATGAATGGGGTCATGGAGAAGAGAAGAAGCAGCAGTACTGCTGCCAACACGCATTTCCCTTTGTGGAGGTCCCGCATTCAAAGAAGTGCTTAGTAGGTGGTACACAGCTGCAGTTCAATGCCGTAACATCCACAGTCCAACGCGATAGCATCTTTCCTGTTGCCTAACCTCGGGTGTCATATGCATCACTTTCACCACATATGAAGAGTGGGTCTTGCATATGGGAGAGAAAGAAACGTGAGAGGTCTACCTCCCAGGCAAAGAAAACTTTGCTTATGCAAAAGAGTAAGCAGAGGCTCAGAACTTCCCATGCACTAAAGACTCTTGAAAAATAGGAGTGTCTTCAATTACCACTACACTGTCCACTGTCTCTTTATCGCTTGTACTCTCTTTCTCTCACTATTACATCACCTACAAAACTCAAATTTCCTTCCAAAGAAAAATGTGGGATTGCTCACAGAATGGGTGAACATCTTGGGTGGCTCTCAAGCCAGGCTCAACCGGTTTACGGCAGGTAAGATTCTAACTCAGATAATTACAAAAGTTACTACCATTTCTGCTTACTGTTCCTTACTGGTGTTACTGGACTGAACCAGAAAGAAAAGGTTTTCAGGAAAAAACAGTATCTTTCGTTAGGCCAACAGAAATAGCTGCAAAAAGTATACACACCTTTGAGGCAAACAAACCAATTTTAAACTTTATACATCAAGAAATTGCAACAGATCTAACAAGCCACTATTTCTTCTGCAGGATGATAATCCTCCACAATCTACTTCATGTGCTTCTCCACTGTGTGCAGTGGCTTCTGTCTTATCATCTTTTTCAGGACACATGATTGAGGGGTGATTAATGGAGTATTAAATGTTCTTTATGAGGATTTACGCTGCATTTTATCATTCAAAACCTGCTGTGGTCAATTTGCAAACGATAAAAGAGAGGAAATTATATTAAAAGCTATACATATGCTTGTACAGCTTTTAGGATATTTTCATGGTAGCTGGCTGCATTGAAAGATTGCAAACTCTTTTTTGAAAACATACAGATGAATAAAACCCAGGCTGGGTAAAAGAAATACATAAAGTCCTTGCAGTTCTTCGCTTCTGCTCCGGGCAACTCTGTGAATGATGTGGTGTGAGATGCCTTTTTAAACCAAACTCTTTGAATGAGAAAAAGATTCTATTACATAGCTGCTTCTAGAAATCTCTTTACGAGATTTCCACTATAAAGATGTGGTCAGAGTGGACCTATTTGTCATGTTCCCATATCTCTTATGTACTAAATGGTTAATAACCCCATAGATATGAGGATTACGTAGATAAAAATCTCAAACCCAGACTAAAGTTAGCAAACAAATCTTTCTTTTACAACTGCATCTAATTATTAGGAAAATCTAGGAAAGAGAGGAATGTAATGAAACCCCAAATAAATGTAATAAAACCCCAAGTAAATGTAAAGAAACACCAAGATTTCTCAGTTTCTTGGACAAGGATGTTGATTACCTGTTACAGTTACCAGACTAAACTTTTTTTAACTGTCTCCAAAGATGGGAATTTCAAAATGTTCTCAAGAAAAATAATACATTGTTCAACTGTTCTTACAGTTATAACATTTTCTTAGTATCTAGCCTAGAGCTTGCTTGGAGTAAGTTTCTCATACTAACCTCAGCGAGCCTGAAAAACAACTCATCACTGTTTCTATAAGGACTACACATTTTCTTAACTGTTGTATTTAGTATTTGGCCTTTTTTTCATATGCAGAACAAGCTCATCTTATTTCAACTAGAATTATAGGTTATTTTGCCTAACTCACTTCCTTGGATTCTTTCCAATTTGTATTTGAGCCGGACTGCGAAAAGAGTATTTTCATTATGTTCATTCACGCAGCCCTCTTGAACAGATTACAAAGTGATAAGGTTTTGTTTGGAACGTCATGTTGTTAACTTGTGCAACTCCTACACCTTCTTCACTGTTTACTGTATGTGTATTCATTGTCCTATTGAATACAATTCTCACATTTGTATTTATTGATGGGGGGGGTATTATTTTTTATTTCCAATCATTTCACCCATCTAGAAAGATAACTCAGAATTACAGTTTGGTCCTATGTACTTTAATATTTATCAATTGCATAATATTCACGTATTTTTGAAGTGCCTTCTCTATACCTGATAGCCATTAATGAATGTGGGAAGGCACCAGACCTAAGCTGGATTCAGCTGACATGTTCTCCTAACTGAGAAGAAGTTACTCATGACTTCTCTGTAACATTTATCTTCTCAATTTATAATAGATAAATCACATTTCTCTAGTTTGGTCATGAGGACATGCCATACGGCCACATAAAAAAAAAATCTGCAAAAGTAAGATACACTATACCAATTCTCTCTCCCCATACTCTGGACTAACTACTTGTGTGACAAGGTAACTAGACCGTTGTTATGTGATTTGTTACAGAAACATGCAGAGCAGCTGCTTCCTATCACTGTGCTATTCTACAGATGCTCTTATATTGATTGTTTAGTAATAAGTTAAACAAAGTACCTCTCTTAATATCAGTTTTGCTGATCCATGTTTTCTCAACTACAGCTTTGGTATTTTTTCCAGTCTTCTTGTACCACAATTGGACTTAATGAGCTTTTGAAGATAATCACTAAAACATGCAAGTGAACTCAATAGTGTTCTAGGAATTTTATCAGATCTAGACATGAATACCCTGTTAAATTCCCTGTTTATTGCTTTTCTGGTCTATATTCCTACATCCATTTCTGTTACTAGTTCCTAACTGTGTTCTGGATATGGTCACAGTGAACCTCTTTTTGTGAAGGCCCTTGCAAAAAATATATATACAACTGCAGTAATTTTCAATCTGCACAAACATCTTGTTATTCTGCTTCTCCAAAAAGGACATAAACAAATCTTTCTTCTCAATTTACAAAACAAAAGCAAGGAATGGCATGTTTTCCTTTCCATGGAAGCTATCCAAAACCTGCTTCGATTGATCAAGTAAAAACTTAGAAACCTTCTCAAACCATGAGCAAGCACTTCATTTCCCAGCATTTCCCCGAATCAGAAAAGAACAAACTCCATTGCCATTGAACGCGTGGCTCCTCTTGGTCTGAAAAATGAATGAAAACTTCTGAAGAAAAAAATGAGTGAAGTGTTGCATCGTTGAAGTAATGCAAATTTTTCACTGTTTTATTTAACACAACTTGCAGATAATCACCTGCAAATAATGGGACAAATTATGATTTAAATTCGGTGTCCTACAACTGCCTTCACTTGATGGATGATTGAGCACATGGAGTGACATGTAGATTCAGGCCCAAGAATGTAAGTCCTGGAACAGACTTAGTTTCCCTGTGAACTTCTTTATTTCTACAAAAGGAACTCAAGATAGATATCCTGGACAAGTGGCATATCAGCAGAGAGTATGACAGACATGACATACGGCCAAACACTGCTTGAGTGTAAAAAGTGTTCATTTGATACTTTTTAACTTGTAGTTACATTTATTTTGGAAGAAAATTATATTTTATAGGCCTCTCATTAGAAGTATATTTTCATAAAAGGGGAAAAGGCAAACATAATGGAAATTATAATACATTAAAAAATGTTAAGTCCACTTTTGAAGAAATTTTGCAAGCATGCAAGTTTTGACTTAAGAAAATGTCTAGAGCCAAATCTTTCATTTCTTAGGCTCCTAAACTTGCATTGGCAGCTGTGAAAATTCTGGACTGAGGAATAAAACACGATCATATGGTTTGTTTGATCCTAAAAGATCAAATGTTTGAATTTGGGTTTGGATTCTATTTTCTTCCCTTAACATAAAAAGAAATCTACTTAATGGAAATATATAGAAGTAATTCAGCACTCAAGAATATCTCTGAATTCACATAACTGTTCAGTGAAGGCTGGACAAATGATTAAAAGTGCTTGACTCCTACTACAATGCCAAATGCTGACTTCAGACTCTTTTACAAGATGTATTATTATTAAATATTGTATGACCATTTTCCAAATTGGAAAACTACTATAAAATTAAAAGTACAGGATCTAAAGACATATCTGATATGTTCAAGGAAAATAGCCAGAATAGAAAGTACCTCATGGGCAACCTAGCTAAAAATCTTAAATGCCTCTTTTCTTTCTTCATTAACTACTCTCACAAGCAGCTACATCCCTGCTAGGTATTTAGGCACATGCTTCCCCATGAGCACTGATTTGGTGATTTAGGGCCCAAGGGTTTAAACCATAAAAAAAGAAACTAAGACATAATTAAGTGCTATTTAATTAGGCAACATATCCACAACTTTATAATAAAGTTGTGTACAAACCACACTTTTAGCCTGCACTGACATTTTAAAAAATAAGTTTTATAAAATATTCTATCACATAAATTGTACCCCTTGTATCTTCAGCAATGCCCTTCTCATTTAATTCTGTATTCTTGTTGTAATCAAATACCTTTTACTTTAAGTAGCTCAGTTCTGTTTACCATTAGGATAAGTATACATTTTGCAATAGCCTTCTATTTTCTAAACTGGATAAACTTATGGGGTGAGGAAAACTTTGCTTCCAGCTTTTGCAAAATGTAAATACTAGCAAAACACTTTACATTACTTTCTGACATGTTTTGATCAACAGAGAAAACAAAAATAAAGCTTTTATTCAAACCATATTCTGAAACATGAGCATAAGGTTTTATGAACAAGCAGAACTTTAAGAATTCAGGAATATCTAAGAATCCATATGTCTAAAGATAAGTTAACATTTGCAAAATTCTGATTGGTATAGTTTGTTGAAACATGGGCATAGTCAGTACCTTGTAGCAAATATTTCAATAGCACAAGAGATAAATCTTCCTAAAATGATGCACATTGTCTGATAATCCTTGACTGCAGAAAAAGTATTGACATTGTAAATATGTGCTGAAGTATACATAAGTTTCTATTAATAAATCACTTTTATAAAGATGAACAATTATACTGATTTGTCTTCCCTAAAACATCTATAAATGACTCAAATAGAAATTGGTTCAAATACAAGCACATATAACACTACATTACTCTGGTTTTTTTTTACCTAACTCCATACTTCCACTGCTTGGGGTTCCTTATTTTCTAAAAAAAAAAAAAAAAAACAAAAAACCAAAAAAACCAGTGAATGCATTCTTTGGAAAATATTTTTAATTATAAAATGTACAGTATATTGACCTTAATATTATAAAACACTGTAATGTATCAGAGTCTTGTAAAGACCAATAATTTATAAAATGAGACCAAATTCATTGTTAATCTTTCTAGTCTCATAGTCAGATTAAAAAATATATATAAAATATAGAATGAATTAATTGACCATAGCGTCCTTAGTAGCTGGCAAATGTATGTTCTTATGTTAAGGCAGCTAATCTCTGCATGTATTTTTATTAAAATAGATCACTCTCATTTGCTAATTTAGTCTTTGATTTTCAAGAGCTGATAGAAGCATGAACAGAAAGGTTAGTAATCATATTCTATAAGCCTAGATTATGTAAACACGCTGCAGGGTATAAGGAAAATTATGTTTTACTAAAGTACTTCTATCACTGCAGCTCACTTATTAACAGTTAATACTTCTTTGGTACTTTTAAGGTGCTTGTTAGAACAAGAAATAGCTTTGGACTATTGACAAGAATAGAGTACTTTAGGTCTCAGATGCTACTGGATAGCATGAAAAACCGCCTTACACTGTCTTAACAATTTGAAGACCTTTTTCAACACGTTGGTCTTCTCAGTTCCAGTATGTCTAATGCCTTCGTCTATTGCAGGGACTTACTACCATTTTGAGTACAAAAGAAATGCAGATTACTTTCTTTTTTTTCCTCTCCTTAGCCATTGTTGCAAGCAGTACTTTCCTCATTGCACTCATTTGGCAGTGACTTGAACACCAGTATCCAGCCAAAGGCACTTGTTTTAATGTTAGAATATGTGTATGTAGGTTGTTTTCGAATCACTGCCTAGAATATTTTTGGCAGTGCATTTATAGAAGCCCGCATCCCTTTGAGTGGACTGCTGGATGACTAATGACCCCTGAGGATGGAGGAATTTGTTTCCATACAGACGGGATTGAGCTCCTGTTGTCAGATGTGATTTATCTGGAAGCTCCCATGTTATTTCTGCTTTAGGAATCCCAATGGCCATGCAGTTCAGTTTAACTGAATTTCCAGGTCTGGCATAAATGACAGGTGCTGGCTCACTGGTGATCCTGGGAGGATAGGCGATCACAATGACAGGCACAGTCATAACAGAAGTGCCATACTCTGTTGACACTTTGCACAGGTAAGTGCCCCTGTCAAATACAGAAGCCTCACGCACCGTCAATGAGCCATTCTCCATCAGGGAAAAGCGACCCACAGCCTGGGGGGCATCCATAACCATCCCATTGGGCAGTGTCCAGGAGATCTGCGCCCGCTGGTTTGCCTGGGTGATGCAATGAAGCTGCAGAGTTTCTCCATTGATGATGCTCACCAGGTTGTTGTACTGGTTGCTAATTTCTGGCCTGAGTCCCACCTTCAGGAAGACTACTCGTTCCACATAACCTCCCAGGTTTCTGGCTGTACAGCGGTAAGTCCCAGCATCCCCAGCAGACAGGCTGCTGATGTGTAAGATCCCATCCCTCTTATGGTAAAATCTGTGCAGGCGACTGCCACTCAGCACTTCAGAGCCGTTGGGAAGGATCCAGCTTGTGCTGGGTTTGGGGTTCCCCTGGACTGAGCAGTTCAGATTGATGCTGTGCCCAGCAATGGCAGTGATCCTTTCACTGACAGGGTCTCTGAAGGAGGGTTTCTCCACGTGGTCTGTGATGAGGAGCTGCACAAGCAGTCTGGCTTCCCCTCCTTCGTTCCGCCCAATGCACACGAGCTGCACGGCATCTGTTTGCCTCACCCCTCTGATGTCCAGTGTACCATTGCGATGCACAGTGATCCTGTTCCCATAGTAGGGAGCCGGTAAGATTACTCCTTCTGGGAAAGCCCATAAGACGCGCGGAGCAGGGATGCCCTCAGCTTTGCAGTCAATAAGTTTCCGGCTGTCTCTGATGGCTGTCTCCCTCACAGATGTTATTGCACTGAGATGACCATTGATTCTGGGAGGCTGAACGTCAACATGGATCCAAACGATCTTCCGATCTTCTCCAGCACTGTTCCGTGCTACACAAGTATAGTTACCGCTGTCAGACCTTTGGGCCTTTTGGATGAGGAGGGTGCCATCCCTGTATATCTGGTATTTATCAGATAGGGCAGGAATAGGCCTGTTGGTTGGGGAAAGCCAGGTCACTTTGGGAGTGGGTTCTCCTTTGGCTTCGCATGCTGCTGTGACAACATCGCCATAAGGTACGTTAATAGTGACGTATGTTTTGTTCCTGATGGTTGCAGGCTCTGCCACCACTTTGACCCGCACTTTCATTTCATCCTTCCCAATCTGGTTTTCAGCATAGCAGGTGTAGTCCCCTTCCTCTCTCAGTCCAACATCATTGAAATACAGGGTTCCATTGTCAAAAACCACATATCGCTTCGTCCGGCTACCGCTGTCATCTGACTGCATGAAGGTATTGATCATGCTGCCATCTGGGAGACCCCACGAGATCTCTGGATTTGGCAGACCTGTGGCTACACAGTCGACTTTCAGGTCCCCTCCATACTTGACCTTGTGGTTATTCTCATTCTTATGTTCTATTTTTGCTGGTTTCATCATCACATTCACTTTGAGGACCACATAATCATCCCCTATCTTATTGCGAGCCACACACAAATAGTCTCCTGCATCTTTGTCTGTAACTGAATGAACAACCAAAGTCCCATTGCTGAATACTTTGATTCTAGTCTCCAAAGTGCTGAAAGGAAAGAAAAAATAACCTAACATGAGCTACAAAATCACATTTTGGGTATTAATTATTGAGAGAAATCTGGAGGATGGGGAGGAATAAAAACTCAACAATGTTAAAAAAAAAGGAGAAGAACACTGCTATTGTTAGATAATTAAATGGTCAGAAATGTCCAGGATATTAACCACGAAAAAGCAAATGGAAAAAAATAATTCTACTCACTTGTAACCAAGCAATTCTGTTGTAGTTAATGACTTTAATGCTGTTTTTGACCATTAAACATTCACTAAATACAAAATTATGGTGGTTTTGACTCTCCTGACTACATGTACAGTATCCTATAACATTCAAAGATGATCTCTGAATGAGATAATCCATATTGCTATATGGACCATAATGGAGGCTGGTACCTGAATCTTCAGCTGAAAACAAATAACGATGAAGAACTTCCTCTGAACCTTTAGAACAGTCACAAAGAAGCAAAATGTTGCTAAGCTTTGAAATAAAGAAAAAAAATTCCAATGTGCTTAAAAATCTATTACTCCTTTCCACTTCACTATGGAATTGGTGTGTTGTGGTCAAAACCAACTTCCTCAGTAGCCACAGGTTTCTCCCCAAAGGAGATCGCCAGTATTTGAAAAGCAGCCCACATAAAGATCATGAGGGAAAATGAAAAAGAAACACAGTATTTTTTTTGCTACTGCTATGAGGCATAAAATGAAATCTAGATTTTGTGCTATCTACAGGTTACCTAAATATATTTTTGTCAATATAAAAAAAAAATATGACTATGTTCAGCTGTGAAGAAAGTTGTTCCAAATTATGAATTTTAATTACGGTGCATTTCTCGTCTGTTTATAGTGCTCAAAGGTGAACTATGAATAATTCACAGCACAGAAATTTGTTTTCAGCCAAGTCTTAGGACAGTTATTATAGGTTTGTAGAACTCATATTTTACTTGATATTGCAAACATTGGTGAACGCATTGTTTCAGGCATTTATATGCAACCAGGTTTGCACAGACCTTATAGTGGGGTAACATTTGTTTATACATGATGTTAAAATGATAGTGCTTATTTAAGTAATTATAAGTTGATTTATTTGCTCAGTATTTACTGTGTGTAATGATTTACCTAAGAGATAAAATTCAATGACCCTTTTCCTTCTGGGGAAAAGCAGGCACCTGTGCAATATTATTCAGACTAAGCACATTGGAACAAGCAGTACACAAGCTATACATCTGAAGTTTTGCCACTGGACTTTACTGCATTTACGAGTGGCTGTAAAAGACAAACAGTAGCAGCTTATCCTAAAAACTTGAAGCTAACTTTTCAAGAGTAATACAGCTTTCAAGAAAATTATGCTAGGATATGACTTGACTATCTTTCTAATATAATTTCAAACTCCTTCTTAAGGATTGGGTAGCTCAGCCAAAAACTGCAGAAGTCAGGAATGAAACTTATACATATATGAGTGAGCTTTTCTCTAAGTTAATCTAAACTGCAATTTAGCTGCAACACCCCAAACAGTAATTTACCTGTGTAGGGAATCAATCATCCTTTTGGAAGGCAACCTCCATAATATCCGAGGCCAAGGGTCACCAGAAGCACTACAGTCCAAATGCAGGATGCCGCCGTATGTTACATCTGTTCTCTGAGGAGAGCTCCCAGTGATCTTAGCATTAGATGCATGCTTTTTCACATGAAGCTGTACTGTTCTCCTGGCAGCTCCCACCATGTTAGCAGCAATGCACTCGTAGGTCCCACTGTCCTTGGGGGAGACGTTGCGAATGTAAAGAGTCCCATTGGGAAAAACAAATAAATTCCCATTGACAAACTGAGAAGGTCGGATCTGCGTGCCATCAAAGACCACCCAGCGAATGTTGGGAGAAGGTGCTGCTTTAGCAGTGCAGTGGATGTTAATACTGCTACCAAGGGGCAAGGAAATGTTCTCTTGCTTGTCCTGCTGGATGATGGGGGGTAAGGCTGCAATGTGCAGCCTCACGGCAATGCTGTCAGCTCCTGCAGCATTGCTTGCTACACATTTGTAAACTCCTCGGTCTGAAAAAGTTGCTTGCTTGATAGACAAGGTTCGATTTTCATGAAGCATTATCCTGCTTTCTGTGGTGGTGACTGTCTGCAAAATCTTCCTATCTGGGAAAATCCATGAAATTAGTGGGCTTGGAGTCCCACTAGCCTGACATTCCATTGCTATGGTCTCTCCGAAGTAGACCGTGACATCTCGATAGCGGGAAAGTAAAATTTTGGGCTGGTGGGCTACAACTGTGAGCACAACAATCATTTTATCTATGCCATGCAGGTTCTGAGCTGTGCATAAATACTGTCCACGATCCTGAAGCTGAGCATTTCGGATAAGGAGAGTACCATTTTTCCAGACTTCAAACCTTTGTAACTTGCTGTTGGTTGTCATTAGAGCTCCTGTGAAGGTGAGAGGAAAGAAAGAGAGAAAGTCAAAGGGTTTAAAATGTACATTATTGCAATAAAAAAGTCTTAAGTGAGATTTTAGGTTTACTCAACACCAATTACAACTCCAGCAGGCCCACATGAAATCTTCTGACATGCTCCATAGTTCAAATTAGTCTTTGCTTCTATTGCAGAACTAACCACTAGCTTGCAAACATACAGCGTGGAAACTTTTAAAGGCCTTATGTTTTAGGATTTCTCTTAAATCTTTATGTAACTTTTCTGTTCCTTTTGCACATGGAGATGACACACACACCAGTATTTAAGACTGCAACATTAACAAACCCATAGTCACAAGTATTGCCATAATAAATTCTAACTGCTGTGAATAAGCAGAATTGGCTGCTTTTCACAGCCAAAAATTACTCTTCAAAAATGAACTCATTAAATGGTAGAGGTTTTCTTTTACTACAAGAAACACTGCAAATGTATTATTACTTGTAATGATTAGTTGCAATTAATAATTTTATCTACAATGATTATAAGTGACAGAAAGTATTTTCCAGTATTTTGAACTACTCCTGTGATCATGTTGCATTTCTGTGCAAATACCCTTACAAACCATGTGGAAAAACACATTTTTCTCTATCTTACCTGTAGAGACTTTTGTCCAAGTAATAAAAGGCTTGGGTTCCCCAACTGCATCACAAGGGATAAAAGCATCCATTTCAGCAAGGATGGATATGCTCTGAGATGCTTTTGTGATAATTTTAGGTCTTTCTCCATGTACCCTGAAATTAGTGGAAGACTGAATTACAGTCGAATTGTGTGGCATAATGCCTCCCATGTGAGGCACAGATGGAAATTTTTGATGACGATGATGGACATTTTTAAAAGGATGAACTGTAGTGGTTATTTGTGGTTTTGTGTGCTGAGAAAGAAAGGCTGGGGGGGTGATCTTTAAACTCACTGGTGGTAATGTGATCGTTGTGGCATGTGGCATTGGAGGCACTGGAATAGCTGTAGCTTTTTGCACTGTAATCCCAGTAGGTAAGACCTGAGCAACCTTCTTCTCATTTGTGTCTTTTGGGACTAGTTGACTGGGGACATCTGGTTTAGGATGCATATTTAAGTGAGGGAATATCCTTGTTCTGTTGAAAAGGAATGGTATTCTGGAACTGGGGTAATAGGGGATCCCTTGACTTGGAAGTCTCCCTGCTGTGCCTCTGTTATCTGGAACATAGTTATTTCCAAAAAATCTTGAATTAATACTGTATCTGTTCTGACCCTGATTGCTGAACTTGCTTTCAGTCAATGGATTTGTTTTGTGAAATGGAGAGGCTTGTGTTGGGGTAGTTGTTTCTCTCTGGGAGGCAAAAGTTTTTCTGTCCTGGATGGTATGTGCTGCATACGCTGTTATCTCTGGTTTGTTCGTGTAGTGAAGAGGCTGATGTGTTATAAAATAGCGAAGTGGGCCCTGTGTTACAGGAAGCTTCACTGTGCCTCTTACTGGAAAATGCCTTGGAGGCACAACAGGTAGTCTTTGGTTTATGCTTGGTATCATTCCAGCAGGTGGATGAGGAAGACTTGGATTTAGCAGTAAACTGTTGTTTGACTTGCTACTATACAACTCGTTGAATTGCTTCTCTTTTGACTGTATGCTGATCCTGTTTTGGTTAGAGGAAGGAGTAGGGTGAACATTCTGTCTTGAGATCATCACTATTTTGTCACCACCTGCTCCAACTTGTTTTGCTTCTGGGAACCTTTCTTGACTGAAGACATTACTTTCCTTGGTGGTATAATGAAGAGAAGGATGTGAAGTGCTTGAAATGGAAGTGGGAAGGGTGGCAAGTTTTATAAATGGAATAAAAGCAGTGGATGTAATAGGAGGCTTTTCAGTTGTCTGCAGATGATGAAACACACGTGGCATAGATTCCTTTCTATCCAAGGAAGATGGCTCTGTCCCAGCCTGAGAAGTAACAGATTTCTTTGTCTCTCTAACTGGAAAAGCCTGAGTTTCTGCAGGGCTGAAAGAGGAGGATGAAGTAATTATCTCATGTTGCTGAGGTGGCTCAGTTTTTGCTGGTGTTTCTATAGATACTGTGGGCTTCCATGGTTCCTTTGAAGCTGAGAGGTCCTTGAAAACTTCAACTGTGCCAACAGGAATACTTAAGTCAGGCACAGTGGGATATACCAGCTGGAATGTTGCAGCAGTTGTTTCATTAACCACAACTTCTAAGTCAGATAGGTTAGGCTCTTCTTGAGATTTTGGTTTTGCTGATAGTATTGAGCTATTCCTATACGCAGGAGAAGTTGTTGTGCTGGATTGTTCCACCTTACGATCCACAGTTTTAGAGTCTGCTTTCATGCCCTTCTCTGCAGATGCAGTGTCTAATGAGTGGTATGCTGGCACTTCACTTTGCTCTGGTTTCAGAGGTACACTTGACTCTTTTGTGGGAAGTGCATCTTGTACAGCATATGATGATAAAATCGTGATAGGTGCAGTCACTGGAAGTGCCAAGGTTTCAGGATTAGTAGGGTGCGTCACATGTTCAGCTTTAGGTAGAGAAGTAGTAGGCCTAAAAGAGGAAGTTGTGACCACATCTCCGATTTTTGTAATTTCCTCTACGACACCTGAATCAGGAATTAATGAAGGAGTGGATTCCATATGCTCCTCTTTCCTAGCCTGTATTTTCATGTTTTTAAGATCAGGACTTTCATGAGTTGCAGAAGAAGTTTTGGTAACAGCTTCAAATTCAGTTGTCCTTGGAATTACAGGCATTGCCTCTGTGGTTAAAACAACACGGGGCAAAGGCTTTGGTCTTTGTCGGATTCTGTTCGGCCTTCTCCTTCTGCCATAAGGCCTTTTTCTACCATGCTGAGTAATAAGTGAAGGCATGGTCTTTCTATATGGAGTTGTTGTGGTGGCCACAGTGGTCAATCTACTGACAGAAGAAGCCATTTCTAACCCTTCTGCTGTTTTATGAGGAGCATTAGTGCCATGCAAAATGAATATGGGATCTGGTTTTGGAATAGCCAGGTTTCTATGTTCCTCTGTCTGAGAATTGTCTGCATAACTGCTGGACACACTTTCTTGACTCACTGTTTTCATGTGGATCTCAAGTTCTTCTTTGCTCTGAACCCTGATGGGTGCGACAGCTGGAAAACTGCTACTTAAGTCTGCTGTTTTTGCATGACTTGTGGATATATTTTTGTGCTGGTATCTCGCATCATTGCTCTTTTCCCTAACAAATGGAGAAGTGGATGAAGAAACAGTAGTAGTGCCCACAAAATCTGTTGGGATGATATCATGAGAAGGTGCTGTAGTTACAGTGTCAACACCCATTGGGCCCACTTCATTTAACTTCAAGCTTGTCTCCAAGGTGCTATGAAGATCCGCAGTCTGAGACTCAGCAAGGAGAGTAGCATCAAGTGGTAGCTCAGCAAAAGCAGAATTTTCTTCAGATATAGCAGATACAGTTTTATCTACATTTTCCACTGTGAATGAACTGCTCCGAACATTAGGAAACTTTGTCACAATTTGTTTGGCTAGAGGTTCTTCAGTGAAGGCAACTGAATCATCCGTCCTGACATCAAGATGCTGCTCCTCTTGGGGTTGCAGAGTTGCAGAGACAGGAGTCAAATATGGACCTGATAAAGCGATTTCTACAGTGTCTATACTTGCAGGTGTTTCTAAAGCCCTGTGGTTGGAAAATGGTTCAGTTTCTGACCTTATTGATACAGACTGGACTGAAAACACTTCCGTGCTCTGTGAAACAGTGACCAAGAATTGCTCATCTTCACCCACAGGTGATGCATCAGCAGAGGAGTCCACCACATCAGCTCCTGTCTCTGAAGGCGGAGGGCTGGCTAAGGGATAAAGGGCGGGAGTAGTTTCCTGCATGACTGATGGCAGTGAAGTTGTTACAGAGGCGGTTGTAGCTGTTGTTGTTCTAGGAAGATTCTTCCCACGGACCTTTGCCAAAATGTCAGCCCAATGCTGTGGATTAATCTGTTTGCTTGCCACATTAATTCTCCTTCGAGATTCAAATACTCTCCGGCCTTCTGCAACATTGCTGTCTTGGGTTCTATCAGTACTTTTCCATATTTTCATTTTCCTTCTGCCCTTCTTTCCCTTTTTAATTTGAGCCTCTGGCACCCGGTCACTTTTTTGTTTAAAAGGTATTTCCCAGTCTTTTAGGTGATTCTTTCTTCGTGGGAACTCCTCCACCCCTCCTGCTCCTGATCCCTCTTCACTATCTATGACCCGCCCTCTTGTTTTTGACAAACCTTTTGAGCCTGGGCGCTTCTTTAGTTTTATTCGCTTAAATGATCTGTCAGACACCATCTTATTTACTGTGACTCTTACAGCAAACTGATCTGATCCCTGCTGATTGACAGCCACACATCGGTAATGGCCACTATCAGTGACATGGCTCCTTGGAATAAGCAAAGTACCATTGGGCAGCATATAGCCTTTGGAAGAGTTTGATAAATCATTGAGTACCTGACTGTTTGGAAGAATCCAGCTCAGCTGTGGGTCTGGGATGGCAACTGCATTGCATGGCAAAGCTATTGGGTCTCCAACATTTTTTTCAACTCTTGCTACATCTGAATCAGCTACCTGAATAGCTGCAGGCTGCACAACGAGTCTGTAAGACATTATGTCCACATCATCTCTCACTTGGGCAACACAGTGGTACACACCTCCATCAGTGTAACTCACTGCTTTGATTATTAGTTGGCCACTACTGAGAATGGAAAACCTACTGTCTTTCTGATTAAAAGGTGCCTGCAGTTTAGTTCCATCTGGAAAAAGCCACTGAATGGAGGGGCTCTCAGAAGCTTTCACACTGCAGCTCAGCTGACACTCTGACCCTTCCACCACACTCTGTGCTGTCCTTGTGCTCTGATTCTGCTCTATCATTACCCAGTTTCTCTGCTGCCTGGTGGTTTTGGTATGAATTGTCTGAGAAAACACAGTAAAAAAAGACAGCACCACTTTTTTCCCTGTACTCTGGCGCCTGTTTAATTGGATATTTATAAGAGGTTGCATCACCCAGGAAGGCTCAGCCAGTATTTGAGCTTTTACACCTGTGTAGTAAAGAGCATCATAATCTGAGCCTTGCCTGTACTGATAGATTATTTTAGGCTCTTTTTTGAGCATAAGTTCCCTCTCTAATTTGACAGGTACTTCACTGTAGTAAGCTATAAGCTTCCATAGTTTTTCGTAGTTTTCTCGATTCATTGGACATTCAAAATCCAGTGCAATTGTAGCATTTACATCTATCTCCTGAGTCTGGATTTGATTCCACTGAATTTTGGTAGAACCTGTTGGTTTTTTGATTTCACAGTTCAGGTGGACTATGTTGCCATGCTCATCAGTCATATTTAGAGCAATGTTCCATGGCGAGGACTGAAGTTCTTCCAGAGGGAGTTCATAACTGTCACCATCATCCTCATCTTGAGTGCTGCTGTTTTGCCTCAGAGAGGACTGAATGACAGGTTTCCTACAGGAAATATCTTTCAAGTTTTGAATATCTTCTTTCTGCAGTTGTTTTGGGCTGTTGCACTTAGCACACAGCTGTCCCCCTTCATAGGCTTTGTCCTTTTTGCATTTTAAAACACCTGCAAAAAACAAAAAAAGAAGAAAGAAAATAAAAGGGAAAAAAAACTTAAATAAGCCGAAAAACTCTGTTCTAGAGTTAGACAACTCTCAGAAGTGTGAAATAAACTTCATGAGGATTGCATTATGTTACATGACACATAAGGTAAGACTTTTAGAATGGCACCTCTTTGTTTTACAGCTGAATGGGCACCTGATTCTCAATCTGACCATGATTTCTTCTGACTTTAACGAGAGGATTGAATACTCCATCCTTCTGAAACTTAGACCCACTGCCTCTAAACAAAATGCCTAGAAACTGAAGTGTGCAAAGCAACATTTAAATCAGTAACAAACTAGTCTGTGTCAAAAAGTTTGCATTTGTACAGTGACAGCCTAACTTGTGGATCTAATGTGAAGAGAAGTGGGACCTTTCAGCTTTCAAAAATACAGCATTTACCTGAGAACTGCTGGACTTCCTCATTAAATAACCCAGGAAGCTTTCTATTTTTCTCTATTAATTAAGAACAGTATTGGCAGTACACAAAAAATTTTACTGTAGCTACCAAAATGGGCTGACTAGTTCTTGAACTTACAAGCCATTTATCAGCAGGAAAAATTTAAAAAAAAAAAAAGTGCCACTTCTTCCCTGACCTCTGAAACAACTGTAAACTTTGCAATGCAACAACAAAAGCTAAAACAGAGAAGGAGAGCTAGACTAGGAAATTACAGCCTTGACTCCTCTCTCCTTCAATGCCAGAAAGCCTTGTCTGCAAAGTAATAGTCATACTTTTATTACATTGTTCTGCTCACTAGAATGTCAAATGTCACCTTAGGTACTTAGTTTGGAGACACAGAGCAAATAAAATGTATTATAGTTATTCTAGGCATAAGTATCATCCTGAAGAATGAAGGATCTTTGAATGAATGCACAATATACCGGTGGGCTATAAGGCAAAATGTCAGGAGAAAGGGAAATGAATGGCAAATTTTCATACCTTTATTTTAATTGAAAAGATATGCTTTGCTAGTCTGACAAATCAATTTTCTTGAAAGGTTGTTACAAATGGAGTATTTACATATATCTATAGCTCTATATCTATCTATATATCTATATATACATATGCAGTTTATTACTTGCAGATTCAAACAGGATGTTTCAAAGATAAGGAAAAACTGGCCCACAATCAACTCGGCAGTGGCTACATTGATCTGAAGAAATTTAGTAACTCTTTCTGGACAGAATTCCCAAAGAAGTTAATGTTACAGTTATATACAGATAGAAAATCTGTCATACATGAAAATGGCATGGATAAATTCTTCCTCCTTCCAAAAATCACTACTGTTTTAGTGTAAAGAGGTAACCTAACTGAATAAAAATGCTAGCAAAGCCAACACTGCACAAAGGAAAGAATGTTCAGCTAACATCTCATTATTATAATTTACAGTAAAACTTAAGTACACCCATTTCACATACACACAATTTGGATCAAGAACAGAATGTAAGAATATTAAAATGTAAGCTAGTGAAATACAGTATTTGAGTTGGATGCCTCAAGTATCTGTTCAGTCAGGAAGATTTCTATTACACACTCAAGCATTGCACGTTCTTAAAAAGTACTGTCCTATAGTCAAGTGCAAAATTGCAATGAGTTACATATTCTAAGATGATAAGACCCACCATCATTCACCATATGTGCTCGGAAATCATGATATAAACCTTGTGACTCCATCACTCATTTGAGACATCTTCAGTTACAATTAAATGCCAATTTCCTCTTAATATTTTAGCAATAGCTCTGGTGTGACACCAGTTCCTCTGCTGAACTGAGATGCCCAAACTGAAAACTGACACGCAAACCCCTCCTCATTTAGTGTATTTGTGATACAGAGGCATTATAAAACTCTCTTTTTTGCTTCTGCACACAATCAGAAGCATTCCAGCCTAGGCAGTGTGATACTTTTCTCATCTCTAAGCCTGAATGAAGATAGACTAGCTATTTTATGAAAAAGTTACATGGTTGAAAATAAAAACGTTGCAAGTACTGGAAAATACTTAAAATAGATTTGCTCCATCATAAAAGGAAGTTGTGGTCAATGAAGAAACACAGACAAGAAAGATGCATACTACAGCCCTAATGTTAATAGAATCAAAGTTGGAGGACTTAACCACGAATTTGGTAACCTGATTTCCTTCCTTCCTTAGACAAACACGTTCAAATCCAATGTTACCACCTTCCATGAGAGCATATAGTCAGTAGCATTGTTGGATGAGGACAATTGGCAGCCCTTAGTCAAAGGCGTACAGCTGTGCAAGCAAATGCAGTAAAAGGTTATAACCTATCTCCTCTTTCCAATTACAAACTTCACTAACACTTCTGTCATCCCAAATGTAATGGCTAATTTCTTTGCTGTTAAATACATATTTTTATCTAATGAAACAAAACTGCTTTCTTTTTACACTGCTTTTTAAACACACACATTTATTGAACAGAAACAGAATACTGCACACAGAGATCATGCTGGCAATAATACTCGGGAAATAACAAAACCAACAACATGCAGAACAGGAAAAAAATTCAACATTATGAGTTCAATAAACACTGGTAGCTTATGCTCCTACCTCCAGAAACTTCATTCCATTCAAGAAGCCACTTCAGACTGCAGTCACAGGCCCATGGATTTCCATGAAGGTAAAGATTTTCCAGCAGTGGCATGCCTTGAAACATCCCTGCAGGCAAGGTCCTAAGAACATTTTCAGATAGGTAGAGATGTCTTACTGTTGACAGTTTGAAATAATCAAGGACCATAAATGTTGAAAAGGTGTTGGGGTGAAGCTGCTGGAGCAAATTTCCTTCTAAGTGGACCAGTCTCAGAGAAGTTAAACCATTAAAAGCATTTGGATGAATAAACTCAATTCTGTTGTGGTCCATGTGCAGCCTCATTAAGCTTGAAAGTCCTTGGAGAGTTTGGCCAGTTATGGCTTTCAATTTATTGTAACTGATTTTGAAAACCTAAAAAAAAAATTAAAAAAAGAACCAGAGATTAATTTTTTATCTAAATCCAAACAGAATAGTAATCAAGCAAATGTTTTCCTCCCACATTCAAATCTTTTGCACCACTGAAAAACGATGTGTTGGTCAAAGAGAATAAAACTGAGTGTTAGTTGGGATTATCAAGTTAGACATAGCCATAGTTAATAGATATCCACTGTATTTGGGGGGAAAATGGTATCTTAATCCTAAAAAAGGCACTAGAAAGAACACTTAATCTTGTTTTCCGTTATTCATGGAAGTTAGTTTTGAAATTTAGGAAAACCTAAGCATTACCTGTAGAGACACAAGATCTTTCAAAGCACCATTAGGAATATTCTGAATGTCATTTCCATGTATCATCAGCAATTCCAATTTTGTAAGTCCTGCAAAGGAGTTTTCGTGTATAGACTGTATACTGTTAAACCTAGGGAAAAAAAAAATCACACATGCAGTTACATTTTATACACTGACTGTCACAGACTGCAAATGTAAAATTAGTATAACCTAACTTCCGGGAAAAATTGGAGACCTTAATGCATTGTCAAAAGGCCAGAAGTTACTGAAAGATTTTTACAAGGCCCAAGCATACTTAGCTCATGTTTACATTAATATTTCTTTTAACTCACTTTGTGGCACTTTAGCCATAAATTAGGAGTAAAAGTAATAAATGGGCGTTTAAGTTCTAATAGTTGTCAGTGTATTTTTCCATGTAGCTCAGTTTATGGAATGGAAATAAGTTAATGGCCTCTGGCCAAACCATGATGCTATGGAGCCTGGCAAACTAGAGAGGCTGCAGTGTTGCCAAAGCAGCATCTAACAATAAATAAATAGAGATTTGGAAAGTAAACATTAAAAATGGTATCCCCCAAAGAGCACAAGAAGCAGTAAGTCACATCCTGCTTCACTTACTGTTACAACATGTATTGGCTACATTAACTAAATACATAAGATCTAGGAATTGACCTTCCAATTACATAATTTGAGCCTTGAAACTCCTCTTAGATAAGGAATACAGAAAACCTACTTTTTGAAAATAATTCAGTTTTGCTTTGGACAAGCGAATCAGACTTTATTTGCCAACTTGGAAAAGTTACGTTTGGTGGTCTAGCTCTACATTTGGGTTTTTCATATGTATACAGAAAATTAAATGTATTATTTAATCTGGGCATGAAGTCTTAAAACTAAGCATAGAATTTTAAAGGTTTTTCCAATTTCTTAGCATTTTCTAGAAAGCAGGGGAAGACACAGCACAAAATTAAAATACTTTGAATATGAAGAAAATACTTTTGGATCCTCATGATGTTATCTATCTAAAGATTCTTAAATTTGCTAAAAATTTAGACTATTGTATTAGTATTTTTAGTTCTTCTGCAGATCACTAAGCTTATAGCAGACATCTTATTAAAATTCCTTATTTCAAAATCAGTCCTTCAAAAAAAATATGAACTTGTCTAAATAAAAATTTTTCCTAAGCTACTTCCAGTTAGAAAAATAATCTTCACCTCCTAAATGCCCAACACTTAAAATAGCAATATAAAAAAATAAAAGCGCTCTTCCAAAGTGAAAGAAGCACAACAAGACAGTTAAGACTGCTCCTTCCTAGGAAAGGACACAACTCAGAAAATGTCATTTGTAATGATGAAATATAAAGAGAGGAAAGGGCTTTTATGCTAACAGTATATCAAACAATGTACTTCACTAAAAAAAAACCCAAACACCTTAGTAACTTAGAAGTCTACATATCATTTACAAAAACAATTTAGGGATTGGAGTACGTATTTCTTTAATACAGCTTTACTGAGCACAAGGGCATTTTGAGACTAAATTTAGGCTTTAGGCAGATAAAATGCTGGTGGACAGAAATTTTAACTATGGAGAAGCAAAACAAACCCCAAAAACCAAGGTCCCTACTGCCAGTCGTTGCACGATCAGTTGCAGCTTACAGGCCTTGAAGTTGTGAGGGTGATTTCATCATGGGTAGCGGGGCAGCCCTGATACGAAGCAGAAGAGGACTGCGACTCTCGCACCATTCCATATCACACAACGACCCAATGTGGTGCTTTTTCGGTATGAAGCCTACCAACATTCCCTGCCTTCTTGCCCCAAAATCTGACAGATGTGAGTTGGCAATACTCTGGCAGAGCGAAGTGAGTTGGAGCCTGAGCAACCTCTTCCCAAAACATGCTTATATTGCACTTAGTTGCTCGAAAAAAACTGCAACAAAACCACAACTCCACAAGCAATGGATCAAATTTCTTTCTACTGTATTCATTTAAGATATAGTATATCTCATTGTTCCCCAAAATGCTACTGGGTTACATCACAGAATTTTACTCCTGCTGTATTTTTTTTTTTTACATCAGGTATAAAACTCCATAGTCTGTAGAAATCCCGTAACAGGTTTAATTCAATATCTTTTTTTATACACTTTAAAAGACTGTTCGTTCTATTTACCAAAAAAGATCTCACACCATGGTATAAATGTTTATTTGAAAATAGTAGTAACTTTTGTTTGAAACATAAAGGCCAAGCTAATTTCTCCATGCCAGCAACTGTAGTGTTTGAAATACAGCGCCGACAAGCAAGCACCCATCCCTGCAATTCTACTTAAGAACTACACACAGAGATCCCGGTTTGCCACATGTGCGCGAAGCACTCCAGGCGTCGGCACTAAGAACATAAAACTGTTTGCTCCAAGCTGCCATACAAACCCGAAGTTGATTCTTTCCACATGCTTAGCGATCCGTGCCGGCACGGCTGCCAGGGAGCGGAAGGTGCAGTGGACCTCGGTGGGGAGGTAGCAGGCGCAGGGCTGGGGGCAGCCCAGGGCGCCCAGTGGCAGCCCCAATCCCAGCATCAGCACCACGGACAGCGCTCCAGCCGCCACCCGCTCCCCCATCTTGTCGCCTCCCCTTGCCTGGCTCCTCCTGCATTGTTCCAGGGCGGGGAGGAAGAAAAGAGAGAAGAAATGATGATTTTTTAAAAATTTTATATATCCTTTATATATTTTAAACCCTTTATATACCTAGTAACGACCTGCATTGTCCAGAAAGTCTACAGACAATCAAGGCCAAGTTCAGCTGGAAAGCCATTTTCCTTATTCCATGTAATTTTCTACTTCAGTGTTAATTTTTCCCCTATTACTCACTTCTACTAAATACCTATTCTAAAAAATTTATGCTGTCTCCATATGCTAATAAATTTTATAGGTTTATTCTGTACACCAAGAGTAGTACTCATCTCACTGAAAAACTAGAAAACTTTTAGGGACATATGTAGCTCAAGCAAATTGCCATGGCTCCCTCTACAGTCAATGAAAGAAAAAAAAACCAAGCCATAATTACTTGAAGATGAATAATATCAGTAATGTACCTCATCAGATAACTAGAAATAGTGCAATTGAGATCCATTAGGTCCCTAATTAGCAAACTCACCTCGCCTACTTGCCTAATTTTCAGACAGGCTACTAACTTTCATTAAGGTAAAACCTGGCTCAATGAAATCTCATTCATAATAGACATGGGAAATGATTGAGATAGAAAGCGATAGAAAGAATTGGTTCGCCGTAGATCCAGACCCTGTCATCCTTTGCCATGGGTTCCTCTGTGATGTTGGATATACTCTTACATTGCAATTTTAACCAAACAGGTATGGCTGATCAGAAGTGATAAAACTGGACAATTTGTTTAAAAGTGTAAGCACAGACCTCACAGGAAAAGTTTATAATGTGTCTACCAATACTCAAGTCCAGACTTTTGGAACTGTATGTCAAAGTCTGCATGGCTAGAACCATGGAGAGTCATTTAAAGAAGCACAGTGTGCTAAGAACAGACAAGAAAACACAACTGTTATTGACCTTGAGCGCTAGTAACTTCTGAAAATAAAATCATTTATGTAATGTCTTATTACAGATTAAGCACCCTAATTTTAGAGAAATGAGTTTAAAACATTCCTATTCTAATTCTACCATCAGAAGAATTTGAAAGCTTTTCAAATTAAAGCCATACAAGTATATGGGCTGCTATTAGTAACAGAAATTTAATATTCCTGCTTTTGTACAACACTGTGACAATGACAGTAAGGCATTCACTTCTACCAGCTATTATTAGGTCCACTAGTAATTTCCTTTTAGTATAAAAGTCAGATTTTCTTAGATCTGCAAGCAACAAGATGCACATTTTCCCCCTAAGATTATCATGTGCAAACCATTACAGTTCAAAGGAGAGGCTCATTGGGATGAAGAGTTTTCCCAAATACCCGCGGTCAAGTTAATGAGATGCTTAGCATTTTTTACGAGACATATAGCTTGTAATTTGTTTAAGAATTTTCAGGTGCTGTTTTCTTTATGTTCCCCTCAACGAAAATTCTCTCTAAAAAACAGCCTACCCATTTCTTTTGTGAGAGGTCCCTTTCAGGACGTGCTCATGGAGGTGAAGAGGAGACTGCAATGACTTGTGAGGGGCTGGGGAAGGGCCGGCCGGAGGGACTCACCGTGCTCTGCCCGGGTAGGACGGAGCCGCAGCCGCGCCGTGCCCGCGCCCCGCCGGAGCCGCTCCTCCGGGATCGGCCGAGAGCCGCCGCACCAGCTCCGCCGCACGGCGGCGCTCTCGGCGGCTCCCCCCGCCATTGGCTGCCCCACCGCCCCGGCGCAGCGTGCCGGCCAATGGGCCGCGGCCCCGCCCTCGGGAGGCGGGGCGTGAGCGGAGCTCCGCGTGGCGGCGCTGCCCGCACTGCTGCTGGCGGGGCCGGCGGCGGGAGGGGGCGGCCGGTCCTGCGCGGCGCTGCCCCGGCCCGGGCCGTGCGCCAGCCGCAGCGGAGGTGGCTGCGAGGGAGCCGTAGTCCCGCTCGCCTCCGTGCTTCTTTCTGCCGCACCGGAGGACAGATGCTTCCCATTAGGGAAGAATGTCCCCGCCGGGCCGGGCGACGGGAGCGCTCGGGCTGAGGGCGGGAGCCGACACACGGCGGCACCGACCGCAGGACGCCCGACGGCCGCCAGCCAGGCAGCGGCGCAGCCCACCCGCCTCCCCGCTCCCGCGCAGTCCTGCGGGGGAACCCCAAAACCCGAGCCGCCCCGCACCCGACCGCGCTCTGGCAGCGGTGTTAGTGCGCTGCTCCTTACCTGCGGCCGGGCGCGGCGCTCTCAGCAGGCGCTGCCCGCCCCTCCCGATGCTCCGGGGGGCTGCGGGCGGCCGGCGGCGCGGGGCCGGCGGTCACCTGGACCCCGGCCTCCCCTCCGACACCGGCTCGCCGAGGCTCATCGCTGCCTGCAGTGGCCCGTCTCGACGCGGACTTAGGACTCCTCATCGCCCGTCATCCTGCGGGATCCGCCGCCGCGGCTGGGTCCCCCCGAACAAGCATAAGCGATGCGCGGCAGCCGGGCAGGCACCGCCGGGTGCTGGTTTGTATTGAATTCTACTGCCTCCGAGCGCTCTCCTTCTCCGGGTGCCCCACGATCCCGCCGAAAGTCGGGGCGCCGCAAGCCCTCAGCCCCGGCGGCAGCCCAGCGCGTCGCTCCGGGCGCTGCGGGACCTCTGTGGGCCAGCGGGCGGGCGGGCGATGCGGGCGGCTCCGCGCCGCCGGACGGGCTGCCTGGGCGCGCAGCTCCTCCCGCGGCGGCAGCGTCCCGCCGCCCGCCGCCGCATGGGGACGAGGGATGCGGGTGCCGGGGCGCCGCGCTCCGCCCGCCTCCCCGCGCCGGGCGCTGTGCAGAGGGAGGGCGCGGCGCAGCGGCTCCTCTTGCGAGGTGGGCGGCCCCTCCGGGGAGGGGGCGGCTGCGGGCGGGCCCGCGCCAGGGGCGGGGGGTGGGTAAAATAGGGTCCGGAGCCGGCGGACAGGGGTCGCGGCAGTTGCGGTTTCGCGTGGGTTCGGGACCTGAAGCTCACGGAAAGTTTGTCTCCTGGACCTGGGCACATCCAGCACTGTCGAAGCGCTCAGATGTGCAGCTACGCGTCTTGTGCGCTCACACGCACGTGCACACACACGAGTTCAGCACGTAATCCCTAAACTAGACCGACTAGTTTGGGTTCCTTTCTCTTCCCATAGTGATGTGGCTCTTAGAGACATGGTTTAGTGGTGGGCTTGGCAGTGCAGGGTTAATGGTTGGACTCGATGATCTTGAGATCTTTTCCAACCTTAAAGATTCTATAGTTCTTTGAAATAGGTGTCTTGTCACAACACAAAGAACCAACGTGACATCAATCCTTATACTTCATGCTGGCACAACTCTGCTGCAGAGACATGTATCCTGTCTGTATGTGGGAATTTGATTTCTGCAATCATACTCAAGGAGAGACACTCCAATAAACGCATGTGACCAGAAAATCTCAGAGCTGGAATTGAGAGGAAATTACAACAGTAGAGGAAAAGACAGGAACCAGTAATTAACCAGATTGAATGTAGAGTCGGTCATTAATTGCCTTTTACCTTTAAAATCTACCAGAGAAGCAAACTTTAGTTTAAAATCATGAAATCATTGACATCCCTTTTCTCAGTTTCCCTCTGGTATTAGGCTTAACTTTTGTGTACTGAAAAAAATTGCCATCTCCACTCCAGCGAAAAATGCATCATTCAGAAGACCATGCATTAGTGCCTAGTTAGTTCAACTGTATGGTTTTTGGATATGCACAATTTTCTGTTCTCTAGATGGCCATTGTGGCAGTTTCCCTCATCTGTTCTAAAAAAACAAAGAACTCAGTCTTTCAAGACACAAAAGAATTGCAGAAATGAGCATAGATGCATCTTGAGTCATAAGAATGCCTCTGAGTTTTGGTATGGAGATTTACCATCTCCAAGGTAACTAGATATAGTGAATGGCATTATGTTCAAGGCTGTAAAGATGTGGCAAATGGATCATCACCAAATTAATAGGAATAATCAGAATCCTAATGAATGAACCATGTTTGATTTTGAAACCTGTGAGAGGTCTGATTATCAAAATAGTTGGTGGGGAAACCTCTTCAACTGTTAGCAATAAGATGTTGTCAGAATCTGGACAAGTCATACGTTCCAAATGCATTAATAAAGTTTCACTTTCAAAAGAAAAGCTAATTATCCAGGCTTTTAGCTGCAGAATCTTTTTTGTGTCGTGGTGGGCAGCTTAGCTCCACACAACCTCTGCCTCATTTACCCAGTTTGATATGGGGGAGGGAATTGGAAGGGGAAAAGTTTTAAAAATCGTGGGTTGAGATAAAGACAGTTTGATAGGTGAAGCACAAGCAAAGCAAAACAAGGAATTCATTCACTACTTCCCATGGGCAGGCAGGTGTTCTTCCACCTCCAGGAAAGCTTGAAAGTGACTTTTAAGTCGCTTAAAATGCTTAAAAGTGACTTGTGAAGGCAAACGCTGTAACTCCAAACATCCCCCGGTTCCACCTTCCTACCACAGCTTTATATGCTGAGCATGACACCATATGGTGGATATCCCTTGGATCAGCTGGGACTGATCCAAGGAGCAGTCCCAGCTGTGTCCCCTACCAGCTCCTTGTGCATTCCCAGCCTGCTCTCTTGGTGGGATAGTGTGAGAAGCAGAAAACAGCCAAACAGCACACCAACCTTGATCAGCAGTAAGATAAAACATCCTTGTGTTTTCCACACTTCTTTGGTCACAAAGCTAAAATGCAGCACCATATAAGCTACACTTAAATAAATGTGAGTATAAAATATTGCAGACATTTAGAAATAACACCACTGACATGATGTTCACTATCTTCAGCATATTTTTTTTTCAGCCAAGCAAATGCCAATACCGACCCATATTGTTGTATTAACTCTGTATTAAAAGTAAATACATAAACAGTTCACAAGCTTTGTTTGACAACAAAGCACACCCAGGTCAAATATATATGTGTACTTTATTGCAAACTTTTACGATTTATTTAATGGAAATTATGGGAATGAAAATATTAAAGACAGGATTCTTTTAACTGATGTGTAGTACTTACAGTTAGGGAGTTAGCAGTAAAAGTTTGTCCATGATACGGAACTTGTAGATGCTACATGTGCTTGGACAGCCCTGTGGTCACATTATTTTTTTAGTTTTTTACTTTGAGATTTCAGCTATATTTCAAGAAGAGGCATTTACTGGTATCTAGATAAAACAGCTGCTGCATCAGTATAATTTCTCTGATGCTAGATTGTCTGGCATCTGGTGCGGTAAATGGTTGGAAAACATCTTTACAAACTGTTTGAAGTTTTTACTCAGTGGATAGGGACAGGCAGAGCAAAAAAAATGGTGAAGGAAATCATCCGTGTCACTGATATTTGCCATTTCAGCTGTGGTACCTGCTGTTTACACAGAATTTACAAAGTGGTAGGAAAATATTTCAAAGGAACAAGGGAAACCAAGTAGAAATACTTGAACTGTAGGGAGCACCACGTGAGTTTCTGATAAAGCCATTTCTGAAAGTTATTTTGAAGGCAAAAGGCTATTCACATGAACAAAGAACCTGTTGTAGGTGGCAGCAAATGACAGGCTTTTTGACAGGACTGGGAGGCAGCTAAGGGTAAGTCAAGCATGACAGCTTGAGAAATTGTATTATTAGAGAGAGCTGTCTTTCTTATTTTCACTGTACTTCACTAATTGTGAAATGCCTTCACTTTGTTCAGATTGGCAGTGTTTGAGGGAAAATTCCATCACTACCAATGTACTTGTGGTTGGTTAGCTCACAGGCTGAGAAGTTACCTTCTACCTTCAGTAAGAGCCAACATCAAAGCAGGGTTTTGGCAAACTATTGTAGCATGACTGCTCTCTCAGAAATGCAGTTCTGGGTTTTCTAGGAGCCGGTTATCTGTTTCTCTCTTTGCAGCTGCAGTTCCAGTATGTTGCTGCCCTTTGCAAGGGCTTTTCTCTATACCCTTCTTCAGACGACTTATCTCCTCCTTGCCTTCAGGTTTTCCTGTTTGGGGTTGTTTTTCCCTGGTTTAGTTGCTCTTCGTGGCTTTAAGCTGAAAGACAATAGATTTAGATTGGATATTAGGAAGACATTCTTCACTGTGAGTGTGATGAGGCCCTGGAACAGGTTGCACAGGGAAGTTGTTGATGCTCCATCCCTGGAAGTGTTCAAGGCACAACAACCCCATGCAGCACTACAGGCTGGGGGCAGAGTGGCTGGAAAGCTGCCCAATGAAAAAGGACCTGGGAGTGCTGGTCACCAGCCAGCTGAACATGAGCCAGCAAGTGCCCAGGCTGATGGCATCCTGGTCTGTATCAAAAATAATATGGCCAGCAGGACTGGGGTAGTGATTGCCCCTCTGTACTTAGCACTGCTGAGGTCGCACCTCGAATGCTGTGTCCAGTTCTGGGCCCCTCACTTCAACAAAGACATTGAGGTGCTGGTGTCCAGAAAAGGGCAATAAAGCTGGTGAAGGGGCTGGAGGGTAAGTCATGTGATGGAGCTGGAGGTGTTTAGCCTGCAGAAAAGGAGGCTCAAGGGAGACTTTATTACTCTGTACAGTTACGTGGGAGGAGGTTATAGCAAGGTGGCAGTTGGCCTCTTCTCCAAGGCAACCAGTGACAGGACAAGAGGAAATGGCCTTAAGCTGTGCTAGGGTAGGTTCAGATTGGACATCATGAAGAGTTGATGAGGGTGGTTAGGCATTGGAACAGGCTGCCCAGGGAGGTGATAGAGTCACAATCCCTGGAAGTCTTCAAGAAATGACTGGACATGGCACTTAGTGCTATGGTTTAGTTGGCATGGTGCTGTTTGGTCAAAGGTTGGACTTGATGATCTTGGAGGTCTTTCTCAACCTTGATGATTTGATGATTCTATTGTATGATTTTAAGGCCAGGTCTTACGAGGCTCTGACTAAAGTGATCTCGTAGAAGGATGATCTTTAAGGTCCCTTCTAACTCAACTCGTTCTGTTATTCTATGATTATTCTTCTTGCCCCAGCTTTTGCTTCCTGGCATACCAAAGTGTACTGCTTTATCCCATGGTTCTTGCTGAAAGAATAGCAGTATGTGGAATTAAACTTCCCGGCTTCTTTCCTCCCCTATTATCTCTGTCCAGTGCCATCCTTCTCATAGAGATGAGCTGGAATTCTCTCTCAGTTTCTCTTGTCAAGCAGCCTCATGCAGGAAGAAGGGAGAACCATGAGATTCTGTTTGCTAAACAGGACAAACATTTTTTAAGTTGAAAATTAATTATTTTATTTGCTATGGATCAACAAAGAGAGGAATAGACTGCCACAGTCCTGCTGATGAATAAACCCGATGGACAGGTTGACTTCCGTGATAGCTGTCCCTGAAAGAGCAGAAAGAGGGAGCCCAGAAGACTGAAAATCCTGTGAGTGACACACATGTGAAAAAGCAGCAGTTTTTAAATGCCTTGTGTTAGAGCTGGTAATAAATTAGCTATTGCTTTTACCACTTGGCAGAAAATGTGGAATAAATTTTTGCAGATGATTTAGGACCTTGTTTAACTTCCAGCAGAAAAATGAGGAGTTCTAGAAAAGTTGATGGACTCCATTCAACTTTATGATGCAGAAAAACAAACTGTTAACTTACAGAAATAATACCCATGTGCTGTCATGACTTGCTCACTACTTGTCTTCAGGCAGTGAGTATTTGTATTGGGAGAGCATGCTGGGTCTACTGCCAGTGTCGGTATTTCCTTTATTTACTTTTGATCTTTCATGTGTTTGAACTATAATGCCTGACAAGTTATATCACAAACTAATTGGAGTAAATGCTGATTAACAAGAAATGAAGAAAAAATGGGGGTCAGCAGTGTGGGAAGGAAAGCAATGATAGGCCAAGACTCACTGAGGTATGCAGAAAACACAGGCAACAGGGAAGGCAGGAGTTAGTAATAGATGGTGTTAGGGGTCTGCTGCAGCCTTGGTGGGCCCTCAGCTGCCATCAGCAAAACAGAACTGTTTCTTGTGCCAGTGCAAACAAAAATGTCACACGGCTGTCCTTGCTTCCAGTGCCTTTGGGCATGTCTGGTGGGTGGCTGGAGCCCACTGGCTGTGTCTGCAGGGAAGCTCCAGACGGGGATTGTATAGCTGTGTTAGCTTGATCCCATGTCTGCCTTTCCGCAGAGTTTGTTTGCTTGAGCACAGCGCTAGGCTAACACTTCTGCCCATCACGTATCTCTGGATTGACTTGCATCCGGAGACCTTTGAGGACAGACAAGTGTTGTATACACTGCCACAGCTACACAGGGCTCTTCAGTTTCTCCCAAACCAGTGTAGCCCATTTGTACCTGGCTTATCTGAGGGGTGACTTGGATGAAAACCCATGGGGCAAGTTCATTCTTCTTGTTACCTCGAGAGATGCAGTGCTGCTTTACCTTTGTGCTCTAAATGACAAAGGAAAAGGGCAGGAAATGGTGTAGCCTCTTAAAGTATTAACAAATGAAGAAATAAAGAGGTACTGTGAATAAAAGGATGAATGAAGGAATCTACTGCGATCTGTAATGAGAGATACCACTAGAATAAATAGGTTTAGTTTCCTCTGACTGTATGCCAGTATCTCATTATTCCTCTCATTTATTTCTGTTTTCCCAGTGAAATGTTGTTGAGAGGAACTGCATAGGATACTTCTATCAGACTGTTAATAACCTGGGAGTAATAACATGGAAACTGTTGTTGGGCATTTTCTATGCCACTTCCACATCTTTGAAATGAAGCGTAACAGAGCCAAATTTTCTTCTTTATGTTGTCAGCTAAAGAATTACCAAGGAAAGAAAAATATTTCCCTCTTTTCAAAAAAAAAAAAAGCTGAAATAAAAGAGAGGTGATGAGAACTTTATTCCATTTGTTTTCTTTCCTCAGCTAAGAATTCAACTTTTATTAAAGTATTAAAAAAAAGAAGAAGAATAATCTGTAGCAGTGGGCAATAAACATTCTCCACATGAGTCTCCTTCACTTTACTGTGGTTTGCACTATATTATTTGGCATTGAAAATTATGAGAAGTTCCTCTACTTCCTCAGTTTTAACCTTCTCAGCCAGTGTTCATTTTATACTGAAGAACAACATTTCAAGTTGAAGAACAAATTCTGTCCTTCTAAGAATGCTGCCAAACTGCTGCTCAGCTGTTCAAGTCCCTTCTGCCAATGAAACTTAAACCCAAATACTTGGCTCTTCCCTTTAAGCTCCAAGACTCGCTGACACTTTTCTTGGTGCACACTTGAAACACTGCAATGTGTAGTCACTTCTCATTGCCTCACTAGGAAGTACATATGACTATTAGGCCAATGAACTTAGTCTCCTAATAACAGAGGCTATCCTGATGTACAGCTATTTCCAGAAACTTAACCAGGTCCTTAGCAACACTAATCAGGGATGTTTTCCCTCTTTCACCAGCCAGCTATTCCAGCTCCATTTTTATCCGTCTCTGCTTTTAGAAACACTCTCTTGCCTGAAACAAGTGCTTCTCCTACCCTTTTTGGTATTCTCACACTGCGTATATCTGCATCAAAAACTAACAGAGAAACACTTCAGAGTCGTTGGATTTTACATAGCTGAAGGCAAACATTGAATCCTGAAGTGGATGCCCTGGTGACTTGACACTGAATGTATTTCAGTACTAAGAGTAGCCGCAGTGAAACAGGCTTTGTATAGTTAGTACCAGGCAACTAACAGCACTCGAGGAGTGTTAACAAAACGTGCCAAAAACCCTGGAGAAATCATGAGATATGTTCTGCTCCATCTTTTAAATATTCCTATAGGCCACAGATACCTTAATGCCCTCTATAAGAACCAAACTGAGGGCAGCAAAAATAATACATCATTTTAGAGGTTAGACGATTTTAGCAATGAACAGCTTTTTTGATTTACTTATGTAGAGATTTGCAGAATGAACAGTTGTAATTGGTTTGTGTCTGAGATGTGTAAGAAGCATAACAGCATGTGATCAAAGAGAAAATATGTTTTCCTAATGCTCAGCATGTCAGGACAGGTAAGTGCAGATTTAGATTATGTTTTGCTGTATGTTATTCAGTTTCATGATGTTTGTAGTAGTGCAGCATTAGGCAGATCTGCCTGATATGAATGGCTAAATGATATCCAGTGACCAGAATATTAGAAACCAGTGTTTTTCATGTGGCTGCTGTGATAGGTAGTGTCTTGGGGTGACTCTATCATGTGTATCCCCTATCATGCTCTATGCCCAAAAAGTAATTTTGTGCCTTTTCTGTGCCTTTAAACTGAGCTTGAGAAAAAAAAACCCAAACGAACTTTTCAAAACAGTTTCTCAAGGACACAGAGATTACACTCCTCTGCGTTCTCTGGCTGCAGGAGCAGGAGGGAGCACCCTGCTTGCTTTCCTTCAGCCAGCTGTTTTTTTTCCCTTATCCCCTCTTGGCGTGAGACGGAGAGTTGAACTTTATTTTCCTGGGACTTTGGTTTTTCCCTTCTTTTCTTCTGGACTGTTTCAACAACATCAGAACACATTCAGGAGAATTTCCTCCCCGAGGCCCGGGGGGTGGGCCCCTTGCTGACCAGCTCCGAGGAGGAGAGAGACCACACCTACAGAAGGACTCTGAAATCTTCCCAGGTTTCTCTCTATAGCGAGAGATTTCATTTCATTATTTAGCATCATTATCCTTTTCCTGTGTGTTTGTTAAAATAAATAGTTTTTATTTCTTTCACTTTCCTTCGAGGAAAAATTTCCTTTTTTCCCGAACCTGGTGGGGGGAAGGGTGGTTGTAACCTGGTTTTCTCTCAGAAGATATATTACTAAATTTTGGCCAAACCGGCACAGGTGGACATAGCAAAATCTAGGCTTTTTGCTACAGTATAGCCCAAATGACACTTAGAGGCCATATCCAGGAGAGGAGTTAACACAGATGGAGAGTTGAGTTGAAAGTACTAGGTTAATCTTTTCAGAAATATGTTCTGAAAAATGAAATATAAGTATGTTTTTTCCTACTGAAAAGGTAGATACATTTAAAAATAATTATTGCTTATTATTACCACTTTCTTTTATTTTCTTAAAGAAAAAAAAAATACACCTCCACTGTATCTACACTACAGAAATTTTTAGCATTTATTTATACAGACTTACATTTGGAACTTCCAAGACCAGTGGTGCTACCACTGAATCCAGATGCAGGGACTTGGCCTTGCTTTTGTAATTGTTCCTGTTATAAATCTAAACCCCCATTTCAAAGTTCAGAATCTGGTTATAAAAAATGCTTCCAGAATACAATTTGGCATCTAAGATATCAGTCAAGAAACACTTATTTCTAGTTTGATTTCAGTGTGGCTTTTTGAACTTACAGATGTGTCTTGAGAGTTTTATCCATGCTTTCAGATATTGTAAAGATTTTAAATACCTTTGACTAGCAAATGGAAATCATCACACTGTGTTTTGGAATGATAGAATCATTTTTAGCTAAAAATGCCATAAAGACTCTAAGTGATCATGAGGTTTTTTTCTAAATAGTAGTGTAGTTACTTCATAGCAGGCTTGCACTAAGGGTAAATTGCAGCCTCACAATGCTCCAGTGAACATGTTTTCACCTAAAGAAAGGGAGAATTATCCAGCTTCCTCAAGCATAGCAGCTACACTGTGAACAGTTAATGAGATAAGCTGCTGATTCCAGTTATAGAGTGGAAATTGGCTTCTGTCTTTTTCGGCTCATTATAGATAAACTGAGCCAACCCCAGCAGGCTTCTCTTGTGTCAGCTTGTTTGAAGACTGCACGAAGAATAACTTCTCCGCACTTGGGCAATGTGAAAATTTTGTCAAAAACTTTGCCCAAGATCTTTTATGGATTGTAGAACCTAAATGACCCAGGGGCATGGAACTGGCTCTTTGCCAAGGGTATGGAATTAGTCCTACAGGCAGTGAGGCCTGTTTTAATCAGAATCCTGCCTCTTGACAGTGGTAGTTAAATAAGGCGGTGAAGCCCACTTGGCCTGCTGAATTGCTTCCTCTTGGCACACACTAAGTTGCACCTGGAGCAAAGAAGGAGTTTTCTGGTATCGCTGCATTTTATAACCTCTAGCTACTGAAACAATAATACAAAAATGCTTTTAAGTCACCTTACAGAGTATGGCTGACCAACAAACCCTTAAAATGAGAGAAGGCTCAGAGAAGATCGGCAAGGACAATGTGACTGTGAAGTTCAGTGAAGAATGCAAGCTAAGACTGACCTCAAATGTTGAGAAGAAGCTGACTTTATCTCAGCACAAAAGAGGACTGAAGGGTGACCTTTGGTTTGGGTAACCAACTATCAACAGTTGAGTGTATCGAGCTCCGAGTTCTTTGAAAGAACGTGAATGACTTCCTGAGTTAGGCAGGCCAGCATGGGGGCAGTGAATACATAGCTCAGCCCAACAGAGAGTATAAAAACTAGACAACTAGTAAAAGAATTTTGAAGAAGGAATGGGCTTGACCTGTGGGCCCAATGAGTTTTAACTGTGAAGTAAAACTACTCCACATCTTGTGCCTATCAAGTATAGAAATCAGTTATGAAGAGCCCTCGCTGCCAAACAGGCTCGTTGTATTTTAAGATTTTCATAAGAACTGCTCCTTTCTAATGAGTTTCTTCTTTAAGGAAGAACTAATAAAGAATTGATGGATTTTGACCTGATATCAAAGGTTCTTTCTTGGAGCAGGGGTGCTTAGCAGTAGTGCTCTCCAATTTGTGTGACTGAAGGAAGTTCCATGCTGCCTCCCAGGGATCAAATAGTCTCTGGCGTATTAAAATATGTGAAGAGAAGTTAGATGTGTTATGGTGTCTCTGTAGTGGAAAATAATTTGGCCAAGGCTTTTAAGTCATATTTAGATATTCAGATAAAAGTTAAACCCATTTTTTTAAGGTTCATTTCCACTTTGAACTAAGGAAATCTTTGGACCAGCCGTTTTTAAAAACTAGATACACATCCAGATTGGAAGCTTCACACTATCAGTGTTTGGATTTTCTTTCATAAGTGGTATTTTAGGTGTTTGGTTGTCTTTGATTCTAACAGAAATGCAATTGCTATGATGTAGATATTAAACATTCTTCTCCAAGTTGGAAAACAAGCTGTCTGAATGAGGTTGTTTTGTGAATTAATGAACACATAATTGTTCCTTTTTCTGTTCAGAATTTTTCACAGAATCACAGGACATTCTGAGTTGGAAGGGACCTGCAAGGATCATCAAGTCTAACTCTCAAGCGAATGCCTCATGTGGGGATTGAACCCACAACCTCAGCGTGGCTAGCACCATGCTCTAAACAACTAAGCCAATTAACATTTTCCTGTTCTGAAATCTTGACAATTTTCTCACGGAGGTTCTGAAAGCTGGGGAACAATTCTGGCCAACCAGCAATAGATTTGTTGTTCACAAATACCTTTCATAGAAGTAATTTAGATACCTCTGTAGTTTAATGAAGCACAGGATGAAAACTAATAATGTAATTGTTATGAGCAACTGAAAAAACTTTAAAAAACTGTTTTCAAAGATCTTTATAAAGCTTCTGGTATTTCCATTTTACAGATGTCCAATGCCCAAGGTACATGCCAGTGGCAGTACAAAGAATTGGACATGGCCTCTTGCATGCCGTCTTAGTTGAACCTCCATTAGACTATCTTGCAAGTCACCTTAATGCAGCAGGTATTTTTAAACAGTACAGTGAAGACAAGGAAATACTGTAAGAAGGTAGTGTAGTACAGGGGTACTGAAACTAGGAATCTTACTAAAGCATGACCAAAATTCCAACTCTCTAGAATTTTTTCTGGAAAAACACTGGATTAAGTGGTTTGGTGACAGAGACAGTGAAGAGTCAAAGAGAATAATATTTAAGAAGAATAAGCAAAGTATAAAACCTGAGTACATTCTATTAGGATTTTAAACTCATCAAATTGGGAAGAGAGCATAGAAGTGGAGGAGAAAGATGTGTATAGGGGCAGGACACCAATTGTCCATATGATTTTGCATTGTAGCATGAAAGCAGCATTCCAACTGACTGGAAATTTTTTAAGGGAATAGTGCTTCCATGGAACATTTTGATCTGCTGAAACTGCAGGAATGAAGACATATTTGATGAATTAAAATTTACCTGCCTGGCTCCTTAGTAGAGTCTCTCCTTCAAGCTACAGTGTCATCATCAGACCACTGGAGGGATATTTATGAGCCAAGAAGATGGAAGCCTTGAGAGGCCTGATCTGCCCAGCCTTCTTGGCTTTTTACAGCTTACTTTATAATATGTCAGGTTTTGTGTTTCTGAGGCTTCTGAGTGCAATTAAGGCTCCAAAACTCGCCAGGCCTATAGCAGTCCACCTGCAATATAAAGCCTTTGGCTACTATAAATTGGTACTGGTAAAGTTATGAAAAAAATCCGTACTTTTTCTTGAACTTGTAAATCCATTTCCTTGCCATGTCAAGTATCATTTTTTTCATTGAAGAGATACGGTTCAGAACTGAAAAGTCAGACTGTAAAGTTTAGAACACTTAAAATATTTTTGTGATATAGAAAAGATCAATCATTCCCTACTTCCAGGTCCTCATCCTATGAGGGAACTATCTGCACTCACTACTGCAGCTGACAGTCCTGAGAACAAAAGCCAAAATCAAAACCAAACCCAAAGTAATTAAGAGCATCATAAAATATTCTAGTTTAAATAGTCTTCATTGTGGATTCTTTAATCTCAAAACTTCTTTCCATCAATACTGCATTTTAGAAGTCAAACCTGATTAGCATCATGGTTTGCTCTTATTTATTGCTCAGAGTGTAAGAAGCTTGAGTGTTTTCACAATTTTATTTTTTTTTAAACTCTTACAGATCTCTGAATGTTTGCTGGTGAAATCGTGTCCCCATTAAAGTCAACAAAAATTCAATTATGGCTTCAATACATCCAGGATCACCTCACTTTAATAGGGATTTGTAGTTGCTATGGCAGAATAGACCCCAACTTCTGGTTTTGTCCTGTTTTTCATCTTAAAAAAAAAAAAAGGAATATGGTTCAGGTATGATTGGCATGATTAAGCTTGTCAGAAAACCCATGTTTGTGGAATATCTGTTCAATTTTCTTCTTCTTGTGGATCTCTTCTATTGCTTAATGCTGCAGTGTTCTCATATGTGTAATGTACTCTGTGATTAAATTCAGCATTTAATACGGGTATGTATAATGTGAGTGATCAAATGGATCCAGTCCTGTCTTCCCCTTTTCTCTTCTCTCTAGTTAGGTATAGATTCATGTTATCTCAGAGAAAACTGGCAATGGAGAAGTGTAGGGGATGGAAGGAAGCTGCATTCAAACACATGCAGATTAAAAAGACTAATGACAGGGGTGCAGCTGCGATTTTTTAACACTTAAAGCTCTTTTTCAAGGGGATGGCAGCACAGGAAAGGTGAATAGTCCATACACTTAATGGAAACCAAACATAAATTGAATATCATGAATTGTGAACTTTAAAGATAGTGCTAGGTATTTATTGAACATTGCTGAAACATGAGGAATAACTGAATCAAATTTTGACATACATCAGGTAGTTACTTTCTCACGGTTTTCTGTTGAATCATATCACACTGGTATTTTGCATTCTCTCTTCCATGGCACCCACTTCCGACAGCACTTGGACTATGATGCAGAACCTGTACATTTCTTTTCCAATCTAAACTCACCTTCCCTGCGATATATACATGCAAGCACCCAGCTTTGATTGCTCTCCAGTGCACTGCTGACAAGAGGTGACAACGACCACTTCTGTTCCCTCTGCATACTTGGCACCCTAAGGTGGTCAATCCAAGTCTTGTTCCTGTGTTGTAAGTGCGCTGGATCTGGGAACAGTGGGCCATGCAACAGTGCGTTATACTGATAGGTTTCCAAGGGTCACCCTTTCCTGCGCTCTGAGCCCTCGCTCCAGTGAAGCATCACCTGGGCATGTGTTTTGAAGTGGATGGGTCCCAAGTCTTGGCATAGTTACCCTTAATCTTAAAACTTCTTTGTGTCTAACCCTATAGACCAAGTTCTGGGATTCCATTGCAATTGGATACTAGTTGTGGCAAGAAGCATTAGATACTCCATTTTAATTTAAAAAAAATGAGCCACGTCTCTGCCATGTTTTAGATCATAGCTGGCCTTAAAAATTACACAGAACTGCATGGAAAATAAAGCAAAACCCAATTATCTCAGGATAAAGGAAAGGAAGAAAAGAATGTAACGGAATAGTTGGGGGGAACAGCTTAAAATCCAATTTCAGTAAGAAATATTTTTCATCCAAGTATCTAGAGGGAATACACCAGAAATAAACTACTTTATAAAGCAACCAGCCATCTTAGTGATTTATCGTGTCATTCCTTGATCATCAGACAGAGAATTAAATTATCTAGATGGGATGCAGAGAGTTGTGGAATTACGCATTGCTTTCTTCCAAGGTATATGAACTCCATGTGTTATGACTTTCTTGAGAACTGCATTGTGGTTAGTCCACTTTCTGGACTTTTTTAGCTCTCTTGTGAGGAAAAACTAATCTTACAAAGAGAAAGCAGTTCCCTAGCATATGGTCTGAATGCTAGGTACACATTACTACTGTTTCCTGATATTGCTCTTCAGTATAACTTTTGAACCAATTTATAAGCAATAATGTGACACAGTGTCACAAAATGCCCTCAGGACAACTTTATCGATGGCACTTACAGACACTTATAATTTAAATGCAGTGAGTCCATAAGAAAGCACATGTTAATAAGGATCTGATCCTGTATCCACCCAAGTTAGTGGCATAATTATCAGACACTTAGGTAAGTCAGATTCATAACTATGAACCTGCCAATTCTTTTTTTATAAATAGAAATGCATTTCATATGAAGGAAATTAACTAAGCAATTTAGTTTTTACTGCAAACGGAAGGTAGAATGTATATCACAATAATGTTGGAAATAGACATCTAATATAACTAACGTTAAGAATGGAGTAAGACTTACCTTGCCTTCACTACCTTATCCTGTTCTGTCCTGTCCTATCCTACGGCAACATTTCCTTCTTCATGTACAGACTTTGAAGCTTACTCTGCTTTTCAGTTTGACCAATGCTGCCAGTTACATGTCTTTTCTATTTGAGAGAGAGCACCACAGGGATTATCTGCAAAACTAGATGTCAAAAGCAAAATGTGAAAATAAAAGGAAAATAAGAAAGAATCAATTTTTTTTTATTCTCTGTCTTTTTGAGCGCAGTCATGACTTTTCTGACAAATGTCCTCCTTCTATGAGACTTAGACTGAGATGAAAGTCCAGGGTGCACCTGTACCAAACACTAAACCTTGTTTATTCCAGGATATAGTTTTTTAGAAGACTGGAAAATGGGAATGTTTCAAATATATTAATCTATTTGCCTAAGAATGTTAGAAACAGGCAGCATACAATGCTGTGTGCTTTTTAATGAGAAGCAGATTCTGGTGGCATCACCTCTCTGGGACCTGGGTCTGTGGCAACAGGGGCTCCCCTGAGGATTGTGGTCTTAGCCTGGTGTGCAAATTTTTATTGCCCAAACACAAACCTGGCTAGGTAGCTATTTTTAATTGGGCATCTGACAATCAAAGCAAATTGGTTACAGCCAAGTTTTGCTGTGAACGGTGTGTTCTCCTTCCTCCCCCCCGCTTCATTGAAATTCACGTACAGGATATGTTCATGAGCAGCTGGAGGCAGTTATGCATCGGTTTCGCCCATGCCCTGGGACAGCCAGATAGAACAACCTGGAATTAAAAGCCTGTGCACGTTAGCTCATGCCCAGCACTATGCTAACACAGCTGTTTACCAAATTTATACAACCACGTTAAAGACTGCGTGGTCTGGGCACATGTCTCCCAGGGAGGCAGGCTTGTGTCTTCATGACGTAAATCGTCTTTATGCTGTGAGGGTCTCCTCCAACAAGATTACTTTGCTAGACTGGGACACTCATCTTAACTTTGCTCTGTTTTATGGGCATTAGAGGCAGATTTATAAGTGCTGCTTTGCCCATTGCTTTTTCAATTTTTACTTATGCTTCTTTCTAAGCTGTGACAACAATTGCTTTGGGACAGTTTTCATCAAACAAAAGGATATGTTTCAAAGATAGTCTATAGCTTTTCGACCCAGCTAGAATGAAAGGGGCCATGGGCCCCACACAGTAGAGCATTTTAAGATACTTTGGCATGCTGATTGTACAAATATTATCATTTAATTAAATGAAGTTAATGTTCATGTCCTGTAGAAGATATTGTACCATTTAATATTATTCAAATACATACAAACTTGGAATTTTTCCACTCTTTATTTGCAGTATCTTAGAGTAATCCTGTCACTTGCCCTGAAGATTATTATATTAATAAAAACAAATAACTGCAGTGTAATTTGTAAACAGAATGATAACGTTATTATCATTTTGTTATAAACTTCTGCAATTAATAGATTTTCTATAATAGAAACTATGACACAAAGTTTTCCATCTTTTCACAACTCAATAAAGCACTTTTTTGGACTAGCCAGAACCAGCATAGAACAAATAAGCCTAATAAAAATGCTATTAGGTTTATTTGCATCATATGCTGTTCATTTACAAATTTATTAGTTCTGTGATCCTATTACAGGTACTGAATTGAAAGGTTCTTTTTTTCTTATACAACTGCTGAAATGGATTACTCAATATAAAATTTGTAAAGTGTTGTTTCCAGATAGTGATTGAAAAGGGACAAGATAAGGGCTAAATATCAGTATAAATAATTTTTCTGTCTCAGAGATCACAACAATATTGTGTGTCACTCACAGTTCTGTCCCATTTTTTATATGTGGACTGTTTCTGCAGTTTCTGAAACTGTTTCAGCACCTGAAAACTGAAATGGCTCTCATGGAAGACAGGGCAAAGGCATGGGCAGTAAATAAAATATAAACTTTTGATAAGAAACAAAATCATTACCAAATGGATGCTTTAAGAATTATGATATAGGAGTCAAGTTGAATCTTCCACCCATGTATAATCTCAACTATTTTTACACATGAAAGTTTATAATAGCTGTTTAAATTTTCTATGGTTCTGCCTGGTTTAGACATTCATTCTGAATTTGTAGAAAACAGTTAGCTGAGACATTAATAACTGGAAGAAGATTTTTTTCAGACCTCAGGATAAAATGTGTTTCTGCTGTTTCCATTCCATAAGCCAGGGAAGCCGATTATCTTTGCTTTCGTAACACACATTCTCTTTTTTTCTTCTTTGTCCCTCTGTGTAAAAATATCTACATATATATGTATATGTTTTTGAACAAAAGTGTATATACTCTACATATTTTGTAAAATACATGATTTTCAACAAAACACACTAAAAATATATCATGTGAACCAAGATTGAAAAACATGGAATATAAATATTTTCACAAAGGGTAGACTGAGTAGGAGTATGAAGACAATATCATTCATATACGTTTTCCCTAGGGCAACTGTAACTACCAACTCTGCATTTTCTTTAAAATTACTTTCGCAACCGAGCAATATTTACTTAAATTAGATAACTTGTCAAATGAATCATTCCAGCATGATCTCTATCTCAAGTTGTTTCCCAGCGTTCATACTTGGAACTTGATTTTCATTTTGCACTCTTGATCTAATTAAGATTATAATTTTCTTATGTGTTTGTGAACACACAAGCAGTTGTAGACACACAATTTAGGCACAAAAAATGCCCACAATGGCAGCACTGCTTAGAATTTAAAGGACTTGACAGCTATATTCCCAAAAGTTATTTCCAGCAGATGGTAGTTTAATTTATGTCCTTGTACTCTTTTCTTTTATCTGTTGTTTTGGACTTTTATCTGAATTAGAACATTTGCCATTTATCTGTGTGTTTATCTCTCTGTCTGTCTTGGTTCTGTTTTTGTTTTGTTGTAGTGGAAGGATAGAAGGTGCTAAATATCCCACATGAGAGTTGGCATGAACCCAAAATTCAGAAGTTTTTATTTCTAAACCATATGAAGGCATTGAAGAAGAGTCAGTTCTTGTCTCCTGAATAAAGTAATATATATAGTAGGAAAGATTGTTTCAGAATGTGGAATGGGATATCTGTCATCAAAAGCTTTTGAGACTAATTCATCAAAGCTATTTTTCTAAATAATGGTTTAAGTGTATTTGGCTTAGATTTGTACTGTGGATTGAATGAAATTCTCTCCCAAGTACTTTATTTTCTCCATTCTTTACTTCTGGAAGAGTGTCCCTTCTATTCTGTCTGAGAAAGGTTGAAGAGGATCAGAGGCCTGGAGCACCTCTCCTATCAAGACAGGCTGAGAGAGTTGGGTTGTTCAGCCTGGAGAAGAGAAGGCTCCAGGGTGACCTTATAGCAACCTTCCAATACCTAAAGGAGGCTCATAAGAAAGCTGGAGAGGGAGTTTTCGCAAGGCTTTAAAACAAAAGAGCGGAATTGGATTAGATATTAGAGAGAAATTATTTTCTGTGAGGGTAGTGAGATCCTGGAACAGGTTGCCTAGAGCAGCTGTAGATTCCCCTTCTCTGGAAATGCTCAAGGGCGGGTTGGATGGGGCTCCGAGCAACCTGATGTAGTGGAAGGTGTCCTTTCCTATAGCAGGGGGAGCTGGAAATAATGATCTTTAAGGCCCCTTCCAACAAAAACCATTCTATGATTCTATGATTTCTGTATCTGGTTATCTTTATTCAGAAAGAAGTGGGAAAAGGGTGTTTCTTCCTCTTATATGAATTGGTTGTTCCTTATAACATACTTTACCCACTAGTCTAAGGAACAATCCAAACAGGCAAATCTGGAAATAAAACAGAAAATGAAATATTCCTAATCATTTATTCATTCTTGAAAATAAATGCGATCCAATCAGGCTAATTAAAACAAAATAAAGCAGCAAACAACTAAAATTATTCTCCAATGACTCACTGAGAAACAGAACTAAGCAAACCAGCCTCCTCTTACCAGCTGTTCTCCTTACGTCTCCTGCTGCTTAAAACACAACTCTTCACTTCCTCGTGTGAATCCAGCAGCCACCCCCACAATACTTTCAGCTTAGTACCGTAACCCCCAAGCACATTTTATTGCTCTCTAGCTGAGCAAGAGGTAGTGTGCCAAGTCAGTAGTTTAGGGATGTATGTTCCTGACTGGCTTATCAGCCACTACCTCTTTACTGTTCCTTCCCTTTTCCCTGAAGGGGAACACAGATGGGGAACACAGACAGGGAACACTAATTTTCTTACTGTCTTATTTTCATAGCAAATATAAGAACATACTGTAGCTTGGATCATTCACCTCTCTCTAACATATTCTTTAATAGCCTAAGAATTTAATAGGTTACTGGATAAGGGGACGGGAAACAAAAGGGAAAGACAGGGCACATTCAAATGGACATGCAGATGGGAATTATTTAGATCTTAATTTCTCAGAGAACCAGGTGGAAACCAGTTAAGGTCATTTCCATTTATTTGGATAAGAAAAGCTGCTAGAAATCATTTAGCATTTTTCAAGAGAAAAAGAAAGTATTTTCTTTTTTCATTTTTTCATTTGGAAAGATCATTCTTCTCATTTTGTGATTGAAAAAGCAAGCATTCAGAATAAGTCATCCAGTCTCTTAATTTATTGTTAACTGTTCAAAGGTTTCCTTGGTGTACATAAAATTTGTGATCCTTTGTAACAAGGCGAAATATGAAAACAAAGGGAGAGAAAGTCCGTGGGTAACCAAGCTTAAGCATAATATAAAAAAATCTTTTTAAGGGCTTTAGTATTATATAGAACATTTGCTCAGTAAAAATAACCCGAACCAGAAGAGTTTCTGGATGTATTTCTTTCATGCAAAGTAACAGTCTATAAACACCAAACAAATAAGATTAAAAAAAAAAAACCAACCACAAATGAAACAACATCCAGTGTAGCTCTCCCTCCAGCTACAGCAGTTTTTTTAGTGCTTGGGCTTTACTAGGTTCAGTTGAACCTGATGGCAACAGTATCTGGTGATGCAGGTCTAGTTACGGTCTCTAAGAATCCTCTAGCATTGGCACTGAAAAGCCATGTCAACCTCTTGGTTCAAAAGTTTATCAGTGTGTGCCATTGCTAAAGCAGAAATTATTTTTAGAGGATCTCAGCCATGGGGAACTGTAGGATCTATGCACATCATCATGCTATATTAAATATTACTGAAGTCCAGCATCGTATTCAGTGGCTAAACTGGAAATATTGGAAATATTCAAAGTCTCAGGATAAGAATTATCTCTCCTTTTTCCATTCTCTGGAAACTGCAGTTTAAAATAGCTTTATTTATTGGTTAATGTTAGGAAATCATTACAACTAAGTTCATGCCCACTTTTACTAGAGACCTCTTGGGAATATTTGTGTGTAGGAGCATTTAAGATCAAAATTATCATTTAATGTGTTGAAAAATGTGGGGCTTTTTGGTAGAATCCAATGATTGCATTATTTGTGCTAACTTTGCCAAACTGTACAAAGTGGCACATGAGAATCCTCATATGGACAATTGCTTGTCTGCCTTATGAGATATTCAGTGCTCTCTTGTCCCTGGTACTCCTTTTAGCCATATTTTGGTTTTGGACCGTTTTTGTTACTGCTACTTTTTTCTTCAACTGGAATTAAAATCAAATTGAATTTATGTATTTCCAGGGCATTTCGTAGGCTGCTGTAGAATTTTTAAAACTATAGGCATTAAATATAGCTTTGCTCCCCTCAAGGAAAGATGTTGCCAATCAATTCACATCTGACATTCTTGAAAACAGCACAACAGATGACAGCAAGAATGTAGAGAACAAAGAGCCATATTTTCTCTATGATTAGCTGTGCAGTATTTTATGTCTTTTCCAGCAGTGCTGGTTTATTGTTGATTCCACTATCCATGCTTTTATGCACAATTTTAATGAACTGTAGGACAGATAGAAACCACCTCACATTACTGAGTAATGCCATGCCTTTAACTGGAACAGAGATCATGACCTCCTGATCAAAACAGAAGAAAGAAAAGTATTCATCATTCAGATGTCTGTTAGGGGTTTGCCTCTGCCTCCTCAGACTAGCTGAACACCACAGTAATTTTAAGACCAGTAGAGGGTACTAGTGTATGTACACAGAAGTCAGTAAGTAACAGCAAAGATGGCTGCATGAGAAATTTGGATTAAACCTGTAGAGAGTGCACTAATGTTAAAGCAGTAAGACTTAGTAAGGTATCTTTAGCCAGCCTGCGTTATTTTCTCAGCTCCTGAAAAGTCCTTTCAGCATCAACAGAATATATTCTGATTTAAATTTAGGTTGTTGTAACCTTTTCTTTAGAAGACCAACACTGATAACAGATAAAAGGTCTTAATTCCACTGCATCTGTGTTTTTGAAATGGAGTTTCAGAAAAAAAAAGTAAGTTTTGGAAACACATGTATCTTTAATATCTGTACAGTACTGTGGGTTTTTTTCCTTTCTAAAATGAAGGGTGTATCTACAAAAGCAGTGTCATGCAATCAGAAATATTGTCTTCAGGAATCAATAGCCTAGGTAAGAAGTCAGATTAACACAGTTATATTACTTTTTCCAACTACATAGTATAGTTTATATCTGGACTGCGCACAGTCTCTCATATTCATATCAGACACCTAAATAAAGCTTTGCTGATTTTTAGAATTGCTGAGACATCATCCCTTACTGACGACAATGGGAGCTGTTGTATAAATATTTATTTATATCTCCCCTTTGACCTTGTCCCCGGATCCTTGCCCAATAATCTCATGCACTGGAGCTTATTCAGCATTCTACCTTCTGAGCACATTTGAACAGCTGCTATTCATTAGAAAAACAACAAAACCTAAAAAAATCAGAACCTCAAACTTCAATCTGAGACGGATATCATTCCTTCTTTTCTCTCCAAATGAATGGTTTCCTTAAAATATATGTATGTCTGGACCAGACCCAGGACTTGTAATAAGTTTCCTATGCACAGAGATATTATGGCCTTAAGATCCAATATCCTTTGCCCTGCAGGGTGAGAAAAGGGAGCTTTATCCTGTTAGTACAAGGGTATATGCAGAATTCAATCCATTTGCTGTAAGGGCTGGATTGAACTTAAAGTGTTTCCACAGAATAATGTGCTTATTAAAAAGTTCCTGTACATAATTTTGTGAAATCTTCTGCATACAGTAACTTTGCTTTTCATCTTTGGAGCTCTGCATTGTTGGATGCTAGGTGGTTGGCCCAGACACTATTTATGCATAGGTTTAACCAGTTTGGTTCTCTTTAAAGCAAGAGAATTGTATTCTTAAGAGTTCAGAAAACTATCAGTTCATAGAAGAATAAAGAAGGGGGAAAGGATGCCTATTAGAATTTTAAAATAATCTCAAACATCCAACTAACAGTTGTAATATTAATATGAATTAAAACCATTTCGGTGGAAGACGTTATTTTATTCTTACTCTTTATAGTCATGGTAGCTTTGCAACTGGAAGATGAAAATCACTGTTTCCTGATCAACTTAGAAAATCTCAAAGGAGCTGTGATCAGGGCACATTTCATTCATCAAACCATAAATGTCTCGTGCCACCTGAGGTTCCTTAGGGTACTTCAGATACCCAGAAGGACACAGCATATATGACATAGGAGACATAAGAGACCTGTATCTTTTTGGAGATGTGCCTGGAGGCTGGGTGAAGAATACTTTATAGTATCTTGGATGCCTCTAGACTTCCCTGTTTACGTACCTGTATAGGTTAACTAATTTATAAATTAGTTAATATTTGTTAATGTTTTCATTAATTAGTTAATAATTAGTTACTAGTAGTTAACATTTTAACTAATTTATAAATTAGTTAATATTCATCAAGGCCAAGTTTGCTATGTCTAAACTTTGAATGACAAAACCAAATATAATTTGAAGACTAATGCCAGAGAACTGGTTTCCAATAATCTAAGTCATAGTATCTTTAAAGTGACACTTTAAAGTCACTTTAAAGTGACTGACAATTCAGAGCAGTAAGACCAAATAAATCAAAGGGCCAAACTCTGTCCTGTTTTTGTCAGCATGTGTTGCAAAGCCATGAGAGACCCCTACACTAGGTCCAATCCTATAATATTTGAATGACATACTAAAACCTGGAAAATCTTTCTGCAGTAACAGTTCCTGAGAAGAAGTAGAGATTTTTTATTGAAGATAAGAAGGAGAAGAGGGATAGGAAAAGTATGAAAAAAGGTAACGAGAAGACATATTTGAAATGGGTTATGACAAATGGCAAGCAGCCATCTATTGGCTTCTTTTTACATCTTGGAAAAAGTAGAGCAAAGGCAAGCCAGTTCCTATAATTTTTTAGCTCTGCCAGAGAGCATTTTTTCCATGCTTTTCAAGCTTTCCCTTTTCTATTTGCAACTGCTTACCATCTGGGAATTTGTGGTTGTGAACAGTTAAAACTTAATATTTAAAAACACACACGTATTTCACTTGAAATTAAGATTTTCGGTAAACTGACTGGATTCCACTTTTGGGTGGAATGTGGTGAGATTCGTATGTGCAATGCTTGGGGCTGGAATGCTGGCTCTGCACTTGGAGAGAAAGTTCGGAGTTTTGTCTAACTCCAGAGTTTTGATTTTATAGCCAGTGATTAAGTTATAACTAATGTAATTAAAAAAAAAATCTTTTAACACCTCTGTAACATCTTTCTTTTTTCATCAATTTTAATTTCATGCTTTTACAGTGTGTCTTATGGGATTAGTGACAGGATACTGACTATATTTCCTCTAAAGCTATTGGTTAGCACATCACTATGATACTTGTAAAGTAGAGGCACTGTTGAGTTGCTCTAAAGAGTTGGCATGGGTAGAGGCAGAACAGGCAAATTTCTGTGATACTTAGCCTTATACTTAGGTTTTATGGTAACGCAGAGTTCTGGGGTTAGAGCTAGACTTGCAGTTCCAAAGCTAGATAATTGATATATATCTTGGGGACATTTACTGAATGCTCTAGTTGTAGCAGTGTCTTTAGACATGTTGTAAGTCACTATTTGAAATCCTAGACCTCTTTCATCAATTTAGATCATCGAAACAGGTAGTTTTAGAGGATTGTCTTCTGTCTTTGTACCACTTCATTTTCATCCCAGTACCTCAATTGGATCTCTGTTCTGGCAGATTTGGCAAAACAGTTAAAGACTGCCGGAGCAAGGGAATGAACCCACCTTCAGGTCATTGGTCTGGAATAATATTCAGGCAGTGTCTGAGAGCTCTCCAGGATTCAAATGCCTCTGTTTGTCTTCTGCTCCTTGTTCTTCCTCCAACTGATCTTGTTGTCAAGACGGTTTGGGGCCTTTTTTTTTTTAACTGTACTTTTGGCATGCCTTCAGGTCTGCCTGCCCATCTCTTCCACTGTCTGTTTCACTAATCTCCATTGCTGGCTCATCTTCAAGCATTTTCTGTCTTTGCTTCTGCTTTTGTGTTGCTGTACACTTTTGTAAAAAAATCTCATTACCATGTAGAATTAGAAAATTCTAATTTGCTCTGCCATTCTTCAGTCAAACCTTTCTTCTTGGCAAGATGATATCTGAAGTCCTTGATGCCTCACTGCTTTTAGACTCCATTATAGAAAGTATCTTGTGCTCTCCTCTGTTTCTTCAAAGAACACTGATTTATCATTCAAAGAATCTGTCCAGATCTGGGGAGATCTCCTCACTTTTTTTTTTATTTTCTTACCATCCCTCTGTTCTACATTTCCTGCTAATGACACTGAAGCTTTAGTCTTTTTTTAATCTCAATTTTTCTTCTGTTTTAGCAACAATTTTTTGCCTCTTTCCCTCCAGCTTTCTCTCTTTGTTATTTTTTCTCTTTCTCATCTGTTACAACCCCTCCCAGTTTTTAATCTTCACCATCCTTACAAATACAAATATAAAAATTACATCTTCCTCTTTCAATTCCATTCTTTCCACTGCTGATTTATCTATCAGCAATCTTTAAGGTTTTTCACCCTTAATTGCTCACTGACTAGAAACTTTGGGACATTTTCATACTCCTTAAGTTATGCTTATATTGGAGTTTAGTCATGGAAGTGTCAGGCAGTGACTAATACTGCTGTCTTTGAAGAATAGTCCAAGCTGCAGTGGGACATGGTATCAGCTGCTTTAAATTCCTCTTCCAGATTCTGTTTGCTTTTCATCTCATGATTCTAGGAAGTGAAAACACAGTACAGGGGTTTGACTTTGGTGTCTTCTTGCTCTGTCACTCTCTCTCGTTTTCCTTCTCTCCCTTTCTCTGTGTTCCTTGAATGTTGACCAAGATCCAATGGGATGTTTGGAGAGCAGCTAACAGCACTTGCTTAAAAACAAGTCAGGAGTTACTTTCTCAAGTACCCTGAGGCCAGCAAGGACCTAAAGTTCAGGTCATCTGCATCATGGGCAAATAAAATCACAATATCATGGCATTAGAGACACAAGGGTTGCAAGGGACCTCCATAGGACGTCAAGTGTAGTCTCTCATGTGGAACACGACAAATGCCAGCAGCAGATAAACTCAGCCATGCTATTGTCTGGTGGAGTCTCCAAGATCTCTGAGGAGGAAATTTTCTTCATATATCTGTGAATGATCTTGATAGATCTCTGCTGGACCCTGCTCTGTTTCTTTACACCCTCCTGAACTGGGGAGAGCCCAAACTTTGGCAGATTGTGCCAAGCATGGCCCCACTGGCACTGTATAAAGGACAATTATAAGTTCCCATGATATTCTGGCCTTGACTTCCCAATGTTTCAGTTTTCCTTATTTGTGGTGAGAGTTCACTATGGTCCCATTTTCAACCTTGCATTCCTTAAAACCCCTATGTATTTTCCACCAGGATCTGGACTGACACATGTGATCTTTCTGCCCCAGGTACAGAACTTGCTGCTTCCCATGTTGAGCTTCATGGGGTTTCAATTGGCCCAGGCCTCAAGTTTGTCATTATCCTTGGACTGAAGCTCTGTGTTTGGCACATCAGCTACTCCTCATTGTTAAGCACCACACACAGGTTTCCTGAAGGTGCGCTGACCCAGTGTACCAACAAGCTTCCTTCCCAGCCCACTTCCTGGGCCCTCATGCTGTCAGACACCTCACCTCAAAAGACAAATTCACTCTCTGAAGTCACAGCAGCTGGGGGTGCATCTGATCCTTACTTGAACTATTTTTCCCTGTTGACTAGCTCTAGGTGTATCCCCATGGATCATTTAGCTTGTGCTTTGAAGAAGATGTATATTAGAGCCTCAGTCACTTTTGAAGTAGAATTTAAATTTCACCTAGATTTAGACATTTCAAATTGTATACCTGAGCTGGTGTCTGTAGGTAATCCTTATAGCCCAGAGTGACAGGCTTCTATAAGGCAAAATAATCCTAGATGGTATCACTTATCTGCTGTTTTGTGTCTTGTTTCTATGTAGTTTTTCTTGTACTTATGGGATGCATTTAGCTTATGTAGTAATAATTGAGATTGAGGTAGAATTACAGCAAGAATAAAGATGTTCAGTAAGAACCCTACCATACAGCAGATAACTATATACAGATCTTTTTCCCCCCCTTTTAATTTCTCATCTTATTTTTAGATTTTTCTAGTTGGTCTGCTGGCAAGTCAGCTGTTAGACTGGGAAGGCACAGGGCTAGTAAAACTGAGCTAAATATAGTTGTTACTGCATCAGAGTACTTTGAAATAATATGCAGAATAGAAAATGGGAAACCAAATCAGAATTCATAAACTGGAAAAAATATTCAGCTGTTAGCTATTGCCCTTGTCATTGAACATATGAACTTAAACCAAAAATAAAAGTATTGGAAAATTGCATGGATATTCTTTACAAACCTAGCAATCAAAATGATGAAGAAAGGACATAAAACCTTGAGACAGAGGAGAAAAACAAAATGAGGTCATCATATGTTCCATGCAGTGTTTTCTACAGAAACCACCACTTAGTAGTTCCCATCTTTTATTGGTGTTTTAAGTTCAGTTATGTCCATAAAAAACTGGAACAATGCCTAAGAGTGAACCATGACCTGAAAGTGATTGAGGTAATAGCTAATTCTGTAGCAGCCCTGAGACTCAGATCAATAGTGGAGAAATATCTGGCTTCCTAAGTCTTCTGGGAGACATATACCTGTCAGCAGTGATTGCACACAAAGGAGAAAAACTTTTCTGACCTAATTTTCCACCCCACACACCTGTTGCGATAGAAATCCTATTTTGCATGTCAAGATTTCTAAAGGAGTTGCCTGCCAGCATCCTGCTTTCTTTATCCCACAACAAATGTTCCTCTGGCTGAATTTTCACTTTATTCACTTTGCCAAAATATACCAAAAGCTAGTTTTGTAATGTTTCAGTAAAGTCTCTTTGGAATAATGTGAATTTGTTGAGAGTTTCTGAATCCAAGGTTTTGATTTAGCCAATTAAAAGGATGGAAGCTATTTAGGAAGTTTGGATCCAGGTCTGGGTTTAAATCCTGGACACCCTTAAAACTGAAATTGCACTGGCCGGACAGTGACTTCCTTTCAGGCAGCTCTGAATTAACTTCAGAGTAGGGAGCAGGGCTGCAAAGAAAGGAAGTGTCCTCTTTGGATCTTTAGCCAGTCTTTAGCCAGCAGCTGAAAGCATCTAAGCTCTACCCACGGGCAGATGTAAATTAGTGTAAGTACTTATGGAAATATAAGTTAAGAAAGAAACATAACATTCAGTCTATATTTCTTGGGTGAGGAACCAGGAAATCCTACAGCTCAGTCACTTTTGCCAGGGAGAAACCAAATTATTTATGAATGTGGCTTCTTCAAAATTCACCAAAGATCCATGTATGTTACTGAGACATTGGAAGTAACTGTGTGGGTACAGAAAGCTCTTCCAAAAGCAGGAGATGCTCAAATGGCAGAGCTGTCCTTACCTTCCATCCTGCATGGGGAGTGTGTTGAGGCTGGTAAAGGGGCATGGGGAAGACACATGTGAATTAGAGACAGAAGAATGGGAGTGGGGTGTGGGGGAGGTGTTTTCTTGCCCCTATGCCAGAACACATTCCCCAGGCTGCCTTTGCCTTGTGAGTAGGTTAGTTTGGCTGCTATAAAGGTTAGGAGAAGAAAGGAGATTGTCTTCTGTGCTGTGCCAGCTACCAGATCAGCCCTGGTCAGGAGCCATCTCCAGCTCCATACATCCTGGCACGCCCAGAGGAAGATATTGCAACTTTCCACTCTTTTCTCACTTCTTTTGCCCACTTCACCTTCGAAATGGGGAACTTTCAAGCTTACTTACCTTCATCAAGAAATTTCTTACCCAGAAGATTGTTAGCTCGAACGACTGTTTTCTTTGTATTTGCAGTCACCAGATGTGAAACATGTTTTGATCTGTTTTCTCATTACGAAAATGCTTTCATTTATGACGCCCAGCAGGGCGACAGCTGATTAACTTCAAGTTTGTAGGTGGAATTAGTTTTTTTTTCTTTTTGAAAATGATTACCAAGACCAGCAAAACAGGAAAGAGATTCTTTCGAGTCTGTTCCCAAATATTGCAGGTCACATTTAAAAAATGCCTAGAACCTTTTCCTGCCTTTTCCTATACTTGACACTTGAAAAACTATTTTTCCACAATTATTACAAGTTACAATGTGGAAGTCTTTCTGCCCCTTTGATATTTGCCATTAGATTTTTCCTTAAAAAAATGCTTTACTTTTTCTCACATGAACTCTAAAGTTCATATTTAAGGACCAGAATGCACGACTGTGTTTGTCATTAATTCCAACCAGACAACAATTTATTGAAACTCTATCAGAATAAATTACCAAAAGATAATTTCATTGTGTTAGGCAGCATAAAAAAGACATTTTTCTTTGCCTTATGGTCTAGACAAATAATCTGTGCAATGGGTGGGGAACTGGCTGATGGACAGCACATAGAGGGTGGCGGTTAATAGTTCCATTTCAAACTATCAACGTGTCACAAGTGATCAATACTGGGTCCAATGTCTTCATAAGTGATCTGAAAGATTGGATCAAATGTACCCTGACAAAGTTTGCCAATGATACCAAACTGAGTGGGGAAGTTGACACTTTGGAAGGGAGAGCCTCCCTGCAGAAAGACCTGGATAGGCTGGAGGAATGGGCTAACAAGAACCTTAAGAAGTTCAACAAGGACAAGGTCAATGTTTTACACCTGGGAAAACATCGCCCATGAGTACAGGACAGGCTGGGATCTACCGAGCTGGGAAGAAGATCTATGGAAAGGCTCTTAGTGGAAAACAAGCTTGATATGAGTGAAGAACATGCTGCTGTGGCAAAGCAAGCCAACAGGATGCTGGGTTGCATCAACAAGGGCTTCACCAGCAGAGATACAGGAGCCATTATCCCACTGTACTCAGCACTTGTTGGGTCACACTTGGAATACTGAGTACAGTTTTGGCCCCTGCTGTACAAAAGCAATGTGGACAGGTTGGAGAGGGTCCAGAGAAGGGCCACAAAGATGATCAAAGGATTGAAAAGCCTGCCATGTGAGGAAAGGCTGATAACTACGTTTGTTTGGCTCTGAGAAAAGAAGGCTTAGGGGAGACCTTATCACCATTAGTATTTAACATGTAGCTCTGAAGAAGATAGAGGCTTTCTTTTATATGGAAAAGATCAAAGATAAGTTACTCCTGGGGAGATTCTGATTAGACAGAAAAGGAAAATCTTTCACAAAGAGAACAATCAGCCACTGGAATAATCTCCCCAAGGAAGCAGTAGACTTCCCAACCCTGCACATTTTTAAGATTCAGCTGGACAGGGTGCTGAGCCTTCTTGTTAGGATCGTGCTTTTACCGACAAAATTTGCACCAGATGATCCTTGAGGTCCCCTCCAACCTGGTATTCTGTGATTCACTGTTCTATGATTCTTCTGTAAACGGTCAAGTATTTGGAGTTTGAACCTGGGAAGAGTTTGGTTCAAATGTCAAACCCATTATTTCTGAAACTTCTAGGTCAGGTATTGTCCATAGCAATAACCACAAAATGTCTTTTAATTAAAAGACTGGAGAACTCAAAAAGACTCTCCAACCCTTTTAAGGGACATAGAAAAATAAATGATAGTTTAACTTCTGTATTCAAACAAATCTCCAGCCTCTAGCAAGACAAATTTATTTTATAATTCTGCTGCAGTAATTACCATTCTTCTCTTTTATTGCTTCCTTTGGATTGACAATTCAATACCAAAACATGGGGTGGTTTTGTACTTGCAAAACCAAAACATAATGCCTGAGGTTTTGCAAAAGCAAAATATTTCCTGGCTCATTCCATCTCATCTGAATTTGATGAAACATGGCCATTTAGGTGCATCAAAAGAAAAACTCCTTGTGTAAACATGCAATAATTATTTACAGTATTAGAAGATCTTCCTGGGGTCCTTCTAACCTGCATAATTCCATGAATCTATAGAGGAGCTAAATTTTACTCAGTATCATAAAGTCAGAATATCAATAATATTGCAAGAAAAGAGAGGCATAGGAACGTAGCCTTGTACTGTGTAGCAGCTTTCCGTTTGAATTGGTAAGGTATAAGAAAAAACTAAGGATAACAGAGAAGGAAATAAAAAAGATGAGTAAATTCCCAAATCACCACAGAGATGTATCAGACAACTCATACATTGGCAATACATTGCCCTTTATAGATTTGGTCTTTTAAATATATTTTAGAGACATGAAGGTTTTTAATAAGATGCTTACATTAATAGTTCACTATCAGCTACCTCTTGTCATGCTTTTTGTACCCTGACAGCACTTCTACAGTTTTTTTACACTTAACATACAGTCAAGCTGAAGTTTATATCATTATGACAGATATGAACTGAGCCCTCTACCAGTAAAAATTATTACAGAAAGCTTTCATAATCACCAGTCAACAGCTTCTATTTACTTCTAATGTGACCAAGAAAGTAAGAACTCAAAAGTCATTTAAGAGTTTAATTCTGCTTTCAAAAAATCATCTTAGTCCTACTGAACACTCTTTCAAAAATTCTTTATGCTTACTAAATATTCTGCATTTTTATTCAGATGTTACTATGAATGCTTTCTTTCCGTAGTATGCAATATGCCGTTTAATGAAACACGGCCATTTAGGTGTCAAAAAAGTAGCACCTTCATATTAGTATAAACCATAAATAAATATTCCCTATTGATTCAAAGAATTGCTGACATTCAAAGCGAGTAGAAACAAACAAAGCAGAATTGAAGTTTTTATATCCTAGATCACTTTAACATACCCAGATAATAGGTAAAATAATCAGAAAAAAAGTCTTTGATTTATAACTGGGATTTCTTGATCATTTTCATCCATCTGGCTACTTAGATGTGATTTTAAAGAATTCCGTAAAAGAATCTATTTATCTTTCAACTCCCACTGTCCTGACAGTGGCATTATTCCATTACTGCTGTCTTGTTCCAGAGTAGTTTGCTTTTGTTTAACAAAAACATGAATGTAATAATGTCATTAGTGGATAATGTAAATTACCTGGCAATCAATTACATTTTCCTAAGGTTTGAGAGGCAGAAATACAAAAGCTTTGCACTCTTAAGGGCCAACCACTCTATGGGATTAGCCTTTATAGGATGCACAGTCCATAGCTGGAGGGAGAATACCATCAGTATGATGAAAGATGAGTGGGTTTGAATTGAAGAACTAATCTAAGAATCAAGTTTCATTTTTAAAATCCTAGTTCTGAAAAGACATTAAACATCTACTTAGCATTGAGCAAAGTGATTTGTTCCCATGAGTTCAATGTACGGCCTTACGTATAGAGTATCTGAATTTATAATGCTATCCTTGGAATTCACTGGTGATGTGTATCACACTTTTTAAGAAGAGAAAAGAATAGAACAAGTCTTTTCATTGGATGAGTTCTTCTTTGCTGCTAAGAATTTAAAGAGTCTAGTTTTGGATAAGATTTGTTGGTACAGTTAGACTGGGATAAGAAGATCCTCTGCGAATGGAAAAGTGGTACATAGTATTTTTATGTGCACAGTTCTATTAAGAAAATATACTGGTTACAGCTGTATTTAGAGATGATTAATAAACACATACAGTCACTGCTAATAGCTTCATATTTATTTGGTGTTCTCTCAGCCCTGTTCTATCTCCTTTCATCTAGTGTTTAATAGACTGTCATGTAACTGTAAAAATAAAAACTTAAAAATGTACATGGAAATCAGTTTGAAATTAGTTGGGTAGGAAAGGCATTGGCAGCCACTACAAATTGAATTCTATGGATTTTTTAACAGAAGTGAGCCAGAAATTCCAAAGACTATTTGCTATAATCTTTGGGATTAAAAATAACTTTTCTGAACACAATTTATGTACAGAGGATTTACTCAGTTGTAAAAATCTTTATTTCCAATACAATTCACCATTTAGTGCATTCCCAGTGAATACAAGTGCCTTGCTTTGTTTTCAGACACCATCTCTGTGGTTCAGTTATAACACTAGGCCAGGTTATGTTCTCGGGTTTGTTGGTAAAATTGATTAAATACTCTATCTCATTAATGTTATCATTTTGCTGCATATAAAGAAAATAAATTTTGATAACTGGTTGCAGGGGGAAATCCTAATTAATTAAATTATAACTTGTAGTTTAAGAGTGCATCAGTCACTCTGGTGGTCTTCCAAACTACCGAAGTGCATCAATGGTTTTGCAGCATCTGTAGAATTCACACTCTCTCTTTCATGCTGTTGCCACCCATTCATTTCTATGAAGCATGTCCGAAAATCACCAAAGGAGTTGAGCTAGCTGTTGGTAGCTCTATAAGGCAATCAGAGATACCATATCAGTAGAATTCCAAGAGAGCCATATCTCATATTTTACCTGCACTGTAAAGACAACAGGAAGGACAAAAAGAACACTTTTGTTTTAAATTAACGCCTTTGTTCCTGCTCTCATATGTAGTTTGATGTTACTGTTTGTTTGTTCTACTTCAAAGAGCTGTATTTTGGATATGTTTTAGGTTCCCCATTGCTTTCAGGGTTGAAATGTTCGGATGTATTTCCTGTGAATGACAAAACTCTTGGGCTAAGTACGAGCTGGGTGCAGTGTTGAAGCTACATCTGTGGACAGCATTTCAGGCAATATGAACAATGCCTCACATGCTGAGATACAGAGTGGAAAACATGAGCATGATTATGAATAGTTCAGTAAGAATCTGAACAGCGTTTGTTAGAGTTCTTGCCCAATGAGAGAAGTGTTGAACAAAACATCTACCCAAAGTAATTTGTGTGATTTAGCTTCAGGCTTTCTTACAAAAAACCCAACTACTTTTGTAGACCAACTTGGAGAACATTGGTTTGAGGAGAATTAAAACCCAAATTGGACAATAGAAAGAAAAAGTTCCCCATCTCAAAAATAAGTCAAAAAATCTTCCATGTAAGGGAACCTTAATTCTGCCTGCAAATAACAAAAAATTTCCAAGCAAATATTTCAAAAACAAAATCACCAAAACAAGTACTTTTTTCTTCACTGTGAATTTTACTAGGGTGACAATGCCCTGCATTCCATTCCCATATGACTACAAGAAAAAAAGGCACAAGAAGATGATTGTTCTGGCTTCCCCTGAAATTTCTAATAGTAGTGTGGTCTTAAAACTTTACTTATAAAATCCAGACTTCATTTTTATCTCCACTAAACTTGGAGGTTCAATCAGAAGGTTGGTATAAACTTCCTTTCAAATTAAATCCTCTGCTATTATCTGTAATAATTGTAGTGTAGAAAATAATAGAAACTTTGCTATAGGGCAAACCTTTATTTACGGAGCAAAGTAAGTATTGTCTTTGATACCAACAGTCTTTCTTTTTTTTTTACACTATGCGAGTCCTTTGTCATTTTCTATGAGAAAATATCACAGAATCATTTAGGAAAGATCTAATGCAATCTCTGCATAGTGCTATTGGCCAGTCGAAATTCAACTTGCAAGAGAGTTGTGGGGAAAACTAGAAAGAACATACTTCCTTCATGCACTTCACTCTTTCTTTTCTTCTGTCTGAAAAAACATAGCTTAATTATAAGTAGTTTAATTCATCCACTTGTGTTATTCCAAATCAGGTCTGCATTAATTTAGCTGGTGTTAAAAAACAGAAGGGAAATACTTGTAGAGAGAAGTACAGGTCCTGTTTGAATGATCTGTGTTGGTGGGTATCACTGTGTGCTTCTGTGTTAGAACCAGTTGCTTCCTTTGGCCTCTTCATATGCCATTTATATTGTCTTGTCATACATAATAGGTTTGCCTTGCCTTTGAAATTGCCTCCACATGAAGGGAGATTCTGGTCTAGATCTACCTGTATGCTTTGGCTGGTTTTGATGATTTCACATGCATGAAATGGTCCCAGGCAAGTCTTAACTACTTGGTTAAATGAGTAGCTTTATGGCAGGTGTACTTTACTGATGTAGTTCAAACTGTGTGGAACAGTGAATTTAGTGCAGTGAGTCCTAAATAAACTCCAAACATACAGTCACATACAGCTAACATAGACAAAATGCAGGATACGCTGCACTAAACCTTACAAAGTAAACTGAAGAATAATTCATGCAATACTGTGCAATTCAGCCCTCATTTCTTGGCAGCAGCAATTCTGATGCTCTCTTTACTGGAAATAGATGTTGCGTCAAGACAAATTGGACTCCTAGTGAGTAAGAATTAAGTCAGTGCTAGCCAGTTAAGTAAAATGAAATTTTTCCAGTCTGATACTTTTCACTGATTCAGAAAATGGTTTTCAGCCATAATCTGGATATGACATGCTCCAGGAAGTATTCATTGACAACCTAAACTGCAAGCATAGGGCATATTTTTTTCTTAGAGGAACAATAATGGTCTTTTATGATATATTGCTGTTCATACATATAGGTGGCAGAGTACTTCATAGGCAAGCTTAGTTATTCACTAGTAGAAGAAGGAATTTTGTGGAGTACAACTCTAGGAGTATAATAACTAATCTTGAAGAATGGGATTTTCTTTTTTATACATACAGATTATAAGATTCTGTCTCTTCCCTGATTCCTCCATCATGCTGTCTCTACAGAAGTTTAGTCTTTTCAATCACAAATACCCATCATTAGCTGGTCCTGCATGAAAGAAACATCACAAATCATAGGAAACTATTCACTTGTATAAAATTTTGATGCATTTTTAGAAAAAGGGCAAAGAATCAGGAAAATCTGTTATCCTAATTCCTTTGTCTGTCCATGTATGACGTTTCTCCATTACTGTTATGATTTGTGATTTACCACAATAGGTCTTTTGATACTGAGCTGAAGTAGTGCTTCCAAGCTGTCTGTCATCTGAATATGTTTAAGAAGAAATATCTGTTGGGGCAGATGGGGTATTTACCATTTCTACTTTGTAGAAAGTGCCTTGCTCAGTTTTAGTTATTTTACAAGCAATGCATTGACAAAAGATTTACATGAAGGTCATTTACCTCCCATTGGCAACTAAGAGCTATTTTGTTAAAAATGTGCTGTGACTTTATCAAAGAGCACTTGCCTGTTAAAATTTATTAAGCATGACTTTGTCAGTCTCACCAATTACATATCTCTTTGCTGTAAGTATATCAGAGTAATGTGAAAAGACACAGTCCAGTGACTTATTTGTAATTGTTTAATCTTCCCATATTAAAAAAATAACAGTAAGAACAACTAGATTAACACTGTGACAATTTTAAAACCTGAAATTTCAGTGTAGTAGTTACCAACAGTAACCAGTTATCAGGTTTCAGATCAGGTATCTGGACATGTACAGCATGCAAACATTTCCAGAGAAAGCAAGCTGGCTGCAAAAAAACCAAAACAAAATCAGCAACAGGATGTGAAAACTTTCATTGGATGGAAGATACTGGCACTGGAAACACACTTTTAAATACGTCAAAACATTTTCCTAATGGCACACATCAGTTTATGGTTTTCAAGGACTTCTTTTTCTTTATGACAACAGTGATATGAAGTAATAAAAAAATACGAAATATGTGGGAAAAGAAACAGATAAATATTTCGTTCTAGAATTATTTTCCGCCTGAAACTATATTCAGCACTTGTAACTTTGTCCCTGGAAGCTGCTTGGAGTGTTATGGTTTAAGAGTGATGTACACATAGAAAAACTTTTAATGTGTACATTTTAGGCCACAAACTATCACAGCCAGATGTCGCAGGGAATCTACAGCTGGAAAGAAGCTGAATCCCTAAGGAAAGGGGTTAAAATGCTGAGTTACTCAAGCAGGACAGGACATGCACTGTCACAGGACTGACATCAGCCCTGTGTCGATACAAGAAGGTTGTTAACCTTGATCCACACCCAATTTAAACCTAGAAAAGACCCTAAAGTTTCCAACTGTGAACTGAGCCAGAAGGAGCAGAGAAGGATGTGCTGAATGTGCCTATTATCATGATGTGCTGCAACAGAAAGAAATGAGCAAACAACACCTCGAATTGCAGGACAGTGGCAGGTATCTGTCAGCTCTTCTGTGGATAGGACCATTGTTTTTCTATAGATTCATATGTCTGGATAAGTCTAAGCTGACAGCAGAAGAGAGGAAGATGTTTTAAAGAGATGTATTTCTATCTCCTGTGCAAGTAGAATTACAATATTTTTGACAATAAATTATGGGAGATGAAATTATAATTTGCTCATTATTCACAAAAGGCTGTATATATATCTCCTACTAACTATACATACAACAATTGCAGACACTGGTCCTTGTTCTCATGTCACTTCTTGCTCTCTCTGAGTGGGTAAGGAGGTAAATATCTATTCTCTATGCAGTTTGGGCAAAGCTGTGCAGAAATTGCAATGCCTACGGCTGGGGCTCATCTGTTAGTGCCCCTCAACTAAAGTGGTGGTGAGAGCTTGTCTTTGTTCTGTTCCATTGCAGCAGAAAACAAGCTCATTTAAACCACAGGTGGCTGAAAAAAAATTGCCTATAGCCCAAAAGGCAGTGGAAGAAAAGTACTAGCAGTGGTTTTGGAGGCAAGGCTGTGGCACATACCCACATATGATTGAATTTTCCATGTTTTCTTTGGCACTGGAAAAAAGGAGTGCTTCGTTCCTGACTACACCTTACTTTGGCCACATCAGTGGGGAGTGCAGTGGACCCTATACTGCAAAATATGCTTAGATCTTTATGGCTGAATCACAGGATCTGCAATAAACAGAAGAAACAATAAAAACAATTAACATAGGCAAACATAAATATTTCTAAACAAGAGGCCAGTCTCCTTTCATTGAGTTCATTTACTCCAGTGAAGGGAGAGGAAGTTTGAAATGCAGGGTCAGGCTTTGACAATTCAGATCTCAGTGGATCTGAGCCAGTTCATGCCAGCAGGTAATTTGTCCCTGGAGAAATGAGGTGCCAAGTTCAGATGTGACAGAGATTATGTTGCTTTCACAGCCTTAGGCTTTCAAATGTTTTCACTATAGAATCACAGAATCACAGAATATGCTGAGTTGCAAGGGACTCATCAAGAGCATTGAGTCCATCTCCTGGCCCTGCATAGGACACTCTGAGAATCACACCATGTGCCTGAGAGCATGGTCCAAATGCTTTTTTGAACTCACACAAGCTTGGTGCTGTGACTACTATTTGCTAATTTTTCCTAATAGCAGTAGAGAAAATTCTACTACTCATTTATTTTCTCACTATGGACTTCAATTACACAACCAAAATTTTCTGTCATACTATGGGTACTTTCTGCAGCTATTTTTGGCATTTCTGGATTTTCCCCAAAACATACTATTTTGTTTTCAAATGCAAGTGTTTTTGAAAGAAACAGAGCAGAATTCTTTAAGGGTATAATTTTGTCACATTTAGGTTTTTCCATCTTAAACAAATATTAGAAAGTACCTATAGGAAAATTACATCTATGGTTACCAACATATGGAAGCTTAGAGCTCTGGAAAGATTACAGACAGTTAAAGAAATAAAAAAAAAAAAACAACCCAGATTTATAAAGTGTGGATTTGTAGAGGCAACAAAGAGCACAAAAGTGCATAACAGCCATTTTGACTTGATATTAAAATCCTGTATGTGGTTGCTATTTATGAAAAAATCTACTGAGCCAATAAAAGCAACTGTATGTCAATGACATAGGTAAATTGCCAGAGAAATTCAGGGCTCATCAGAAAAATTTGTGCTACAAAATTTTTTATGAGAAATGTGAAGCCTATCCTGTTGATGGTTCTTTTTATAGTGCAAAGAGTAGTACTAAATGAAAGTGGAGTTCAGGAGAGATCTTTTTGACATTGCAATGTAACAATGGAGAGAAAAATCTGACTTTGAAAAGCTTTTAAAGGCTCCACCTTCCAAAAATCCCTGTAGGTAGTAAACCATTTATGTCTTTATTCTCCTTTATCCTATAGGAACAAGCTGTAAAAATATATACTACTTCATTGCATACTTCAGAAGGCTAAGAAAGTAAATTTCTTCAATTGCTGGCATCCATCAGTTGGAAAGAAGGAGACTATCAAAATTATCTCTCGCTATCAGAGTTACTCCCACTCCTTTCTGGACTCAATATACCTTTTCAATAATTTGCAGGCCTGTCTCTCCTTAAAACTAAAACATGACAAACATTGTTCTAGATGAAACTGATAGAAAGGGCTCTGCTGCTTTCATTGTCCATCTCTTTGTGCAATTAGTTAAAAAATAATGCACTGTTTTTCAGTAGTCCACCCTGAAAGTCACTTTTGTTTTTCCTGGCTTTACCTTTCCCTAAATTTCTTCCTCCCATTGAGGATATATATATTTTTTGGATTATAGCCTTCTTCTTCTCATCCCAGAATTACATCTTTACAGATTGTATCCCATGTAATTATCTTCTGCCTGTGTTTCTGCTCTGATTGTACACCTTTGTACTGCTCCTCTGTGTATACCAGTTAAGGTAAGTTGCTATCATCTGCGTGATGATTTCTTCCTTTTGGGGATCATAAACGAAGGAGTTAAACAGGAACAGATGTATCATCCTTAGACACCTCTCTGTTTCAGTGTGCTGCTGTTAATCATTGGTCAATGTTTATAATCATTTAGCCAGATTTCAAAACGCATTATTGTGTTTGCAGCCAAACTGAATGGGTATTTCTAGTAGGTTTGCATGAGACAAAGTATTGTGTCATGCAAGTCTCTGGAAGGTCTATAAGCAACAGTTCAAGAACCCTTTTGTTCTTCGGGTGGCCTTTGAACAAAAGGAAATCTCAGTATTGTGCTTATCAACTTTTTCGAATTTTTCACTATCAGACATCTAAGAGAGAAACATTTTGGAAGGTCATTTCTGTTTTTCACAGTTTTTCAAGAGAATTAAAATGACACAAATATGGAGATCAGCAGAATAAAGAAAAGGATTCCAGATGAATGGCCATTTTAAAATATACAGCTTCGAGATAGTCTATTCATTACTGAAAATAAGCAAAAAATTCCAACAGTGTTGATACTGGTCACAAGCAAACAGAAAAAATTACATTATAATCTGTGGCAACAGGAAATGTGCCAAAGCACAGTGGCTGAGTGGTGCTGCTGAGCTGCTTACTTTTCTCTGGATGAAAGTGTGAGGAAAAGAAATATTTTCTGTAATTGGAAGTGAGAGAAGCTAAGCAGTTGGGGCATTTGAATAATAGGGAGGAAAAAAAAGAGACAAAATAGAGAAAAAATGAGGCTACCAGCTGGGTATGGTTTTTGGGGTTGAATCAGAAAACTGTTAGATGCCTGTTTCTTCTAGGAAGGGAAATAGAAGAAAATATATCTCTGCTTTCACCAGATGGAAGGGAGAATGAAGAATGACTCAGGAAATGAGAAGCTGAAAAATTCTGAGTAGTCTAGGATGCAGAAGAGAAAAACAGAAAAATAGCTTTTCAGAAAGGATTACAACAAAGTCATAGAGCAGGATTCCCCCAAGTATCATAGGTCAGTGTTTTTCCACTGTTTTCCTCACTGTGCTGCTTGTCTAAGTCCATGTTTGTCAATTATTTTAATTTAAATAATTCTTAAAATCTGATTAGGAAATTGTCAGGTACAGTTCAGCTGAGATATATAGCTGATATAGATATATAGATATATATACACACACATGCATATTTATATATATTTGGTAGAATAAACTAATTACAAATAAAAAGAAGACTTAGTAGACAGAGGCTTTTACTATATTGACTTTAAAGAAATAGATTAAATTGTCATATTGTGACTTCCCAAGTGTAAAAATAAAGGTCTTCGTTCATCCCAGTGTGTACACATGGAATAAAAGAAGTTTCATTAAAAGGGCTTGACCTAGAACATTAATCCTCATAATTTCAACATTTTAGACCACATAGAAAACAGAAAAAAATAGCAGGAAACATTTGTAAACCTTCATTAACAAACTGAGACCCATTGTGTTCCCCAGATAGTGATCTGATAGTGAAAAGATTTCTGTGGGATTTGAAAACAAAATGGAAACTGGCAAGGATATCAATTTAAATCCCTTTTAGGCAACTTACCTCTTCTGGTAGGCTCCTAAAAGTTAGAGAACAATGAGAAACTTGCTGTTAGTGATAAACAAAAGAGAGATGGCTAACCTGATGCTGTAGGAGTGACTTCCCTTTTCAGAGTCTACGCCTCATGTTAGGATGACTTCAGGCACAGGTTGTATTACTCCGGCTGCTGCATTTTACTCCATCCACTCCTGCTGGTTAACAAAAGTTCTATAGAAGTTTATCTAAATGTTGCCTTTGAAGTTACACCATAGATTGATATACTAAACAGAAGCAGTTAGAGAACCAATTTTATCTGGCAATTTTTCTGCCAACACCCTTGTAGTTTGAACATTTGGGAAAAGTTTTTGCTCTTTGATGAAAGGAAAGTGATGCATTTGTTTTGGGATGACAGCTCAAGGCTCAGTTATTACATACAAATCTCATCTCAGCAATATTTTGGCTTCTGATATTTTAAGCAAAATTGTCTTGGCTTGAAGTGGATGTTGACCTTATGAGGGATCAAGTCAGGCTTCCTGTTGTTACTTGCAATGAGCACATATTTTCTCTGTCTCTTCATACTCAGGATTTATCTGACTACCACTGTAATGAGAGGGGGCTGTTGGGGGGTCAGGGTTGTGATTCTAAGCCTACAAAAAGTAAAATTTACTTGGAGACCCTTGACCATATTATTAATTTTTTTTTCTGATGTCTAGGAAAGAGTAATCTTATGGGAATTGGTTATTTGAAAAGTGATAAACTTGTTGGCAATATTCAACCTACATAGTTTCATTGGTTAGTGAGAGTTATAGATACTTACAGTTATAGTTTACTTCTGCTTACTAGATAAATTAAGAGGAGTTATGTTGAAATAAGAGATGGGAAAAGGTATATAGGAGCAATCTGACCTCTAATGCAAAGCCTGAGGGTCATTTGGACTCTTGAGGGAGAGATGGGGAGAAGGCTGCAGCCCTGGTGGAAATTCCTCATTGCAAAATGTTGTAACACACCACAGTACACGTAAAACTACTGAGGCTAAAGTGAATCATAACTTTCTAAACCTGAATGTTCCAGAGAGCAGTGCTAACAGTATGGTGTGTGCCAATAACAAGGGATTGGAAAAAAACCCTTCATTTCTTCTTCAGGGGGGTAGAATATTTTCCACAGTCTGCTAGATGGCCCTAGTTTAGCTTAGAAGTGTGGTCAAAAGAAGTAGCATCTTTCAGTTCTAATAAAAAGCAGCTGGTTTTTCGGCCATTAAGTAGTGATACTAACTTGTAAACATCCACTTGCAGAGACTACAGAATATAGACTAGTAGAGAGAATTTGGACTTCTGATTAATGAGACATATTCTTTGTATCTTCGTGGTGGCCATAATTATGCTTTGCAGAACACAGGCTACGTCCATTTTTCCTGGAGCAGAAATCCAGAACAGAAGCCTATTAAAGCATGCCACAGCTCCACGTAGTACAAAATTCCCATTTCCTCTCTATGGAAACCAAGAAAGAGTACCTTGAATGGCTGAATACCAGACTTGTATGAAATTGTCCTTGGTTCTTATATCTAAATGTACCTATATGGAATTGATGGATGACTGAGGTCAGCAGCACTATTCTCATTACAGGCATTTCTCACTAGAGACGCTGTGAAAGAAATCCATATTCAAGACACAAAATTCCAGAAGTTTCCACAACACTGAGTTTTTCCCAGGGACTGGGAACTGGCTCAGGGTGCAATAATCCTCCTGAAATCCATAAATCTCAGGTCATTTGTTAAAGAATTGTGTGTCCTAGCCTTGCTAGGGAAGGGGAAAAAGCCCTGTGCGGTTAAGCAAGCTGAGTGAAAGTACAGAAGGCCAGATAGCACTTACTCCTAATAAAGAAAATCAGTCAGTGATGCAAAAGAATCTTCTAATTTTTTGTGGAAAGAATTTTTGTGACCTTCAAACAGTTTTTGAAACAAAATTTTTACTGAACATATCATTACCATAACTGATAAGCAATGTAAAACCTTTGCTCAAAACAAAGATTTGTTGGGAAACATTAGGAAAAGCAATAAAATATAATGTAAAAATTATTTGAAAAACACATTTCAAAAGCACCCATTACTTGATCCCAGCAGCTTTCTGTGTTTGCTTTTAGAACCAGCAGTTTCCAGTAAGCAATCTATTTTGGGGGAGAGAAAGCCCTCTCACGAAGTTTGTGGGCAGAGGCAGCTGTTTGCCTCATTGTCAGAACTCAGAAATGAAGTGCGTGGTGGAGCCCTGCCATCTCTCTCAAGCTGCATGAATGAGCAAACACTAACGTGGCTTTGGCACCTGTACAGGGTGTATCCCTTCTTGTTCTCGCTTTCAAAATATAGGCATCTGCAAAAACTCATGGCCTGTTCATTTCTGAGAGGTACCGGGAATTTAGTGAAACATACACTGAATCATGCCATTACAAGAGAGAATAAAGAACAAAACTGGGCTACACGAAGAAAGTTGAAACATTTCCCAGCCACTCTCCCCATATTACCTCCATGGGTAGAAGAAAGAATATTTTTTTCTGTTTTTTTAGAATTTTTTTTTCTGTTTTTTTGCTTGTTTGTTTGGGGTTTTTTCTATCTTTCTGTGGATGTTTGCCAGCATGCCATTTTTCTTTTGACATCTGCATCAGTCAAGTGTCTCTTTCCAGTCTCGTCAAGATTTAAAATGTCTTTTTATCCTCTGTGCTGAATAATCCACTCTATTATGTAGCAAGTCAGACCAGGTGGTTTGTTCTCTGTTATTAGTTCAGCTTTCGCATTTCTAACTCCCTTGAAGTTATTTACAGCAGATGTTTTACCTTTGCCATTTTCCTTATTTTTTCTGCTTAGTTTCTTTTAAGGGTTCTTTTCACTTCATCCTATGTCAAGAAGTCAATCATAATCAAATTATACAGTGAACTGCAGTCTCCTTCATCACGAAGTTTCTTTAAGAAGCACCCTTTTCTCTTGTTCTTCAGTCCCAAGTGCCTGTGTCATTGCAGGCCTCATAAAGGTGGTGTTACAGTGCTGGTCAGGCCTACATCACATAACAGACATTACTCATGGTTAGCTCTTGTGCCTAACTTTTAACTTGTGAAGCACTACAGAATTTGGTGTGAAAATTTCACAGGTAAACTATGCCTACACCAGAGAGGTATTGAGAATATTATAAAAACAACCACACCATCATGAGTTTTCCACAGGAAAGTTTGTTTTACTCCAGTTTCTCCTGAGACCCATTTTCTTCTGCTTTTGCTGATACCTGTCACAAGACTGACTTCACTTTGCTTTTTTTTCTAACATACCTCCCTGTAAGCCTTCAGCTTTCCTGGTTCTTAACTTTCCTGCTGACAGCCATCACTCCTGCTATTTTCAGGGTTATACTTATTACCTGCCTGTCAACATGTGAAAGTGCTTGAGTCTTAGCAAGCTATGAGGTTCTCCATCACATATCAATCAAGGAAGTTATGTTTACAGGAAAATGTCAATGGAAAGAGTACTGAGCTAAAGACAGGGGGGTCTGTGAATGACTTAAATTTAAGAACTGTTTTTCTAAAAAATATCCTTTTTCAACCACTTCTCCCCATGGGGAAAAAGAAATCCACACTTTGCTGTTTGCTTTGCTTTACAGAGTAGGAGTACCATGTATATATATTTTTGGTATCTTACAACACACAGTTCAGAATTTATTCAAAGGTGGACAGGGACTGGCAAGGGATGGACTGAGACTCTTGCCTTGTATCGCTGGCATTGACAAAGGGAAGAGTTCACGTTACATTGCGCAAATGCACTGCAAGTGTGTGCTTCTTGCTAGTCTGACACTCACCGGGAAAACAATCAGGGAAACAAATGCAGATTGAAAAGAAGGAAGCATAGAGGTAACGCCAAATGAATAGGGAACAAACTAGGACAGTGTTGTGAATACAGATTATTTCACTGATACTTGTTGGATTTGCTCCCTCAATTTTTCTAAAGCCATTAAAGGAGTGCATTCAACATGTGTATCTCCAGACAATCAGTTCAGCAGGCTTAGATCTTTTTTTGTTTTTTTTTTTTCTTGTGGCAACTGCAGTTGTTGACAAATCAGTTGGTCAATCAGTTGTTGACAAATCTGTGCTGTTCCTTCTTCTTCTAAAAATTAAGAACAGTTGGACACTGATGTTAGCTCTTGTGCCTAACTTTTGGCACATGAAACACTACAAAATTTGGTGTGAAATTTTCACAGCTAAACTATGCTTATACCACAGTATGAGTTCAACTTCCAACAGGGCCTTACAGTTTCAATTTGATTTCTGTTTGGTGGATCTTCTAGCAAACTTCACTATTGTCTCAGTCTAGATTCTAGTGCACCTGTATCTGCATCATTCACTGCCATTAATCCTAGGACTGCCTATAAAGTGAATTTAAATTACTAACTCCTATGCTACTGTAGAAGGCCTATAATTATACGATATATCATACATGTACCCAGGCACACATGTACAAAAGCAAAGGAAAAAGGAGTGCAGTTGTTCTGGTTAATGATTTAGGGGTCAAATCCCAACTAGATGGATAATTTTTTTTGTGATTAATTTATATGTTCTTTTTAAAGATAGAGGGTAGAACTACTTCACAAAACAGTAGCTGCCTTGCAGTTTCTATTCAGTTGTAAATATTGCTGTTGTTTCTCAGGTGTATGTACTATTTAATGTTATGCCCTTTCTGTGAATTAGATTTCACAGTTTGAAACACAGCTATTTCAGAATAATAAAATAAAGAACTAACAGAATCAAGACTTGGGGATTTTGAAATTATATTTTGGGCACATTTTGCTTTATAGTTATTTTTATTTAATGTTATTTTCATCTGGTTTAAACTGTAACCTTTGACCAGTCTCAAATATTTGATAGGAGAAAACAAGCTAGCAAAGAAAAATAATCCCCAAAACTATTTTAAGAAGGGCATCATCAAATTGAAAGGAAAAATTATTCATGGTACTTATAAGAAATAATCTGATGTTTAAGTTACCAATATTGCTCAAAAGCAGAGAAGGAAATTATGTAAAAATGTCCAGAACAGTACAGAGATGTATGTTTTTCTTAGAGGAAGACCATGAGGAACATTAAAACTGATTAATATGCCTTTATTAGCACATTGCTTAGGTCCAAGGTGGGGTCTCAGGCACAAGGGTGTGAGTGCCCACACCATGTATCAATACCTGATATCAATCACTGCTGTGTAGCTTTGGCCAACTGGGACTCTGCTGAACAGAGATAAGGGACCTCTATGCAAAGGGACCATTCCTGCAGTGCTGCCTCAATGCACCTGCAGGCTTCAAACCTGCAATGCAGCTTTTACACCCACACTACCTGGCTGGTACCACAAATCCCAAATTCGAGCACTATTTGACTGGCTTCAGTTTAAAGCTATTGAATGTATTGTGTTTCTCAAGAAATCTGGATGTCTCCACAGTATCAATATTTTTCATATACAGACATTAAAGTGGACTCCAAAATTTCTCTTTTTCAGGTTTTAACATTTAAACTGCAGTTAAAACTGTATTCCTAATCATCTTCTAATGGAGTGAACTTGTTTTTTTCTGTTATATCACTAGTGTGTAAGTATGACACTTGCATTTATTAGCTGAGCATATTGAGTTTAGAAAATGTGCACAATATTTGCCAGATTAAGTCTAGTAACCATTAAAAAGTTAATTCTGAGCTGGTTCTGAGTCAAAAGTATATGTTTTAAAAATTATTTACACAATAAATTGCAATTCCTTTCATGAAAAATAATGGGACCTTTTGAGAAAAAGATTAACAAACAGTTAATTTAGACAAAGAATCTTATCTCTTAACATTTATCCTCTAACAAGCATGTCAGAATAGGATGCTTTCCTTCCAAATCCTTGCCTAAATCTTTCTGCAAATGGGTTAGAGCAACAGCTCAAATTTCTTCTCTTAATATTATATTTTTTTTAATTAAATATTTCTTGTTTCAAAAATTTTGCCTCATTTTCTTTGTTGCAGGCAGTTTCTATAATGTATGTGTGTTGCTTTCCTTCTTTAAGACAGATTTAAATAACCTTGTTAAAATTCTGGGTTTGAAACCCATCAACAATTTCTCATTTTTAGGAGATAGTCTCTTAATAATTTTCCTTCTTTTTTTTAAAGAAGACTGACCTACTTTTTAAATCATTTGGGAAAAAAATAAAACCTAAAATTCTTCATTCCTTTTCTCCTAGTTTAATGTTATCTGTTTTGGTTTTCTTTTTGGCTCCATGCTTTATCTCTGTCATTCTACAGGGAAAGTAAAAATTGTAGAAACTTTGATTAAAATAAACTCATGGAATTTCTGTTTTCCCTAGACCTTTTCTGTGGAATTTATAGTAGGGAAGAATGATCCAGTCTTTTCACCAGCTGCCTTTGTTGGGTGTGGGGAAGGGAAGGTCACATCTGGAGGAGCACAGTAATTTTAAATCTCTAAAGCTCAAACACCATGGAAAGATTTTCGCCCTATGAGGTTAAACACGCTTAAAGGGCAAAACTCTCAGCTGCTGGCAGAAATCCCTGCTCTGCAGAGATGTGTGATGAAACAACTATTATCTGCTTTCTATGCATTCGACTACCCACATTTTCTGCATGTGGCTCATAATCATTCTATCATGAGTTTCTTGAGTGATAGGTCAAGAAAGGCTGACCAGGTTCTGATTTTTGGCTTTGGGGCTATTCCAGTAGCTTTCATCTTGCAGTTCATTTTTTGAAACTAATTTGCAAGTAGCTTTCACAAAGAAGACGTATCACTGGCATTTTTCTTGGCTGTACTGAGATAATATCAAAATGCAAAACAATAAGCCTGGGTTTTATGCTGTCTAGATACATTATGTTTATAATTATTATGACTTATTCATGGCCAATTAGGATTTTAATATGAACACATAGCATCTCCCCAGATTGGATTTGGAATAGAATGCCAAGTACTGGTCTAGACTTAGAAATTTTACTGGCTCACTTCAGTCTGTTAGTTAAGTGATATATTTTGCTGATGGAGCTGTGCTGGAAGGAGGCCTAGGAGTTCCACTAGGAAAAGGTGCTTTTGCCAGTATAGCTTTTATCCTTTTTTTAAAGCAAAAGCAAAACCTAAGGCAAAAAAAAAAAATCATTTTCTTAATTTTTTTTAAGGTTTTGGCTGCTGTATCTACACTAATAGGGTTTGTGTCCACTCCCTGGGGCATCACAGTCCTGTGTGCTGGTGGAGGCAGACAGTAGACTTGTCTGTAGTCTTGTCTGACCTTATTCCCACAAATTACAGAGCGCGTTGTCACACCTGTTTTAAAAGCCATGTGGGAATGATGACTCTCCAATAACCTGGTAATTGTATATGAAATGGTTTTACTACAAGGAAAAAGAAGTTTACAGTTTTCATCCAAGCCCACAAGAAGTATCTTATTTAGTTGCAGCTGAGTAGACTGTTCCTTGCTTTTTGCTAAGATGTTACACAGGAGCAGCCCAGCAATTCAGCCTCACTAAACCTCACCTCTATTTTGCTGCTAAGCCCTTTCAGCCCCTCCCACCCACTCATTTCAATTTTAATTTGATGCAATTAGAGCTGATTTTACCATTGCTTTAAAGTGTCTAGACAATCCCTTGCTCATATAAACACTCCAACACTTCACACCACTGCCTGTATTGTCTTACCTTTGTTCGAGTTTTGGCAAACAAATGCTACCCCAGAGCTTTGCTGGGTAAGATTTCATCATTTTGTCTGGTTAGGGCCTAAGCCAAGCAATCTGTACCCATGATAGCAGCTGTTATCCTGCTCGGGTCAAGTAAGGTATGATTTCCTATTTTCCTTAAGCTAAAAAATGTGTGTTGAATCAAGACTGGTGGGACAGGTGAGCACAGGGTCTGCACAAGGGTCTGTAAGACACCTAAAGCTATAACCTTAGATCAGTATTGGCTTCATTGTGTGATAAAGACCGTGCACTTTATTAATTTTTGCATGCATCAAACTAGCATTTTATGCATAAGGTACCTAGTAAATAAGTGCTCCATTAAAAAAATAAATTGGTATTTCCTACTTTAATTCAATTTCAATTTTGAACGGAATTCCTCCCTTATTTCTTATTCTTGTCAATGTTTGTTTTCTTTGTGGGGAGGGAAGGGGAGATTTAGACAGTTGAATGTAGTGATGCCATATCGGAAAGTAAGGATAGATGACTATGCTTTCTGAAAGATTGCCAACAATAACTAGATCAGAGGCCATTCACCCTCTTCTTCTTGAAAGTGATTTATGAGACAGTATTTAATGAGGTCAGATGGCCCTGAAGAAGAGCAAACCCACAGTGAAGCAAAATAAGCAGAAACAATTGGGAAATCTTAGGAAATCATTTAAGATAGAGAAACTAAAGCCCATGGTGAAAGAAAGGAGTCTTCAGAATAATATTATTCACTAATTCGGCTCCATTATTTCTCATATAGTGCTTCATAATTTCAGTTTCATTTGCCCAGTATAAAATGGGTACCAAATACCGTGTACCAAAAATGCTGTACCAAATACTGCATTCGTAACTGTACTAGCATAGTTTTCCCGTGTTTGAGTCCCAAACGGTACATAAATTTGTTGTGCTATTTATGATTGTAGTAAAAAAATTCTATTATTTTTATGTTATAAAAATAGATATGTTATTTCTGTTTTGATTTCATATATCTAATTTCCAAGGTTTTAATTTTTTAGCTTCCCCAGTTTGTATTTGGAATTTTCATGACAAAATAATGATTTTTGTTCTCCTTTAAATAATTATTTGCTGCTTCTAATATTACAAAAAAAGTAAAATCATACAAGACAAAGGCCAAGATTATAATTTTCCTTCAAATATTTCTAAAATGGAAAGCTTACTCTTCAATCCGCCTTTGAACTGGTACTTCTCTTTGCAGAGTCTCTCTCAAGCATCTACCACAATAAAAAATGGATACCCTCCACAAATACATCAATAATGAAAAAAATATATATTGCTCTATTATGTCATCTGTAAGTTCTGAGTCAGCTCAAATTACATTCTACCTGTTTGTAAAGGGAGAGAATGTGTAGACCCCTTTTTGCCAGTTGCCACTGACTCAGCTGCTAGATTTCTGAAGCACAAAGCTGACTTGAAGTAAGATACAGGTAGGAAAATGCTTTCTAAAGCTATTGTGAGAGAAAAAGTTCTTTTTTAGAAAAGCCAAGTCTTCATTTCTTTTTGTCGCAGATTAATTTTTTTCCTTTCTTTCATGATATGCTTTAGTGGATCTAATTGTTTCTACTTTTACAATGTGGACCAATTAGGAAAAATAACCAACCTTCCCTGAGAAATGCCAAGTCCTTTCCTAGTTTTCAATATATTTTATTATGAAAACTTCCCAAGTCTATAACTGTCTCCTTACTTTCATTAGCATTTTTCAAGACACTGAGGAGTTTCAAAGTTGCCATCCTAACTGTATTTACAATTTGACTCATATTCTGCTGTCTTGCTTCTTGTTACTTGACTACCTATTGAAATTTTTGTCTTCCTAGTGATGATGGGATTTGATTTTTTGCAACTTAGAGTTCACTGTTAATTTACACAGAGACTATTTTCTAGGGAGATCTTCTTTGAAACTCCTATATATATTTTATTTTTAATAAGGTTTACTAAATCAAAGCAAAGACAAATCTGATGTAAATTGTCTGGGACCGCATATAGTTTTTTGGTCATTCATTTTCTATTCATACTATAGACATGTATCAGCTCTAGTCACTGGTGTCCTACAGTTCAGACCACTGGGATAATCATTCCAGTTTGCTCCCAACATCTGGCTAGCAGCAGAGGCAGATAGATACCATATTAAAGGGATGTCTGTGCTGCTCAGCAAAATAGTGTATAGCTGTAATGGAACTCACTCCTTGATCAGAGGCCATATGGCCGTGTCATCCTGGCAGCCTGCCTGACTTACAGAGTTGTGCTGGGAGGCAGAGACCACAGATGACACAGGCAGGAGCTGGTGCAGTCCCAGCCTCTGAGATGTGGAGGGGGAAGGCTGCACAGCATCCTGATGACCTGTCCCACACAGAAAAGGGCAGAAAAATGGGTGTGTACCTGATTTGTAGTGACAGAAGTGCAGTGATGGGGTTGAGACAGTTTTAGTCTTCATAAGGTTTGCAGAGAAAGATGCATGGACTGACTCCACAGCCCATGTATAGCAAAGTCAGTGATGAGAGCCCTAGACTCTGACAGTGATCAGGAATTTGGGCTGCTGCTGTGGCTAGGTTAGTAGATGTTTGGCTGTCCTGTATCAGCATATGGTGCTCCACACTGCTGATGAAAGAGCTGAACGGCTTTTAGTGTCCTCAACCCGCGTGGCCTGGTCATAAGACTAAAGCTACCTCATTACTAGTGTGTCCACTGTGTAGGTCTGCCATCAGTATGCTCTCAGTCTTCTTGCAAACCACCATCATTTTCTTCTTCCCACACTGGCAAAGCTTTTCTAAACAGTGAATGAACACCAATATATAATCAGAGGGAAAACTATAGAGCCTACTAAGAGAAATGGGGAAATACATCCTTGAGGGTTCTAACCCTAAAACACAGTTGCCCCCTTCTCTAATGCTGACTGCAGCAACACTGCTAAGGCTCAAAATGGTCTTGATAAGAAATATACTGTGAATTTTTTTTTGCACACATCAGTTGTCCTATACTGGGGTCATTCTCTGACTACAGTGGTAGTGGTAAGCATTGTCACCTTAGTAGGGTCCTGCAAATCAGGCCACCAAAGTAATTGCCCAGAATTACTAGCTATAGCTGGACAGAAGATGCATATATAATGATACTTCGAATTTTTACAGCATTTTTTTCTTTCTGCCTTCAGTTAATATAGTTAATGTATTCTAATCCTCTTATTGACCAATGTTTTTCTCATGCTGTTGACATTTCTCTTCTCTTAATTATTAGTGTTGTCTTGGAAACGCTGAGTTACCTTGGCTCATAGACCTTTAGTCTCCAATATACCAGTTTCCTAGGACTTGTTTCTTCTTTTTTATATAAGGTTTGGTAAAGTCTATCTGAGGCTAATTAAAATTTTTCAAAGGCTAGCATACTAAATCAAATGCTACCAATGTCATTATTCTTGGTATTTATACATAAGTCACTTCTAAGTATTTAGTATGTTTATGGACAAAGCATATTGAGATAATTTTTACTCTAGGAGATTATCCTTCCAAATGTCAGTAAGTGGATGAAACTTAATTTCAGATGGAAATTAATTTTAGCTGTGGTGATCACAGATTTACATCTGTAATGACTATCTGATAAAACACATGAAAAGACAGACTTTTTCTCATGGAAAAAGGAAATTTCTCTCAGAATTTGCTTCTAAAGACTCTTCTTCTCAGTACATAGACTGGCAAGTGGCAGGTCAATACATCTGCATAGTAGAAATCAACCTGAGAAAGGTAAAACAAGTGCCAAAGACCCAAGATTTGCCTAAAGGCTGGAGTTTAGACATACCCTTGTTTATAGTTGACATGATGCCACACAGAACATTATGATTGTTTGGAATAGCTTGCTTCCTTTTTACTGTGTTCACCTCCATGTTGCATCACACATGAAGCAGTTGTAAATGTTTTCTGTATCCTGTAAAAAGTTATTCAAGAGAGAATTACAGCATTATGGGATGCACATTCTGTAAAAGCCACAGTAGTTAGTCAACACTAGAGGATGTGCTGATCAATCTGGCCCTGCCCAATCACAACTTCTACATCCTGCAGAAGGGAATAAAGTTCCTGTGGTGCACATAAAAAATATGCTGGGGAACACAGTCTGGGTTATTCTTGTCTCAGGCAAAGGCAAACTGATTAGAGAGATTGCTGTTGCTCAAGCACTTTTGCACTTCGTGGATAACGTGAGAGGATTGGGAGTTCAAGTGCATGCCTCAAAGGGGATTTGATTTTGGATGAAAATAGCCAATTAATTAAATCAAGTGAACTCAATGGACCATTTTGGGAACGGCCCACAGACTAAGGGAATCATATCTGTGTATATATATATATATATATATATATATATAAATATCAGAAGACAGGAAAGGAGATGAGTTTAACTGGGATGTATTGGATATAGGACCTGGGCATTACATGAATGGTACTTGCCAGCTGGGGTTAAACCATGACACATGGTTTGGTCTTTCTTCTTTTTTTCTTTTCTTTTCTTTTGGAGTGCACATTAAATAAACGGAGAAAGAATTGGCTCTCCAGTCCATATTTCTTTTAGGCAAATCCCAAGAAACAAAAGGAGAAATCAACAGGAAATCAGGCCACATTAATTCTGCTCTTCATGGAATTGCCTGGTTTTTAATCACATTTGTTTGGAGAGAAGAAATGGAAATAACAGGAGGTGGTCCTCAACCTTCATCTATTTCCAAGAAAACCATATTGAGACAGAACCACAGTATTGAAGTTTTGGGTTGCATTGTAAGTATTTCAGGGAGTTCTGACTACGTGAAAACGGGACGTTATGAACTTTCCTGATTTGAAAACTCCTCTGGAACAGCTATAATAGTAATAAGCATAATAATTCTGCTTAGCTTAAAAACTTTGAAGCTGGGAAAACCACTGAATGTTCATTGTGAAATGCACAGCTGATTGTATTTAAATAACATTATTACATGATAGGTAAAATTATATGAAATAGGACTGAAATTATTATCAAGGCATTTTAGTACAATTAAATAACATGAAAAATGAATAGAATTTTACTACAGAGAAGGTTCTTCTAGAGCTGGTCTCTCGAGAAAAATCACATCAGGATAGAAATTACATTCAAGAAGAAAAACACATGCATGTGTGTGGCTCTGTAGGTGTGTGTGTGAGTGAGATTAAGAATGGAAGTTATCATATTGAGAATCTCTTCCCACTATCTTGCATCAACGTTAGAAATATGTTTCTTGCCTGTAATGCAGGAATTATGGGATTAACTCACTGCTTTTCTGCTCCTACATTCCCAAAGAGAAATGCAACAGGTTTGGGGTTTGGGGTTTTTTGTTGGTTTGTTTTGGGGTTTTTTAATAATAAAAGGAATATGGGATTTAATCTGAATATTAAATTAACAAAACTCCCAATAAGGAATTGAAATTGTTGACTAGAAAAGAGCTGAAATATGAAAATATTAACTACTCTGAACCAGCTGAGACGAAACTGAGAAAATTTCCTGATTTATTATCTCTGTAAAATACACAAATAGGCCTTAAGAATCTGTGCATGGATGTAGTGTTTTTGAAAGCACAGACAGTTATTAGTACTGGCTTAAGCTCAGAAAAATGCAACTACACACTGTGCAAAAACTTCACACAGGTGTGCCTGTATTTTGGTGCATACCACCTCAGCAAGCCCCACTTTCTCATAAGCTCAAACTGCCAATCAAGCCCAGGTGGATGTTCACTGAGATGTGAACAGTTCAGGTCAAAATGACCATATTCATTTTTGGTTGTGATCCAAGCAAAGATCTGGTGAACAGAAACTTTTCAGCACTGCTTTAACTAACAATAGATCACAAGGAAGACCTTGAGGTTGTATGAGAGGAAACATTCAACATTAATTTTCTAGAACTACAATTTAAAAAAGGGAAAAAATAACTGTGGTGTACGTCTCAGGCCTTCAAAAAAAAAAATCAGTGTCAATACTCATTTGCTTTTGCTGGAGCCTACCCACAGTCTTTAAAAAGTCTCAGCACCGTGCTGTGTTTTGGGGCTCTCATAGGCGAAAATGATATTGTGCGATACTTCAGAAAAGGACTGCATATAGTGGAATGTTGCTTCAGAGAAATCCATATTACTGAAGTTGTGAAACTTTTCTTCTGTGTAATTGCATCTCAAATCACAGATGGTTTTAGAAGAATTGCTGAATATCCTGTGTTCAGAATGTGATGGTCATATCCTGGACTCCTACATGTCTGCTCTTCACTATTCACTGTAATTTGTGTTTAAAGCATAAATTCAGACAGAAAATTACACATTTTTTTGCCAATCATTCACTGTGCTTCACTGAAACAATAGGTTTTCTATTTGACTAATTAAAAACAAAAAAATCATTAACATCCTTGGTTTTCATCCAAGTCTAGGTAATGGAAAAGGGACCCTCAAGGTCAGTTCCATCATAACTCATTCTCATCTATATTGAAGAGGACTAAATCCGAGACAGTCACCTAGAAGTGAACATTTGTAGGAGGATTCATCTGTCATATTTTTTATGTCATCTTTACGATGAGATCAATTAAGCTCTTACTCTTCAATCAGATGAATTCCATTCCCAAGCTGGACACTGGCTGCCTACATACAGGGTTTGGATCACATGGTATCTAGGAAAAGGGTACATATCGTAGAACTGCTTAGGGAAGCACCTAGTTGATCCTGAATACGCCTTGGAGTTGATGTGTCTTAATTTCCTGAGTTTTCCTGGACTTACGAAGCAGGGTACCTGTGTCTGTAAGCTCCAGTGCCTAATCCCTTTCTCCCTGTCTCTCCTCTGCTAAATGTAAACACCCACATTCTTTTGGCTCACTCCTGTTTGCTGAAAACATGGCTTGTGAGCAGGATCCTACAATCATAAAAACAGCCACTGTGCTTGCCAAGGAAGATGAAGATTGAAGCAAAATTTTGTCCTAAGTCAAATCTGGGCCCAAGCTTGCATCTGCCATGAGACTGGAGGTTGTGTTAGGAGCCCCTTAGCAAAGCTGAGCTACTGGTTCAGACAAAAATGTAAGATTAATAAGTGCAGAGGGAGTCTCTAAATGGGAGTGGTCAGAGCCCACTGAAGAGGGCAGCTCAGCTGCACCTGCAGTCTTGGAGGAGCAGCTGTGAGACCAGCACCGGGAAAAGCCCCAACCACTTTACACTTTTTCTGCATAGTGTCTGTCTGGTATTTCATCTTTATTTTGTTGTGTTTAGGTTTACTTTTTCCCTGCTACAATTGCTGATAACAGGTGAAAATGGATTTTTTTTTTTTTTCCCAAATATGGGAAATGGGATCAGTACTGCTGGGTTTTGACAATTAATTGTCAAACCCAAAATATGTAGTGAGCTAGAATACTGGCTTCTCTCGTACCAATGGCTTTTTATGCAAAGATACGGACACCAGGTGCTAGAACGATTTACTGTTTCACAAAATCTTGGGGCAGTCTGTTTCCTACTTAATGAAAAATGACACCCGTGTACTGAAATGAAAATGAACACTGAAAGCTTTCCAGCAGACATGCAATCAAACAGCAGGTAGCAGAGAACAAGTGCTGTCCTTGCAAAGTAAATTCAATTCAGATGAAATTAACGTTTCCAGACAAAATATTTAAAGGTGTAAAAGTTTCTTTGCAGGTTTGAAACCTGGTACTTGCCATTACTGACATTCACAGAATTGTATTAAAATTATAGGGGGTTTTTTTCCGGATGGATGGTTAGCCTTTTATCTAAAAGCAGAATATATATATATATATATATATATATATGTATTCTTCTGAATTATGGTCCAGAAGAACTTATGCTTCAAACAAGGGATCTACTACAACTGGAACAGGAAATCCCATTCTATTATCTTCAGTCTCCTGCAGATTTTTGAAATATTAGAAGCCTGACCCCAACATGGAACAGAGCCTCCTAGGCTCTGCATGGGGAATGAAGCTGGAAGGAAGTTCCCATGAATGTTAAACTTCCTTTAGTGTCCAGCTGAACAAAGAGCAGAAGAAACTACACACACAATTGTTTCCTAACTGATGTTGATATTATTAGCTGTACACATACTGGTAGAGGAATAACAGCTGTACTACAACATACAAGATTTGCTTTAATTTACAGTGACAGTACACTGGAGACTGTGCTAGCATGTTGTATGTCTCAGCATTGACTAGGCATACCTGCAATAGTATATATTCAGCTACTTAGATTGAAGCCTGAAAAGAGGCTTTAAAATTAATTTTGCTACGGCAAACAAGGTGATATAAAATATAAACTTATATGTGCAACACTGCTGTGCTTCCCACATCACACTCTGAAAATGAAACTTGGATATTGCTGACACAACATATCTGTCAAATAGAAAAGCTCCAACTAGATGAGTTTTGTTTGTCCTTCCCACTTGGAATGAGGTTGAGATGTGAGCAGACAGAGGGGTGACCTGGTTAGAAGGGGAAAATTACCAAACAGAAGACACCTGCTGAAGTGCCAACAGAGAAAATGCCTGCCAGCCTGGGAGCTGAGATCCTGGGAATTAGACCTATGAACCAGAAGCATCCTTGAGTATTGCAGCTGCCATCTTTGAAGTGCATCTGGGCGTCTAGAAACTGATGACATCCTGAGATACCATCAATAAGTGAGAAAACAACAAACTGTCATTGCAACTTATCATCCAAAAAGATGAAAAATAGTCTGGAAAAAAGGGAAAACGTCCTAAGAATGTAAGATTTCATAAGTGCCATGGGCTGTTCTAACTGCAAGAAAAGAGAAAAAGCCTGGAAAAGTAAAAATTGCTCTGAAGGAACAGAAAACATCATTCTCTATTGGCCAACTCTAGTGAAAAATAAAAATCAACAGCCCGGATTGGCTGATCAAAATGGTGGTGTCCTACATTCTCTTACATCTCTATCATATATAAATGACTTAATTTTTATTTAAAATGGAGCTTCTCTCATTGAGAACTTCCTATGCTGAATGTACTTCCCCAAACTCTCCACACAAACTTGAGAACTTGGTGTCTCACCAGGGGCAGTTCTGGCTGACCCTAGACTTCATGTCATGGATCATCTTTGAAGTGAGGCTTTGTCGGTAACTGTGTTGGACCCCCCGGACCGAATTCTGAGATCATTTCAGTCTGTCCTCTCATTTCTGGGATGGTTAGGCCATCCCCTCTGGGGTCAGTTTGATCTCCCCTCTAGGATCCTTTGGCCCTTTTTGAGATCTGTCTAATGCAATTGAAACCAATATAATTATGAACTTGCATATGTATGCGTACACATAATTTATCATAAATATATCTGTGGTTATATTATCAATGTTTCCTTCACTCATCATAAGATGCCTCTTAGGCTATGACATGAACTTTATTTCACAGACAGTGAAATGTTAATTCTATTCTATTCTATAGTATATATAAATAATAGTATCACTATTACAACAAAAACCAGAAAAATAATTATGAAATACTCAATCTTATACTACAATTACTATATTTAATGCAAGTTTAATCGGAGAACTGAAAATGAAATGGCGGTATTTTCCTACTATTAACTCAAGTCTCTTTTCTAATATTTAGTCAAGACTATTGACTATGTCAATTCAGTGAATCTTGAAGCCAGCAGAGAGAATATTATCTGCATCATGTAAGTATTGGCTAATCCCTCTGAAAAAACTGCCGTCATATACTACATGATGTTTAATTGCTTCTATCTGTGAGACCACATACTCTAATTTTTTATCAACTCCTAGCAGACCAGATGCAGGAAAGTATGAGATCGGTAGAGATTTATGGTAAGGGAATTTTTTATTTTTTTATTTTATTTTATACAGAATATTGAAACCATTTCTTTCCCAAAAGGTGAGAATTTTAAGACTATTTACATATCTAAACTACCAAATTAAACAGGGCTTAGACAGTTAAGTATTTTCTGCAATCTGATTATTCCCTTCAATTTTAATTTATTTTTTCCGTTTCTCTTTCATACAAAAACTAGTTAATTATTACCATGGAGAGAGAGGAAGTCAAGATCAAGCAAATTATGGCTAAACAATATGAAACAAGTTATTCTGGTCACTTAATAGCAATTCTAATATAATGGATTGTTTACTCTCTCACTCAGAGCAGATTACACAACATCATGTGTAATGAATAGTTATAAATTGCCTTTGAGTCTAAGAAAAACTGGAGAGTGTCATTGCTTTCCAGTTTGTAATAAAATATTAATTTTGGTTCATTTACAGCTGTTTTGGGGAAGAAAAATTACTACAGTCTTAAGGCCACATTCCTCACTTTCCCCACACTTGGCACAAATGTTGCTGACATTTTAGCAATAATGAGTGTTTGGCAACATATCTTCAGGAGGATCAAACAATATCTTACAACCAGAGAAGTTCTCATGACAGATGTCTAACTAAAAGCTTTGTCCTGGCTGACAACATATGCATTTATTGTCTGGTTAAATCTAGGCTAATCTACTTAAATCTAAATATTTTAAATGAGAATATTTGGAGGTCAATCAGGATTTTAACTGATGAATGCTCCTCTGCAATGCTATGTTTTGCAAGAAATCTCTCCCCAGGTCTTCATATAATTTCTACTGCTAGAAGGAAATATTTCTTTTGGAAATGGAGGGTAATTTCCTACGTCTTAGCGTCACTTTTTGGCTCCTCAGCTGAATGAACAGATAGATATTGCTGTACAACGTACTATATCATCAATGATACAAATCACATTGTTGTAAATATTCATAGAATATTTACCACATAGATTAAGAGTGCAACATAACTTTTCCTCAAATAGTGTCCTAGTAGCATTTATACTGCAAAAAAAATGCCTCAATGATGGGTTTCCTGCAGTTCTGACTTATAAAAATAATTAAAAACCCCCACAAACCTCTACTTTCTGAATTGGAATGGAGCTGTTTATTTAAAAAAATTCTGGAGAGAAGAATATGGGGAGACTTGATAGGAATCTGTCTGAAGATATCTGGTGTCCCAGGAGCCACGTTGCAGGAACTAAATTCTATGTTAGGGACACTAAAAGCCCTGAGATATCCTTTTCTGGCCTTTTAATACTATGCATGAGATCCAGTGGTCCCAGCATGTCCCAGTAACTAACCAGAGAACCTGGAAGAAATTCAGGCAGAGAACAGATGCAGATGAGGTAATTAGATATTTACATAGAAACTAATCATCATTATCCTAGTCATACTGAATATTTAAACATTTTCTGTGAGTAGAACATGATCAGCAAGCAACGCAGGACTTGTCCCAGAATACTTCCATTTTATTGAATCATGTAGTCCTTGTATATTTTCAACTGCGTACAATATTCTAGATACGAATACTAATAGCCTAATTCTAGATAGCACTTATCAGATTGATCCCTATCAACAGAAATGTGGAGAGAAAGAAAAGAAAAGGCAGAGGGGTACATCCCCTGCTCTATGAGTTTAGGCCCTTTTCGCAAAGCACTGTTTGGCTGAATGTATTCAGAAAACTTTGTTCAAATTTATGGATACTTTTGAGGTGCCTAAATCCACTTTTTTTAGTAAATAAAATATAATGTAAGTAAGTTCCAGCTCTGTATTGAGCCTTTCACAACAAATATCTGACTCTTCAATATTTCCCTAAATAGGTGCAAGGAGTATCCAGCAGGGAGGAGAGAAACAAAGAAGGGAATTGGTGGGAAATCAGAAAGAAGAACAAAGTTCGTTTTATATCTTGTTTTTTTACAAAAGCTGTCCCATGAATAGGAAATTGAAACCAAGTCATTCAATAGCACTCATTTCAGAGTTGATTGTGTCCACTTATCTAAAAACTTCAGCATTGTGGAGTCATTCTGGGCAACACCACTTCCACTGTTTTCCAGGATTTCATTATAACTGTAGGCATTTGTATAGTGGATTAGAGGATAAAACACTAGGAGATCAAGGAGAAAGATAAACTTAAAGAAATACGTTTTTGAGGCATTTGTGATACACAAAGGGATTAGGTGTCTTAGTGTTGGTCAAAGTCTGGATAGCATTTTCTCATAACCTGGTGGAAGCTCTGTTTTGTTGTTTTGCTGGAGTCACAGACTTACCACATCACTCTATTTCTGTTTATATCAAAGAATCTTTGTAGATCACAAACTCAGACTAGGTGGCACCCAGTGGTTAAAAAGAGCAGGAGTATATATTTTGCCTTACAATAAAAGAATTTATAGAAGCAGGTGCTGGTATTTAAAGTGTATGATGTGGTCTGAGTAGAGCTCCTTGAGATGAGGAATGCCACATCTGAACCAGTGCTGCCATACTTGTTTAACCAAGTTTCATGTCTGGGAAGAAATTAAGAAAATCTCAGGTTCAGTTTCTCTTGATCAGGGCTCTTTAATAGTCAACAAATTTCAAACATCAAGGAAAAATGTTTTTCATATGTACATTTTGCACCTCTATATAATACTCCCGGATTTTTCTGTTAAAAAAATGAAAGGAGTCAGTAACAACAAAATTAATTTACTGATTGTGTAATTTAAACTGGGCATATTTCTGAAAAGAAATAAAGATTACAAGTTAGGTAAAATATTGGTTTTTATTAATCAAGAAGAAAAAAATGAATAGGCAAAAAACAGAGCATTTAATGTGAGTACCAGAAGCCAGTGCTGTGAGAACTATTGGAAGATGGTTGAGCACCATATGCTGATGAGTCAGGGCGAAGATCTAAATCAATTTCAAACTTATGCAAAAGGTGCCACAAAGGTTCATTTACTACAGAGAGGTTACAAGCACATCTGTGCTACCAATGAATCAGAAGCATGGAGAGAAATACAGCAGCAGTCAAAGGAGCAGAACTGTTCTTCAGTGGAAAGAAGAGAAAAACTAGAGGGAAAACTAGGAAAAGAAGAGGAGCAGAACCAGGAGGTAGAAATTATTAGCAGCTCAACAGCTATGGCAGCTCTCAACTTGAATTCCCTTATACAAAGAATGACACAAGTGCTTGCGTCTTGAAGAAGGGTACACTGTCATCTCACTTTCATTCATGCCATTTAATCTGTCTGCAGACATTTTTACATTCAAATCACTTCATTCATCTTGCTACAAATAGTGCTTGTTTGGGAGTTTATTTATTCTACAGTATTACCTCAAAAAAAAGGTATTTAAGACATGGTCTCTTAGGTAAACCTCCCTTTAAGGGAGGATTACAGACAATTCCTGGTTGTAATGAATTACATGCTTGTGTAAAGGGTCGCTGTTTCTAGGAGCATCCAGTAGACTTTGTAAATGTTTTGTCCCTCATGTGTTCCAAGGGACAGAAAACAGTTTGCCATGGTGCTCTACCAAAATTCAAAATCGTGGTGTATTGTAGCTTAACCTGAATAAGGTCATCCCGGTTTGTTCGTAAGTAGAAGAGAGCAAAATCAGCAGTTGCACGACTGTTTGGCCATGGCAAGGGACAAAGCTAACTTTGGCAGCAGGCAGAACATGGAAAGTAAGTTTTAGAGAGGAGAGGCTGGGTTGTCTAACTGTTTGGATATGAGTGTGATCTAAGTATCTGATCTTTGGTATTGTCAATGGTGATCTAGAGCTCAATACAGTTGTCCTTTAGTTTCAACTTCATAAAGAAATATCAAGGGTTTTTCAGAAACCAGGGACATTTCAGGCTACCATCTCACCTCATGACAATATGAACTTGCCCAAGAATCGGGCTGCCTGGATGTTCTCAATGAATTTATGTATTCTACAATGGGCTTCTCAGAGTAGAGAAGACTTTATTAAGGACGGAAAAATCTCAAAATGTCCTGAATACCTTTGGAGTCTGATGAATAGATGTGTGTAGGAGTAATATGTAACTGAATTGCAGACTTATGCTCTGATTTCTCTTTCACATACAATATTGCCTTAAGTGAATAAATTGTTCGTTTGTGCCAAAACAAAGAAGTAAAAACTTATGGACACTGGCCAACATGAAAGTAGTATTTCTTTATTGCGCTATTACTTTCCAAGGAGGACACTTCCACATAATTCTAAGATGTTAAGAAATAGCTGGAAGGGAGACCAGAGGACAGTCATTTCACATAGCATATGTCTTAGCCAAACCAGAGCAATTCTTGTTGCTTAATAACTCACTGTGAGCTATATTTAGTTGAAAACAAACATTAAAAAGACAGAGGAGAGAGTTATGCCTGGCCTGAGATATTATCAAGACCTAATAATGAACTAATTTGCTATTAAAAGCAAATGTGGTTACAGACTTCACCTGCATTAATAAATGTAACTCCTTTTTTTTGTATAAAATAAGAAGCATGCAATCTTAATATAGTCTGTGGGTTCAGTTAGAAACAGTGGGTTATATCTCAGAGACACAATTCTCATTCAACCAGTTTGTATTTTGCTCAAATATTTTGACAGATGTTTGTAATTTCTAAGCTATATGCCTTGGATAGTTGTCCAAATCATTGTATTTTTCATGGTTCTTTGCTGAGAGCCTAAAACAACAATCTGCATCTTTCGGTCCACTACTGTGGAACTGGCAGTGTGCTTGTCTGTCAGTCCCTGGTGGAGAAGAACGGAGAAAATGCAACAGAGTAAGTTCTGTGTCAGTCTGTGTCAAGACAATATCTGCACTTCCCCATGAGCATACAGCCCTAGATAGAGGTGCTTGAAAACAGCAGTTCTTTGCGTTTGTAGCCCTGAGCTGGGATGACATCTTTCTCCAACTTTCAAGTATGGACACAGGACAAAAGGACTGCCATCCGAAAGGCACTCTTGTATCCATAGCCAGACTATTCCTACCTGGACAGAACACATGTGGCAATGGATGAATCTTTTCAAAGAATATGTGGGAATCACGGCACCCTGCTTCCATGGTCTCGGGCACTGAGCGCAGCTCATGGCCCTGCTATCCTTCCCGACTCCTTGGGCGCAGGCTGCCCCTGCTCCAGCCAGCACTGCTGCAGCCTCGTTGGGGAACCTGGGCTCACACCACTGGGAAAGACCTGGGACAGAAAGAGAGGGGAGTTTCACTTGAGCAACTTCACAGCTCCCATTTCCTTGGGAACTGCATCTGTGACCAGATCCTCAGCCTTGGTCCTTGCCTGAGCTACACCACAGTCTGTGCCCAACCTTGTACCTGCTGTCCATCACCTACTGCCCCCACTGGGCTTCACACCTGACTGCTCGTCACTGTGGTCTTGCCAGGCGTTTGCAGGGCTCTGGGCTGGGCATGGTCACGATCCCTGTCCGTTCCCTGCTGCCTTGCTGGGTGCTCCTGGATGGACCATGGGAGAGCACAATGTTGATCTCTTGGCCACCCTGAGCTCCTAGCTCCCCCTCATGGGAGCCATCCACTGCAGCATCCTGACATGTTCAGAGGTGAATGGTCAGATCACAGAGAGATGTTGGGGTGCTTTGGACCACTTGGGGTCTGCCCGCTGCCCATCACAGCATGCCTACCCAATGGGCTGACGAGTCAGAGAGCGAAGGGCAGTCCGCGGGTGAGGCCCAGGTCTGAGCCCATACCCCTTCTCTAGAAGGTTCTGTTAAGTTCGATTGTTCATTGGTTTGTTCTGTAAATTCCCTCCTCTGTAACTTAGCCATTGGTTCTGTGTCCTCGGGATCCTCCCCCAGGCTTACTTTCTATTGGTTGTTTGTTCTGTACCACCCCTGTTGAAAAAAGCACCTGTAACCTTGGACTGATGGCCATTCCTCCCCTTTGCTTTTGGGGGAAATAAACTCCTGGAAGGTTTCACGGAGTGGTCCTCTCCCTTGCCTCTTTCGCCTCTGGGATACCTGAGGGACTCAGACCTCTGGGTCTCCTCGCATTGGGTGCGCCTGCTGCCACAGAGCCAGTGCTGCCCGACCACGCGGCCGCCGAGACTCGACACTTTCCAGTGCCTGTCTGCAGGAAGGTCACTGTCGCCTCTCCAGAGCGGGACAAGTGCCCCCTGAGGCTGACCCCTCTCCCAGGGCAGTGACAGAGAGATACCAGCGTTAATTTCTCTCTTATGCCCTCGGAACACATCATTCCACACTTGCAAAATCAGAAAGAAATGTGAGCTTGGTACAGCTAGATAGAGAAACCTGGAAGGAATAAATCTTTAAATAAATTATTTGGGAATTCACTGGGGAGAAGAAAATTTGGTTTATTCCCCTGCTGTGAAGATCACTTGAGCTCTTGGTGTTAAGCAGTTAATAGACAAGGAGACAGACCTGGGTACCTCCCAAGAAGGGACTCCTGCCTAGTGTGTGGTTTCCCAGGCCCCCTGAGGACTGTGCAGAGTGTGGCAGTGGGGAGTTGTGAAAGTCTGTATCTCCTCAAGTCAAGGAAGACCTTATATCTGTTCTGTTATACTTAAGAAACCTCTAGAATTAGTTGATTATGATAAAGAGAGGAAAAGACCCATGAGCCGCAGAGAAGACCAGAGCTGAAGGAATCCTCTTTGCCTAAGGATTTCCTCTTCACCAGAGGCAGGTGGGAGTGCTGTTTTTGGGTAAATCTCCCTACAGCATTGAAATTGATTCAAAACCCACCATGAGACTAAATTCTTTCTACATGTACTTGTCCTGTACAGAGCCTGTGTATCTGGTGACATGATTTCTCTTCCTATTTAGGATCTAGCTATTGCAATACTTACTGCTGCAGTCAGTATCTAAGCCTCATTTTGGTTTCATACCCTTATTTCTGTGTTAATAACATAGTGTTTGAATGAGAACATGGCCACAATCCTGAACATGGTATCTTTATCCTCTGTTACTCACATGGATGAGGATTCTAAGATGAGCATTTGCAGTTCATACCTCAATAATGAATAGAGTGAGGCTATTTCCCTGCTCAGGGAGGTGCCTGATGCCTGGGGCTGGGGCTCCCTGGTGCCCCAGGCTGCAGTTCCTGGCTGAAGGTGGGATGGCCCTGAGTGCCAGGCCCTGCCCTTCTGTCCTGGGGGTTCCCACAGCCCTCAGGGAGATCTCGGCCCCCATGGGGCCCTGGCAGGCATATGCCTAACGTGATGTCAAACATCTGTGACATTTTCTTACCCCCAAAATATATTAAAAAAAAAATAAAATCATACTAGGGTCAAGGTTATAATTAATTCTGTTCAAACCTGAGACAGACAGACCCCTTTGACTCCTACACAGAAACCATACCCTGTATGTAGAGACAGTTGAGAAATTTCTTGGTTGTCTGAAATTTCCCTGCACTAGATTGCTGCTCTTTTTAGAATTGCAGATGGTTATTGGAGTGGATTGCACTTTACAGCTCAAAATTAAGGAGAACCAAGATAAATGTGTGCATTAGGCCATTACATCCCTCTCTTTTCGGTTCTCAGGCTGTGATGGCCACCATATAAGGAAATTAATCAAATTTTCAATACTGCAGAGAATGCCAATGCAAAGCATAAGTGGGGAAATGACCTGTGAGATTACCCAGACTGCCTCCCTGCCACTGCAACATCATTACTGTGAACATGTTTTATTCATACTGTCTCCAGACTCAGACAATATCCTATATCCTGATTTCCTAGTATTTTAAGCAATAGGAGTTTTGCCCCTCTGGGGAATAATTGAGCTTAAGTGGCCTTCATTATATGTTTTTAACTATTAAACTAAATTTTATTTTACCCACACTACTATTGAATTGAAAAAGGCCGTTTTGCATGAGAAATAATACCTTGAATGAACAATAAAGGTGCTTGGGTTTTATTTCTACAAATTTGGGAAAAACTTTGAAGAGAAAAAAAACTAAAGAATTCAACATGAATAAGAGCTTAGGCTGGATTTTATAATCAATCTGGTTCATCAGAAATTCAGCATGTGACCACAGTGTACCATTTTTCAGATACGTTTTTCGAAAACTTTTAATTCAATGTTCAGAAACAGCAGCATGTTTTGGTGCTCTAAGAAGTAAAATCTGTACGTTTACAGAGATATCCATGAGATAAAGCTGAGTCTGGATAACCTTTACTCTTGAAATGCATTAGAAGAAAAGAAAATTGAATTTAAATGTTTACATGGAGTTTGCTAACAAGTCTACTAGAAAAAAAAGTTTTTAACTTGTAAGCTGAGCAAATGTAATATGGTATCACTGAAATGCAATAAAAAACCACAATGCATTTTATAGTCACTTTTTAGAGCAGAACCACATGTTAAGTATTTACATGAGAGTCTGCAACAGTTCCTGGGCTGAAAGTGTTTATTAGGTATCACTGGCTTGATTCTGCTTTCCTTGCATCTTGTGTAGTCATTTACACCTGTGCAATGATGCATTCCACTTCACATTATGTGATTCTTTATGAGGTTTTGTCAGCACAAAGGGGTCATAAAGTCAGTCAATATAATCATTGAAGAATACTTTTAGACTCTGCATGGTGTGCAATCAACTTAAAGGTCTTTTATCACTCCTCTTCATAAGCCTGTAAATACAAACCATAAATCTATAATTACAGAAAAGGGCAGTTGACTACGATATTGAAATATGTGAGGCAAGTGAAAACTAGGCCCACTGAATGGAACAACAGGTCTAGTACAGATCTTCTGATTGCATTTTCCTGCTGCTTCCATGTCCTGAAAGATGCCAAGATTCTGTTTAGTTTGGGAAAGATAAAGTGGTAGGCAAGGCTGCAGATAGTTTTTACTCCTAAAGACTAGCTGAGTCAGATCATTCCCAAATGGAAGAACTTAGTACATAACCTCCATATTAATCCAGTAATGTCTTATCCCTTTAAAGACCCTGGCTCAGTTTTCCTTCAAACTCATTCCAGAGTTTTTATCTGTTTGCCCTTCTTGCCATCTTTAGAAATTCTATGTATTTTTTTTTGATGGCGTCTTAGGGTAATTTGCAATCCCAGAGGTATAAAAAAGAAACACTTTGAATACCTTACCTTCAAAACTTTTTATACCATCAAAATTTCCTGAGAAAAATTTTGTTTTAATTTTCATATTTATATGGAAGAGACCATCAAAGTTACCTGGTAGCCAATGACAAGGACAACAGAGACAAAAAGGGTGAACTTGTCTGCAAGGAACAGATGATGGGTCTGGCTTTCACAACTGCACCTTGCTTCTGAACTGCCTAATGCTTCACTAATGACTGATTTAAATTCAAGAATTTCTGTTATAGATGGACTGAGCATCTCATTTGACTTTGCTAAATGAAACTCTAACATTAAAACATACCAAGGGAGTATACTTGGACTCAAGTGAGTAAGACAGCCATTTTTAGGCCCTTATTCCTTCTATAAGCCAGCTGTTGCTGGAAAAGACTTCACACAGCTGCTGCTGATTTTTTTTCCTTTTGCATATAGACCAGAAGACTCATATTTAACAGTGGAAAGAGGGAACAAACCCAAGATCTTTGCAACAGTAAGTTCTGCAAGCAGGAGTAACTAATTTGAACTAGATGGTAAAACATTTTCTTTTGTGGTGAAAGCTTTGAGGAGTTGAAAATATCCTCATTGTTGACATTTCAATGAGCCCAAGGATCTGTGAGATTTGAGCTTGAAAACCCTTTGAAGTCCTTCTCAGAATAGCAAATAGCTCAGAGAAAAAGACAAGCATCTGAGATGCAGGAGGTCCACTTTGGCATTCTTGAATTCATAGCAGAGACAGAAACACCAGTTGTATGTATGTCACAGGGTATCTTGACCACCACATTTTAGTTATTTGGGTTCATTACCTCCTCACCAGAGGCCAGAATATCATTCTACTAGTAGGAAGATTGAGCATTATAAGAAATATTGAGAAGCATTACAAGAAAGAGAAAGAATGTGGCAATTATGTCAAATAAAAAAACATATGGGAGGTCCATACTGATCTAATTTCTGCTTTATAACCAAAGCAAATGGAAAAGGAATATTGATATGACAAATGAGTGAAAGCTGTTGGTATAATGTCAAATTTCTAAGAAATGTAAACAAAAGTTAGCCTGTGGTCACAGAAGAATGTCAAACAGCAATACATCATAGAACTCCACCATGATAGCTCTCAGCCCTGCCTGTGCAGCTTTCCCATCAATACTGTAAAAAACTGGGACAAATCAGCCTCCTATTTAAGGACTTATAGACAAGGAAATGGAGCCCCAGCTTCAGAAGAAACCAAAGGAGTAGATCCTCCCTCACCAATGCTGATATCAAATACGCAATCGGCCCTAGCGGCTCACGTGATGGCCAGTGCTGGTTCTGGCAAGATTTTGGCAAATCTGCCCTCAGTACAGTAACTCAACAGTGATCAATCTCCACTTCCCTCACGAGATCCACTCTGTTGACAAGCAGTAGATCAAGGAGAGCATCTTTCCAAATCTGCTCCCTCAGATCTGTTCCATAAAGTTGTCATCGAGATTTTGAGGAATCTTCTGGCCTGGGTTGTGTCAGTATACCTTTGCAAAAACTAATTTCTCTCAGCTGCCTTATTTTTAACATAATTTTAACTGTTTTCTTGTGTCAATCACTTTCTTACTGCTTAAACAAAATTTCATTAAATTTTTTGGCCTTTTGGAGTCTGTGAGATTGTTGAATCAACGTAACTGCAACCTCTTCAGCTGTAGAATCGCTCTTGGAGATGTAGAGTCCCAGGTGCTCCTGAAAACCAGTCAAACATTTGCATCTTTTGCAATGGGATATAGGCCAATTAGAGTTTAAAATGGTCACTGATGATATCCAGGAGTTTGTTCTTTGTACTGCAGCCACATGTGGTATTTTCCAAGTCCATGTGGGTTTCCATAATGCTTTCTGATTTCACTGCTTTTCATTGCTCTCTATTGAAGTCATTGGTGTCATTTGTATGTGTAGCTGATAAATTGAAACTGAAATTGTACTTTTCCTATCATGTTAACTACTGTGATGATTAGGGTTTCTTTTAATTTGATTTCATTCTAGCTGCTTTGTAACAGAGAAGTAATCTAACATCAGCATGTTTACCAGTAATGAAATTTCCAAACCATGTGCTTTTCTGCATCTGCCTTTTTACTTCTCCTTCTCACTTTAAAACACACTGATGACCCCCTTGGTTTTAAGTGCACGTGGTGTGGTTCACATACGGTGTGTTCTTTCTGTGCAGACAGAAGTTTAATCCAGAAATTTTCTTAACACCTTAAGTGTTTATTTAATGTAGCTGAACTGGACCAGCTAATGGACTGACAAATTCAAAGAATAAACAATAACAAGGAAAAAAGAACTATGCATTGATACATCCAGATACTAATCATACAAGATTTACTGCCGTACAGAAAATGACTCAAATAAAAAAAATTAAATTCAGACTCTGATAGAGAGTTCAGATAGTCAAGTGTGCCTGTTTTTGATGTCTTTTCACAGGAAGAAAGCCTCGTTATTTTTAAAATATGTTTCCAGGCTGGCTTGCCAAATACTGCGCTTTCTTAACACAAAAGAAGATGGAACAACGTATAAAATACTATAAAATAGCCTAGTTCTTTTTGATTTTCAATTTTCTTATAGTTTCCCACAGTCATTTTGGGAGGGTTAGTATCGTGCTATGGCACAATATTCTCTATGAAATATTCCTGTTCCAAGTAGAAAGCAAAACTTTGCCTGACTGATCACAGCCACCTGCCTACATACTCATACCACTCATACACACTGGGTTCCACAGTTTCTAAATTTCGTAGTGTGTCTTTCTTGCAGAATTTGATGCAAAAATTTTGAATTTTTTCTGAATAATGAAAATCAAAATAATACCTTGTGAATAAGGAGGATGAGCAATTATTAGAAAAGAACATGTATATTTTATGTTAGGAAAAAAATTGTCAAATTATTTGTGACTAATCATTGAAAATCATCTCAGGTAAAAGGTGAGACTTTGATATAACTATTGTTAACTATCCTGTAAGATTTATCCACTTGAAACTGGACCACATTTATGGAAACAATCATTGCTTCATAGAGAACTAGCAAGAAGCTTAGTCATTTAGCAAAGGACGACCACAACAAATGGAACTGCTTCATGATGTGTGGAACATTGAAATATCCTGTCTGTGTTAACGTAAGGAAAAATAAAAAGTAAGAAGCCTGCATTCTACATTATTTTTCTGCTGTTTTCTGATGAAGCTGATTTATATCATTATCAGCTCTCCAAAGTGACATTATGCCTTGAGTATTTTCTGCTGGCTTGTGCTGTGGAAAATAAACACTAGAAATTAAAAGAGACTTTGAAGCTACTAATAGCATTTCATTTTGCAGTTGCGGAACACGTGGTTTTCGTTCATGTTGTACATGCTCAATGACTGCTGACAGGTTATTCACTTCTTGATATTCTACTGCATTTTGATGACGTGAAAGGTCTTGCAGTCTTTGAAGCTTAAAGGCATCAGCCACACTCTTAATATACTCAGAATAGATGGAAATCCCCTATTTTTACAGAAATGAGACAGAACATTTTAGGCATCCGGCTGGCATGAAAAATCAAGATGCCGAAAAGGAAATAGTCTTACTAACTCTGCATGGATTGCAGGCTCTCTGAGTGAAATAATTTTCACTAATAAAATAAAGTTCCCTCTAAATACTTTCTGAAACTAATGAAATTTACTTGAGAAAGGGAAAAAATGTTGAATTTTACCACTGAGAATCCAGACATAAAGAAAAATATTTGCCACACTTTAAGGTCATATAAACTGACCATGAACTGTCATCTTAGACACAAAAGATTTCGTTCTTCTGTGTGTGTAGTCTCATAGTAACAGATTTGCTTACAAAATGTATTCAGAACTTAGTACAATAGAGATTTGAATAGAAAGAATATGAATGGTTTAAAATATGTACCTAGAGTCTACTGAGAGACATCATGGGTGGCAATACTTTCAATTTTTGTCTCTGCAGACATCATAGGGACCAGTTTGTGAAGGCATGACAGCAGAAAACAGTGAAATATATAGAATGTTTATTCTCCTTGTGCATGCAGGCATGCATGCATCATATTCTGACTGTCCCTGCTCCTCTCATAATATTGAGCTTTGAAGGAAAAGTTCAAGATGTCCAGAGAAGGCAAAGAGAAAGGTCTGTATATGCTTTGTAATTGCTGAGACAGCCTTCCTGGTATGCAGTACTTTTAAAATCTGTCCACACACTGACAGTCTTGTGAATCAAGGAAGAAAACTTCACTTGAATCTGATATGTCTTACAAAGAAAGCAAATACTTCTAAAGGAAGCAGGAAAAAGTGAGGCAATTTTTTTTTGCATGCAGAAAATAACCTTATGGGACATGGGACATATATATGTTGTCACCAGATTTTTTTTTGCTTCTGTGCTATTGTAACTTGTGATGAGCTTGCTATTGTTCTGGAAATGAGAACTCCAAGTAGATTTTTATTTCTGTGTTATCTATGCAGATCACAGTAATATGAGTGACTATAGGTTTCTAATGATGCTGACTATCTTATACTCTGTTAACCAGAGGTTAGAAACAGTAGTGAACTCTGGAACTCATCTACCAGGGCTTTGACTTCAATGTGCCCAAATAGATCATCAACACTGCTGAAAATTGAGCTAGTGGCTCAAGACAGGTATCTGAGTATCTTGATGGAACCTTTCCAAGAAATGAGGTCAATAAATGGTGATTGGGATTTTGAGGTTGTTCACCAATCATGTAATACATGTCATACACCAAGGAATAAACTTTTTCCCTCCTTTATTCATATTTGTGTGTGTAATTCACTGAAATTGTAGCTTTTGAGCATGAGTCAGAAGTTCAAGAATGGTTTTCACATGTATCTGTAAATCATTATTAAATAAAAGGAAAAAAATTAAAACATTTCTGAAAGATTAGCTACAAGGGAAATACTGAAAGTGAAGATGGAGAAAATGCAGAAAATGCATTTTTTAAATATAAATCAGGTGGAGGAACAAAATCACACTTTGATGGAATCTAATCCTTAAGACAAGAGCTGTGGTAGGAGGCAATTTAGCACAAAAAGACATACTAGGAAAGTCATATACTTTTCCACAAATAGATAATAAGCACAATTAATTTATTTGATGTCTCTGCTGATAAAAGTACATGCATCAGTTTAATAATGAAGTGGCAACTTGGTGCAATCCCATTTTGGAATGCCATAAAAAACTTTTCAAAGACGTTGATGTTTAGTTATTTGCTCTGGATTTTCAAATTTAAAAAAAAAAAACAAACCATCACAACAGCAACAACAACAACAACAACCTTCTGTTATAAAACTGAGCTTATTAGACTTCATGAATTATTTTGGAAAACAATGGTGGATAATTATAAAGTAGTAAAAGCTGTGGTTTTAATGAAGTTATTCTGTCCACAAGCCTTGCAGTGATCACAACTTAACAGCCACATGAGCTCCACAAAGGCAACTTGCAACTGGCACAGACGAAATGGAGTCATCTAATGATGCTTTCAGTACTGTGTTTATGCTGGTGCACAGTTTAGTGCTAATCTCACCCAAATCACAGGTTGACTGCTGGAGTAGAAGCTCATGAAATCTCCTGGAGAGCCAACAATGCTCACACCATCTACTTGAAAGACACCTTATGGGACAATAGTACTCTATTTGTGTGCTTAAGTCTGACCCACAGACAAAATGCTCAAATAATCTGTCAGTTTGCCTTGCTTTCTCTCAGATCTGACTAATGCCCAGCAGAATAATCATTATTCATAGAATTCTGTTCGCAAAATTTTAAAATCTTAGAAAAATTACGTGTGTGCAACACATCAGTGATTGTCAGCCTTGGTGTGCTCATAAAGATTCACCTAAGTATAACAAGGCTGATCTCAAAGATATGTCTACAACTGCAGAAATTAGAGCAATGTTTCAGCTGTGTTTTTATGGTATGTGTGTACTGCCCCAATTTTTTTCTTTTTTAAAGCCTGATTTCACTTTCATGGAAATGCACCCATATTTGCAGATATTCAGTTCTAATATTTTGGAATTATGTGGATTATACATACATATTATGTGAAGGATGCTGCAAGTATTTATGATCAGATGAGTGAAGTTTGCTACAAACTTTTCTAATTTCCATCTCCCTAAACCAGATGTTCACTATTTGAACATTTGGAGAAAAATTAATATCTTTATGTTCCAATGTTTTGGATTCTTCTTTCCAAAGTTCATGTTTGTATGTGTTTAGGAAAGAAGCCACCTTTTACGTGATCTACCTAAATTTCTCTGCAGACAAAATAAAATTTTAAAAAAGGTGCATTTTGAAATATACAAAACACATTTTGAAAAAATTGCTTAGAATATACTCTTATTTTGTAAATTCAACATAGTGTTTTCAATAATTCAGTCAAAACAGAATTCTGAACACCACAGTTTTAAAACAAGCATTAAAGTGTTTCTGAAAGTGTCTTAAGGAGAAATACTGGCAACTAAAAAGCATGTCATTGAGATTTAAAACATGGTGTCCCCAGACTGAGTTTGTTTTTGAAAAATTTTAGTTTTGTTGGAATAACATTGTCAAGCAAAAAGTTATTTAGAGAAAAATTGTCCTGAGAAGTTTAATAATGTCTGTATATGCTTTAGGGCAACCAATACTTAACAATATATTTGGCTTTAGGGAGAAGCGTGAAAATTGCTCTGTGAAAATTAAGTGGTGTGCACTTTAATGTAAAAAAGGCTTTCAAGCAAAAATACTCCTTCATAGATGAAAAACAAAATAAAGCTACATCTCAGGTGCTTTTTTTGCTGTCCCCTGAGGCCTGATATTTCTGGTGTGAAATGCATACATACATACTGTACTGTAATGCTGCAGCTGAGACCTATCAAGAAGCTCTGAGATGATTGTACCTAGAATCTCCTGCTTTATTCTCCTATTACATGTCTAGTAAACTCTCACTGAGTCCTTTTGAAATCCACACTCTTTCAAATGCATTCACCATAAAAATGGAGTTACCTTATATAATTCTTGGCTTAGCCTCTGATGTTCTGAAAACAAAATACTTCATCTTTTCTTGGCAGAATTAGTGATTATCTAGGCACAGACTCAAGACTGCTCTTTGCTAGGGTTGGTTTTTCCTGTTTCCATTTTTAAACAATGTAAATTCAGTAGCTAGAATTATTCGGATTACTTACAGATGAACACAGAAATAATTTTTCTAATAATAGTAATAATAGTAATAACAACAACAATTAATCTTATGTTAGAAAACTTAGAGTAGTATGAGGATTTCTATGAAAGAAAGACTAAAGTAATGGTGAACCTGTAGGTCTGGACACAAAAGACAGCATATTTCGGTGTTAAACTAAGCAGCTCCAGTGGGGTTCACAGAAACTGAAAATACCAATTCAGATGTTAATGAGTTCTGAGACCTATAGACAAAATGTAACTAGGCCACTATTAGCAAACTGCAACTTCAGGTCTTGGACAATCCACCAAATCTTTTGGAATAATCCAACTGGAATAATTGCTTGGATGACATCCTAGCAAAGGATATGGTAGAACAAACTAGTTTTCTGAAGTGGCCCATACTCCATCTGGAACTCATTCTGCTCACACCAGGGACCTCCCAGGGTCTTACGGTCCTATTTGTATTTCCATTAGAGATTCCCACCTGTTGTGTTATTATCTTATTTTGAATGAGAGTTGTTTTAGAGTGCTTTTCATTGAGAAATTCATTGAGATTTCAAGAGGAAAACAACAAACTAATGAGTGGCACAGAAAGGAGTTTGTAAGAGATGGAGAGAGGTGTTAATACTGTTACCTTTTAACAGTGACCATCTGTACCAAAGTATTTAGAAGGACAGAACAGAGAATAAAGCTTTAAGGCCCTGCAGGGATCTGAAAGAAAGCCTCAGACACAACAATCAGAAACCTTGGTATCCTTGGCAAGTTGTGGCTCATCTCTTCCAGCCGAACTGGAAGCGACAAGTGTAACTACTGAGCACATCTCCTCTACACAATGGTTGGTGTTCTCTGCAGAAATCCTTTTGCTCATGTAAAAAACCTCATCACCACTAAGAGAAGAAGAGGGATCTGAACAAGCTCCAGAAGTGGGCTAATGTGAAACTCATGAGGTTCAACAAGGTGAAGTGCATGTGCACTCACAGCCCAGAAAGCCAAGTCTGTCCTGGGCTGTCTCAAAAGAAATGTGGCCAGAAGGAGGCTGAGCGAGGTGACTCTTCCCTGCTACTCCACTTTCCTGAGGCCACGCCTGGAGTAGTACATCCAGCTCTGGGGTCCTCAGCATAGGAAAAAATGGACCTGTTGGAGGAGTTCCAGAGGAGGGCCACCAATAGGATCAAAAGGGCTGGACCACCTCTCCTATAAGAGAAGTGGAGTTTTTGAGGCTGGAGAAGAGAGGGCTCCAGGGAGACCTTATCCCAGTTTTCAGTACCTAAAGGGAGCTTGTAAGAAAGATAGGAACAAACTTTTTTAGTACAACCTGTGGGTCGTGGTTTTAAACTGAAAGAGGATAGATACAGGCTAAGAGAAGCTTTTTTTACAAGGAGGGTGGTGAAACACTGACATAGGTTGCATAGGGAGGTGGATGCTCCATTCCTGGAAGCATTCAAGGTCAGGTTGGATTGGTGCTCTGAACAACCTGATCTACTTGAAGATGTCCCTGCTCATTGTTGAGGGCTTGGATTAGAAGACCTTTAATGTTTCCTATCAATCCAAACTATTCAATGATTCTAAGTCTAGAAAACCAACTAATTGGTAAATCAACAGCAGTACATTAATTCACTCAAAACCCAAATTTTAAATGTTACCTATTTCATACATTGCACACTGAAAGAAAAAGAAAAATTTCAGATATTCAGAGCAATATGTAGTGAAATATGCTTTTTAACCAAATAGAGTTACTATTGTTTATCACCTTGTCATGCCAGCTTGCTTTCGACTAGCTAATACACTCAATAACGTTACGGAAATTAGAAAGAATTATCTTTGAATTATATTTGGTGAATAATTACAAATCGTGATTAATTACAAATCATGAATAATGAATATGAAAATGAAGGAAACTGTTTGCACACATTTCATCAACAGAAAGAACTAAATACATTTAATACATGTTTTAATGTAGTCTTAACCTTCTAATTACCATCAGATATGTATGGAGAGCTGAGTAGAAATAGCTACATGTGACACGCAAATGAAAATGTATAAGCTGTTAACTTCAATGCTCTCTGTCATAAAGTCAAGTTATTGACAGCAGTCGTAAATGCAGTGTTTAATATCTTAAACCAGGCAGAAACAAATTTATGTGGTAACATAAATAAATAAATAAATAATTGAAATATTCATTAAGGGAAAAAAAGCACTTAAAAATTACAACAAAGGAATAGGTCAAATCTTAAAAAATATGAGTCATGGTGCTGCACACTGAAAATGTACCTGGTGAAAACATGGAAATCAGAAAATTCAGTATGCTTTTAAATTGTATATGAATCCAAAAATTATAAACAAATCACTGCTGCAGTATGTGCCCCAAGGCTGTTAGTCTCTTCACACACATCTGAAAGACTCTGTTGTTGAATGTATTCAACACAAGAAGATAAATTAAATTTCAAATTATGTATTTTTCCTGAAAATTGGAATTATATTATTTAATATTGAAATTATATCTTTTTCTGCAAATAGGACTACAAAATATCTGTGTCACAAAGTGCCAGCAGCAGGAGACATTCACATATCAAAAGTGCATGTCTCATTTCAGAAAGTTGTAATATTCATGCCTTATGTCTTTTTTGAGGATACCACCATGATTCTATTCCACAAGCTCTGTTTTTGGTTTTGCTTAAAATAGCTGCCAAATGAAAAAGTCCATCTTTCCCTATCCGTTCTTACCCTCTTTATTTTCTCCTCTCTCAATCAAAAGAAGCAAGGAGCAGAAGGATGTAGTCTATCAATATATCCCAATTTAATACAAACACCTTGGTCATACCAGGTTCAATATCTGCAGAGCTTTCACATGGCCACAGAAAATTAAACTAATCTGGATAAATCCACTGGAAGCTGTATTTTCTGCTGAATAAAAGCTTTGGTGTCTTTTACCGACATTTTCCATTTCAGACTGAAACCATTAAGGAAACACATGAACACCTGAAAAACAAAGTAATTCTGAGACTTCCAGCTGTGAGTTGCATTAGGGCTTTTTACAATTACCCATTTTCTAGCTGCCAATTTCAAATGATGTGGTTATTACATTTTTTCTTAAAATAAGGATCAAGTTCTTTTAAGATTTAGAAAACGTTGTGGTGATGGAGAGACCACCGTGTTGGGGCTGTTCCTGTTGCACTGTGCTTTCTGTATTGAAACTTTCATCCGCACTGGAGATTTCTGGGTTGAGTCTACTGAATAACTACTCAGCCTCCATGAGAAATCCGTGTGCCTTCATGGGGGTACATGGGAAGAGGTAAGCTGAGCTGGAGAGACTGGGACTGTTGGAGGGAAAAAGTCGGAGTAGAGGGATAAGAGGGTAGAAGAGTTCCAGGATGACTTGGCTTGAGGAGAATAAACCTGGAGTCAGGAGTCAAAAAAGGAAAGGTGTACAGAATATGCTAAACAGAAAGGGAATTAAGGTTTCAAAACAACAAATGTTTTTCTATTTGATCACCAGTTATGATTACATACTCAAATTAATAATCCTAAACGGAGCATAAGTAATTTTAAATGTAACACTAGAGGGATGCTGTTCCAGTTTGCCCTTTAATTTGGAATGCTTATAAGAGACATTATTTTCTTCTAATCTTGTAAAAGAAAGGAAGGTAAAAAGCAGGGACTAAAATAATACTCCTCATATTTTCCTACCTGACATGAAGATAAAATATATCTTAGGAACAGGAGAAAATTCTGTCCAATGTCTGCAAGTTTTCTGCAGTATGATTTTATTCTGTTATTTACTCACTGAATGTAACCACTGTCAGAATACTGTAAACTGGTGTGAGACTTGTATTAATAACACTGAAGACAAACTTTACCAGAAGATATATTTGGTACTTATGTCAAGAACAAGTCCTCCAGATGAATATAAACAAAGTATTTCTAAAAAATGAAATTATACAGTATATGATGTCTTTATACTGCATTTTTAATAACGTCCATAATTAACCTTCCTTCCTTCCTTCCTTCCTTCCTTCCTTCCTTCCTTCCTTCCTTCCTTCCTTTTCCTACATATATATCTACCTCTCTCTCTCTGTCTACCTATTTACCTTCTTATATTCAAGAAGCCAGGCTGTATAATTCAGTTTCTCATTTTGCTTTACAGATTATGAAAGGATTTATTCACCTCACTGTGATACAAGGGGAGCACAAGTGGAATAAAGAAGGTAACAGCAAAAACAAGTTTGAAAAAAACTGGAAATTAAACTGAAAAAATAAAGGAGTTTTTTTTAGTTTATTAATTTTGAGCTACTGATAAAGGCAGATCGAAGAAAAGAAGATATGCTGGATCTGAGTGTGTTCTGTGGAAAAAGATGGGAGTATACACTTCAAAAGTGTGGTCTGGGAAAGTCATTTAGCCTCATATCAGCTCAGTTTACCTAAATATAAACTGGTGAAGCTGGTGGAAAACAGTTTTGAAAGTCCTCTCTTGCTCAGGCACAAGGTGCTTACAGATGTGCTCATGCCAAAGGGATAAGGAAGTTACACAGTCGCACAATCCACTGTATGGGGTCTTTCTTTGTGTTTGTAAGGTTCATTCTTCATGTAGAAGATTCTCTCTATCTTAGTCTAACACATCGGATTTAGTAACCTTGTTGCCTCTGCTGCTCTGCAGAGGCTTGGATAGGAATTTGTATACTAAAGAGGAGCATATGGAAGAGTCTGTGTCAGAGATGAAGTAATTTCGATGGGTAAATTAACTCTGTTGCTGCTTGCTGCTCTCTCAGCATGTTTTAAGGTGCTTGTATCAATAAGATCAAAGATCATGGGAGAAAATGTGTCTAACATCTTGTGAAAGAAAAGAAAATAGAAAGATCTGAGGAAGCTTTTCTTTACCACCCAAACACAAATCCAAAGACAGAAGGAAACACTGAAACATTCATAAAAGCATCTCTTCTGTTCTACAATCCAAACATCTGGAGCAGCTGCCTTTGGCACTTCTCGATGCTGACATAGTTTCTTTGTTAGAAGTTACTCAAGATTCTCAAGTTTGTCTTGCAATATTTGAAATCATTAGGCACTGTAGATTTTAGAAGTTCATAGTATGACTATATGGCTAGGCAAGCACTTATGAGTTACTTGATTAATAGATTTTTAATGCTTCTTATTTTTTATGTTTAATTATTGTAACATTCATTTTATGTTTAGTCATCACTATTCCACTCTATCAGAATGAAAGTTTGACTCTTGCTAAGATCTTGTCCTAAAGGATTGATTTCAATAAGAATGCTGGAGCCTAAAGCAGGACTTCAGGTACCTTGGTTAGTTTTTCTTCTGATCAATAAACAAATGATCTAAGCATTTTAGCACCATATTCAATTTAAAACTTGACAGAATCTGGAAAATTAGTTGCTACAGTGTGATAGAACTTGAGGCCTGAGTCTTTACCTGTGTTTTGTCTAGGGGGATTTTTTCTGGGAGGTGGAAAATTGAGTTTGGAATGGATGAAGCAAAACCAGGAAATGATGATAACAAAGTTTCTTGCAGACTTGTTTAGCACATCCATTTTCTACTGCAACAGTTGCATGTAATAAGGATATCAGCCTTATTTAATAATTCAAGCATAACAGATGAAAGTGTCCACTCTCAATAGATTTTTCCAACCTGTACCACATCAGAAGAGTTGCCTTCAATAACAGAAGTTCAGGATTATTCAGCATTCAACAGCCTCTCCCAACCAGCCCTGAGCAGGAACAGAGCTCTTCAGCTTGCCCTAAGGACATCTTAAGTATAATTAATGGAATGTAAATACTTTAATAATATTCAGGTACAATTCCAGGACCAAGCAGCTAAAACATTAGTCATGAAACTGCATAACTCTTAGGACCTAAAGTTGTTTTTCTTTGGTGTTAGTCCTTCTCTGCTGCTGCAAGACAGGAAGATTGGGTTTTCTGCATTAGATTAAACTTTGAGAAGATGCCTACTGTGCTGAAAAGGCACAGTCGGAAGTGAAAGCATCTGCAATGATGTGATAGTGTACACATGGTGGATGAGAGATGTAGCTTCTGCTGATTATAAACATCAATTCCTCAGCAGGAAGTCCCACTGACAATATTAGTAGCTTTTACTTAGGAACAAGTACATCCTCCAAGATCTGTCTAGTGTGAAAAAAATTGTTTAAGAGAAGGTGAAAAGCTAGCTTTGTTATTGCTATTGTATGGCTCTTGCCTGTATCACAGAGCTGTAGGCAAAAATATAACAGGAACTATGGAGCACCAACATGAAATTTGTGTTAAAAAATAGACCAAGATCACATAGATGCTTGTGTCAGAAGTAGTTTATGTCCCACTTAAATAACACTTTATTTTTATACACCTAGGACCCTTATTTAGATTTCATCATGTTGAAAATGCTGTTCTTTTACGTTACATTAACAGAAAGACCATGCATGAATCAACTTCAAAATAAAGGCAAAGAAAAGGTAGAAGTAAGCAAACAGCAGCAAAATAAAATAAAAAGTAAGCCAGCATTGTAGCTGACAAACTAATTAGTTTTAGCACATGGCCAAGCTGGAAAGCTCTGATGAAATAACTATATCATAATTCTGTCATTTGCTAGATATAAACCCAAAGTAGATTATACATTTTAATTACATTCTGATGAAGACTACGCTCCTTCAGTGTAAACACATGACTTCATTTTCACTTTAAATCAGTGTCTTTTTGTTCTCCTTTCTATTTATTCCTTTGGAGTTCTGAAGCATCAAATCATCTATCTGAGCAGCTTCCAACATGAATCCCAGAGCTGAGGAATGATTTATACCAGAACCTCATGTATCAGCAGTGCTGTACTTTTTCTCCAGAATTTTGTCATATCCTGTTTTGCATATCTTGAGTATAAATGTATTTTCCACAGGGGCAGGATACGGTTTGTTTTGATCCCCATCTGAAAGAGACTCAAAAGTCAAATGAAGAAAAACAGACTCAACCTTCTTTCTCCACTGAGTTTGATAAATTATTCTAATATGCAGAAATCATAAGGAAAAGATAAGATGGTTCCGAACTCGAGCACTACCACCTCCCTATGGAAAAGATAGATCTTAGCTTATAGAGTGCTTCTTTTTCTGCTTAAAAGTAGGATTTGAAAATGCCTATTTGCATGTGATAGAAGGAATTTCTTCTTACTGCTTTGGAAGGAATTGCTCATAACATGTCCATCTTTCATGAAAAAAAAAGAAATTCAGTACTTCCTCTCACCTATAGGATAGACTATATCGCCAATTTTAAATTCTAAATATTCTGTAAATTCTAAATAATTTTAAATTTAAATTTCATCTCAGTAGTTCAGACACATGTGGCAAATTGCAGACTGTGCAGAACCAAGCTGCCCATTCCCAGAGGGTTTGCCTGCACAGCCCTGTCTTCTGCATCCATGGGCACCTAGAGCGGGGCTCTCAGGAGCACAGTGTCTTTCTGCAGAATTAGCTTCTGTATCCGTGAACCAGGAGAACAAACAGGCAGTGCACACCACTATCACCTCCTGACAGATCGGTGCCAGCACGTGGTCAGACTCTGGACAGAGGAGTTGGGAACACAGCTCCTCACCGAACCAGCGCAGGTTAGGTCCCTGCCTCCTGTTAACCACTCTTCCTAAACCAAGGTGAAGTGGGACAGTCTCATTAATACCATTGCTCTGGATCTGACCTTGGCCCACCAGAACTAATCTCAGTTCTTTTTGTACCATAACCACACCACAGTGCTAGTTTTACACGGGCTGACAGAGGCTCCACAAAGCTCAGCAGATTTGTTTCAGTGCTGCTCTGCTTTTGGTATCTGGTGGCAGTAAAGGCTCATGAAAAAGACATTAGGCCTGATAGATCAATCTAAATAGACTGTGGCTAGGCAGCAGGGACATAAAGCAGAGATTATCTGGAGCCAAAATACATTGTCCACAGATAGTGGAGGTATTCAGGCTCCATGATCTTTCATTCACTTCAGATGACTGCATAAATCCCAATTAGATTTCAAGTCACTTCTGTGAATAAGGCCACAAGTACTTTTCTCTCTCTCTCTCTCCCCTTCTACTCTAGCCATTTACTTGTCCATGAGTGTCAGTGTCCCAAGGTGCAGAACAGGAAAGGCTGTTCTGTATCCTGGGACACTGGACAATTCAGGTACAGACTTAGAAGATCAGTATTTTTTTAGGAGCAATCGTGCAGTGTAAGAGTATATAAAGATCTCAAACCCCCTCTCTGATCATAATCTGTATAAAAATTATGGCAAAAAATTTGCACAACTTTTTTTTAAAATTTTATCTGCATATTGATAAGCAGCCTTTAAAGAAACCTGGAAAGAGAGAAAAGTGAAATTTGAGTCATTTATTAAATGTTGATTTATTTTCTTCCCCATCTGCATCAACTGTCCACGACTAAACTGTTACTGGCACAATAACCTGTTGTGACTTTTGCAGGCTTTCATAACACACCATGCAAGTTGCATGTCAGTTCCCAGTGTCCTACTTTAAATTTGAAATCCTCCTCTTAGACATGTCACCTGCCAGGATTAAATAAACTCTGTCAGTCCTGGCCTGGAACTGAAGTTTTTGCTCTCCTAATTACAGTTGGCATACAGCATCTTCTGGATTATCACTGGAACAGGTTGTCCAGAAAAGCTGTGGTTGCCCCATCCCTGGAAGTGTTCAAGGCCAGATTGGATGGGACTCTGAGCAACCTGGTCTGGTGGAAGGTAACCCTGCCCATGGCAGGGGAGCTGGATTTAGAATGTCTTTAAAGTCCCTTCCAACCCAAACTATTTTATGATTATATGGTGTTATGATTTTATGATCCAGTGTACTTTGAACAAAGAAAATTTTGTTCTTTCTTTCATATTTTTATCACCGCTAGTGGAAGACAAGGGAATTGTGCGAGAAGACGAGGGAAAAATGAGGAAAGAATGAAGAAAGAATGGGGTTTATTTTCATTACTCCATGTCCTCAGCAAAGTATGGCAAGACTTACTGTTTAATGGGTCACAGGCAGTATTATTTGGCCATATAAGGTTTTGAGGAGTTGAAGCATGAGTCAGTCCACAGTAACCAAGTCAACATTGAAACACAGTGCCTGCAAATTGACAAACAGTGGTGGGGTTGCTTTGACAAAAATCTGTGTCACAATATACGTGTACCAAGCTGTGTCTCAGCTGGCTGTGCAGATTTCAGGGTGATGAGTTTCAGGAAAAATCTTAAAGATGACGTTTAAGAAACTAAATACCTAGATCATCTAACAACTTGTTGTAAAGCCTGAAGCAGTGAATGGCAAAATTATCACACTGAATAGCAGTTGCCTATGAATAAGTACATAAATAAAATCAGACAAATTATGAATGTATATAAACAGTAACCATGTTTTTTGCTTTTCTTGTTTTACCCTCCAATAAACAATTTAAACAAAACTATATATTTTAATACCTTATTTTTCTGTGAAATACTTGATATTTTCATCATTAAACACAATTCTATCTGTGATAATCATTGATTCCAAATTTTATTTTCAATAATGCAGGCATCATGTTTAATGAACACAGATAGTGCTTTTTAGCTTGGAACCAATGGGAACCATAGAACCCTGAATTTATTCCATGAATCCTCAGAAGATGCCATGGGTTTTTGCTCTTTACATACTGAACATTTCACAAGATAAAAAGTTTTACCATAGGATTTAATCCAAAATGTCTTGCCATTAGTGGAAAAATATTCCTTGAAAGTATTTTCTCCTTTTGTGACATTTCTTGTTACACTGTGAAGGTGAAAGAATAAAAATAGAACACAAATAAAAATGACTGTATTCAGTCAAAATTTTCTTTGACCATATTGCAATTTGTGACTTTATCTTAGAATTTTTAAAGTTCAATCTCACTTTTCTTATCTGGAGTAATGATTCTTTTGATATAACAATGTAAAAATTAAAAAATGTTATGTAAAGAATTTAATTTTGCAGAACAGTAAATATAGTTTTACTTGACCTGTGTAAAAAAAATAAGTCATTTTTCAATATTCCTTATGAAGTGAATGAGGTAATTTCTTCATCACTTAGCAGTGATTTAAAAGTAAGTAGAAAATAACACGAGAAGAAAAAAAGAAACACAGCCTGGGTCTTTGGCTATACTTCTCAGCAATGCTGATTAAGATAAGGTCCTGAGCAATATCAAATGATGTCTGTGATGCTCCTTTTACTCTGGGATGTAGAATATCTGAGTGACTACTTGGGGAAGGATTAACAGGCCAACTTGTTGGGCAGAGAGCTGCTAGAAAAGCATTAACTGCCCATGAAGAGTAAATAAAAAACAAATTCATGGTATTCATTTCATGAAAAAAAAATTAGTAAACGCAGATAAATTCAATGTCTTTTCATAACTGTTGAAAGCTTGTTTTCATGGAGTTTGCTTAGCAGCCCACCTTTTTCCTTTATTTTTATTTGAAAAAATATGTCTCAAAGCATCTTCTTTTTTTCCTTTGCCCTTATTTTACACGTTCTTATGTGTTTTATTATGCAGTTTATATATATACAGTTCATGTACTTCATGTTTAGGACTGATTTTTACTTGATGTATATGGTCAACTTCACAGGAAGATGAAACCCCAAGCACTTAATGTGCAGTGATTTGGCCTCAGCTGCAGGTAAGCTGGTTTTTAACAAGGTTTGTTACAAGTTCAGCTCAGAGAATGTTAAGAGAAAAATCAGCAGTAGTGATTTTCAGTCTGAAGTTGATGAACACCATATGGATGTCCCACTATTGATTCAATCTGGTACAAGGGCAGATTGGGTCTGGTCAAATCCAAAGACAAATATATACCAGTCACCAATCTGAAAAATGTAAGGTAGTGTTAGGCCTAAAAAATTTTAATATCTCTTCAGAACAAACATGATTGTTGACCTGTAGCTTTCTTGAGAAGTCTGATCATTTCTGAGCCTCCAGACATAGATGGGATTGATGAAAACCGTGAAGTTCATGTGGCCTGAGCATCAATGACCTTCTATGCCTGTGAAAGATGCCTGGCCTGGGAATATGGCAGGTATGCCAATTTCTTAGCAATCTGCAAAAAAATTGTCAGAATCTGACTGAGAGACTGTGTTTCCTTTCTGCAGGACTCTGGTTAACAAGATTGTCTCAGAAAATAAATGGTGCAGCTGTTATTAAAAGCTGTGTGGAGAAAAGATAAAAGTCTGACTGCCAATTGCTTGTCAACATCGTTTGGGCACATGACAAATCTACTTTATCAAGAGCAAAGCCTTGGTTTCTCTGTAGCTTTCACTGATTTAATAAAACCCAAGTTTAGCCTGAGGTGTGTGAGCCCTTTCCCATGTGGTTTCCGATGCTTCTGAGATAGCTGGGAGCTCTGATGCCAGAATAGTTTGGGAGAACCCTGGAGAACCCTCTTCCACTTCATTTTAAGGCTGGTGTGCCTATCCCATTTCCAATGTATCATCTGGTAACCCCATAACTGATACTAGCAGTCAATTTCAAGCCACAGATGACTTGATTAAACTCTTCAGACTCCTATTTCATTGGGTTGAGCCTGTGAAAAAGAAAAAATAAATTCATATACACAAACACTTACAGGATGATGATGAGCCACACTGAATTGGAATGATTTGCTAGTTTTATGATAGGCTTTGGACTACATTGTTGCTTTGAGGAAAAGCAATAATATTCATAAAGTCACGTCTGGAAGGGAGAGATGAGTGGGAATTACCTCCAAGTCCGCTTTGAAGAAACTGCGGATGGCGAAGTCATCTCTCATTTCTATGAAGGCAAATGAATGCAAAATGCATGCTGTCTTTGGATGAGCTCGTTCTCCCTCACATTAAAGCTTTTACACCGGGATTGTAGACTGTATTATGAAACTGAGCATTATTTCACAGACATTTTTCCACGAGGAAGTGACTACTCCTCAGCAGATTGCAAGACACTTTTATGCCACTCTATGGCTGAGTGGCCTGAAAAGCTTCAATAGCAAATCTTGTGAATGGTTCAGAAGGATGAATTCTGAGTCCCCAGACAGCACACGTGGCATAACTTGAATATATAGCCATGCCACAGTTATTTCAACTATCCTGATGCACTGACAATTTCTTTAATCGTAAGGATAACACTAAGTGTTGAAGATAATACTCGGAAGAAAATCACTCATAACTCATACATATAGATAGTATTGTTGCCAATAACTTAAACAATGATAATTTGGTGAAGTACTTGAATTGGATTCAAGTACCACTAATCACATTTAACAAGAAAGACCAGATGTTTGCGGAAAGAAATTACTGCAAACAGATCTCTATTTATAATGCAACCTTTTCCCAGCCAGTTCTACAAAGTTTCACTTGGTTTATTCCAGTTTCTAAGGAAAAAAGGTCACTTGTCTTCAGGTGGTTTTGTAGACTTTTTTTCTCTCATTAGTGTTTCCCCTATTCAACCAAAATAAAGGTGGTCATTTTAAAGTTAGTGACATTTTCTGACGAAAGAGCTATTGCCATTAAATGTAACAACCCTTTGTAATGACACACCTCTTCAAAAAGTACTTGCCTGTACCTTGAAGTCCTGTAGATCCAACATAGCATTTACTTTATTTTTCTTAGTGCCAGGACACATTTTGTGACCTGGTTACTCTCCTCGGGTATCTTCTGAAAAAGACTGTGTTTTCTGTCTGTGTATTATCTTGGAAAAGAAACACAGCAGTTACAAAACAGTGTAATTACTTAATCATTACTTTTCTATTACAGTACTATGATCATAAAACTGTTCAAAAGTTGTCCAAGTGGATGAATATTTTCCATTTCAGGCTCTAGTGTAATACCACAAATGCACAACACATTTTAGAGGCCCTGTCCCAACAAGGAAAAAAAACCCTGTTATTTTTCCATCACAGCTGAGTGGAAGCTTTAATAATCAAGATGAGTAAATTGTATGACATTCATTAATATTTAACACATGGTTGCCACTTGAATTTGTTGTCAAACATCGGATATCCAGTGAAATTAGGTATTAATGCTGTCATAGAACAGATAATTAAACACTGGTTTTGTTGACCAGTGTTGTGACCTTGGTCTTCAATGCTAGCCAAGATTGATAAAATAGCAACATAGTGCCAAACTAAAGTCAGTAAACAGTACATTTTACTACTTTATATGATTTTTTGATTTAGCTGGTGATTGCTTTCCAGAATATTAAGCTGATCTGGATATGTAATAACAATAAAAACCAAGAGTGCTCCATATATTCCCATTGGATAATGGTTTTCAGAGCAAAAATAAAGTAGATTTTGGCTATGTGACCTGTGTCATTTCACAAAACCTGATCATGCCACTGATTCTCCCATATGCTTATACAGGGATTTATGTCAGAGGGCTGTGACACCCTTGAGCAAACGTCATTTTCTCATGACAGGACATTTTAGGGAAAAATTAACTTGAATCCATTTTTCACTCTTCATTTACTGCTAAATTTTATACAATTTATCTTTTTAACATCTTTTCTGTCACTCTGCCTAGCAGACTCCCCAGCATCTCTTACTGAAAAAAAAATTTTAAAAATACACAAAGTTAACTGCCTTTCATTTCCCAATACTAGAGTGTCTTGACTGTGTTTTGGTTGTTAAACCTCCAAATATATAACAGGAACCTTTTTAGACAGAACAGTATTAATAATTGCACTGATCACCCGGTGCTGGCTCAACTTTAATTCCATACCATTTGTATGCGTAAAACCTATTTATATGAACTGCAACTACTTCAAAATCTTACATGTTTCCATGTATGATACAAGAATTATTAGTGCCTTCATCTCTGTGAAGACACTCTGTGAACTCTACTGGCTCCATCCTGAGCAATGGAAAGATCTCTGAGTTTTCTCTGCTTCAGCCTGCCTACACTTCCTCCAGTAAGACATGGCAAGTAATAGACTTCCAACTACTTCCAAGTGAATTGCATTTTATTAGCCTAGTAGAATATCCCACTGATTTTCTTGTATTTATTTTGACTCATTTGGTGTTTTAGAAAGGAAATCGCCAGAATAATGCGTTGGAACTGAACAAATATTTCCTTCTTTTAAAAATAAGCAGCCTAACTTCACCTACACAGAGGCAAATCCCTCCATGTATGAAAAAAAAAAAAAAAAGAGGTATATTGGTATTAAGTGGAAAGGTAGCTCAGGCAATGAAATTTGGTAATTTCTGTAATATCAGTAACAGTCTGGTGAATGTAGAACTTTACTGGCCTATTAGTTGGCACTCCAGACTGATTTTATACTAAAGCACACATTACCCTTAACTCAGACAAAGGAGCTGATGGAGTAGAACTACCAGACCGAGTAGCTCCAGCTAGATTGAGGTGTCTGTCAACTGAACATTGATGGATGTGCCAAAATAAAGAGTATCATTCATTTATGTAAATGGCCAATATCTCACTTGAGATACTGAAAGAAGGCAAGTTTAAGCAAGGCTTCAAGTAGGAACAGCATTTTACAGCCTTCACCTCTTGGACTGATAGTTGCTCTATCCAATCATCTCAGTTTATCCACGCCCTGCCTGTGGGAGCATTAAGGGTTACATATATCCCATAACTTCCTTCATAACTGAAAAATCCGTAATTACAAATAGCAACTGGAATAAGCTCCTGGGGACCTGCCCACTCGTACTAATATCCCAAAACACTTGTAAGTTTATTTCATTTACTATTGTTCTCTATAGTCTACAGACACCAGCACAACCTCAGTGGATTCGAACAAAGATCCACCTTATACTGTAGGACATTTACAACTGGTATAAATCCTGAATACTTCAAGAAGCATGAACAAATGTGCTGTGATATTTACTGTGTGAACCTTTTCCTTCTGGCTTGCAGTTACTTCTTTCTTTGGGCTGTAGGCACAATTAGACAGCTCTGACCATCAGTTACACCTTCCCTCTAGACAATGTACAGCATATTTATGATTTTTTTGTACTTCTGCTGCTCCTGAATTTAAATGTTGAAAACATCAATGTTTCTCAACTCTCTCTGCACTGGTTTCCAAATCCTGACATTGACAACCACTAACAAGAATTGTTCTTTATTCACCTTTACTTTATATATGATTTTACTAGGTTTCCACAGAGCCCTGTTCCCCACTTATTGATATCCTAGGCTTCAGGGTTATTTTAGCCTCATTTTTATGTAGACATATTTCTTACCACTGATTACAGAGAGATCCTAGACATCTAGATTAGAAAATACAATTCATTTTTTCGACTACTGAAGAAAGATAAGATGAAGGCCACTTAGGCTTTCTAGGCAGTTTTAATTCATTGTGTTCTGCATTCTCATGTTCCATCCATCTCTTTACTCTGTGTTTTGCTGCTTCTGCTCCTCTTGCTCTGGCTTGTGAATTTTTCTGAAGTTGTTAGATATCTCACTGTTCTTGCAGCATTTCTAAATCTCAGACATCATTTGATTCTGCGTATTCCCATCTCTTTTGCACTTTGATTTTGGTACTTCTTGCTGTTTGATCTGAGCATGTCTACTTTACAGAATCTATTTTCCAGCTGCCTGTCCTCCTTGATCTGCCGAGTGCACATGCATCTCACTTTCCCTCTTGTACTTTCAGCCTCTCTTAGGTGATTTCTCCATATTAATGCAGACTGGCATAAGCTTTGCATATGCTTAAGTCTGCATCATCCAGAAGTCTTATCTGTAGTTTTGGATCTTAAATTTAAATTACTGTCTGGTCTGTGATAATTAAATCTGGCAAAATGCCACAGTTAACATGGTTCCCATTGATTTAAGATTAGACAGGAATTCCTCACAGAATTCGCCCTTGTTTCTGCAATTTCAAATGAAGTCTGATCTTCCAGAGATTTCATTTTTTTTCTTGGGCATGCAGTATATCTTAAGGCACCTCATTTTTGGAGTTAAAACTATCATTCTAGTTTGTAGTTTTATTATAATAAACATCAGTAACTTCAAGTCCAGTAAAATAGGTCATATCAAATACAGTGTTTTGCTTCTGGATCTAGTCCTCTATTTCTTTGTATATCTAGATGATAGAAGTGAAAGACTTGTAAAATTTATAGACTTATACTCAAAGACAGTGTAGAATGACAAAATAACCAGAAGACAGGGTTAGGAATTGTTTCTGACAGATTGGAAAAAGAGTCTGAAAAAATGGGGCACAATAAGAGCAAAGACAAGACTTTACACTCATGAAGGAATAATCGACAGCAGAGACACAGCTGTAAAACAAACTTAGACTTTGTGAAGGAATCTTGACATAAATATGAAACTAACATGAGTCAACTGTATCATGCAGTTGTAGCAGAGGCATAGAGCATATTGAGATATATGAACCAAAAAAAAATTACAAGTAGTTCTTCAGTCAGTTCATCATTATTACAGCCTTAGCCAGAATAATGTGTCCAGTTTTAGATAGAGCACATGAGGAAAAAAAATTGACTAATCTGGGAGTTAAAAAATCTGTTTTAGAGCAAGTCTTGTTTTGACTAAAGAACAGAAAATTGAGGGAAGATGTCTTACTAGTCCCCAAGAAAGTAAAAACTGTTTCACATTACTCTGTCAAGAAGCAAGGAAAAAATCTGTGTTTTGGATTCATGGAGAAAAGCAAGACGACATGAATTTCAGCTACAAAGAGATCCGGGTTAGCTGCTAGGAAAATATTCCTAGAAATAAGAAAAGATAAAAATAATAAAGTCTGAAAGGAAGTTATATTGCTTCAATTAATTGCTATCTTTATAAGCAGATTAGACAAGCATATTTACAGGTTCTTCTGAGGGATAAGGAGGAAGTATTAGAATTACCATCCAAACTCTGCATATGTTTTGAAACCCTATTTTTCTACAATGGTGGGGTAAAAGTCAAGATCAAACAGCCACTTTTTATGGCTCTCTTCCATGAAATTAAATCTGACTCTTCACGTGCATATTTTCTTTCTTGATAGTATCTTTTTTCAAGGGTCTGAAGCAATGTTGGAGAGCTTCAGTTCTCTGTGCTCGTTCTTACCTGAAAGTTACTCTGTCTCTCTGCCTAAACAGATCAGGCTGACTAACTTTCCTCCATCATTCAGAGCTTAGAGCAGACTGCCCACCTTTTTCCTAGGTAATTTGGACTTAAGGTCTTACCAGTTACTACCACCCTGACACTGCCTTTTAGTTGGTTTGTTACCGTCTTGAATTGACAACCCAGAATTAAACCCTGAGGATTTATAAGGGATGAGATTCACAGAACCAACTCCACAAAAGAGAAGTGGGAAGAGGACTACCTGCATCTCTTGAGAAACGCTGTGCTGAAGATGGGACAAAAATCATGTTGTTTTCCAGTGTTTGTGTGTATGACTTGGGGGCTGGGAGAGGCTATACTGCCTAGTCAGGATACAAATATTGTATAGGTGTAGACAACAATATAACATTATTTGAAAAAGTCAGTGATATTGATGCCATGATGATTTTTTGCTTTTTCTTTTAAACCCCTTTTATACCTTTTTACAACTTCTGTATTCTTTAGTGCTTTTTTGCCTACATTCTTGGACTTGTTTGTTAAGCTGGGAAACTAAACATTGTAGAGGTTTCGTAGTTAGGGAGCAGTGTGCCCCAAACCCCAAGGTCCTCTCCAGAACATATTTTGTAAACTAAGATAGAATCATCCAGGGGAAGGTTCCTTGGAGAAGGGGGGCTCATTCAAACCTCTCACTGGAGAATTTTTGATAGATGCGCTAATTAGTAACACCTGTAATGATACACCAAATCTTTTGGATGTGTGCACTGCGATGTGCATTAAAGTGCATTCGGCCTGGATGTAGTGCACCTAAAGATCCTTGAAATAAATACCAAGGTAAAATCCCTTTTTCCCTTCTAACTGTGTTTGCCTCTTGATTTTAAGACCAAAAAAAGGCATCAATATCTTTTCTAAGATACTGATGTTAAAGCAATAGGAAATTATGCACTTCACCCTCAAAAGCCCTTGGTGAGAGCACTTTTTTAGAAAGTGGCAAGCCAGAATTCAATGCCCTCTTTATCTAAATTAGTCAAAAATGCACTTTTTGTTCTTCCAGGAAAGAAGATCTAACTTCTGGGATCTAAGTCCAGACATCAGAAAATGGAAAAAATTCTTTGTTTTATTCCTATGTCAATTCAATAAAAAAAATGTGTGAATAGCTCTAGGAACAGGGACAGAATACAGACATGAATTGGAAACAGAAGAAAAGCAAATGAAATAGTACTGCAGTCAGGGATTGGGTCCCAAGGCTTCCCTTTCTTCTCTGTGTGCTTGAATTGCCAGGCACTGCACAGGCACTGATCCCAGTACGGAATGGAGGGAAAGTAGGAACCTGTGTACTCAGACTGGGACAGTTCTGAGTAACTACCACAGAAATGCAGCCATAGGGAGATTTTTAGGCCAAGAAGAAAGATGCTTAATAATTTCATGTGACTTCTGCGCTAGGCAGCTGTGGGTCATGTTTATGCTTGCATTACTGTCTCAGCCTTTAGTGCCTAAAATTTAATTACCTGGGACTAAAGAAAAGTCCTGTTAAGAATTTGAATCCTCAGATAAGGGCACAATCACATTATGTGTTGATTAGAATCTTCATTTCATCTCATCAAATCAGTGGGGTTGCACAACTGCAATGAAAGCAATATTTTGCTTAGTTATGCAACTGCTTTGGCATTCAGACTTCTTTCTGTCTGTCCATTCATAAGTAAAACTGGAATGATGATTCTTTTCCTAAAGTAAAGTTGAAGGTATGTGGACTTTGCATTATTGTTGTTATGCGAATAATTACAGAAGCCAAATAGTAAATTAGTAAGAAGTAAGTTGCATTGATATGGAAGAGTTCACCCTTAAAGACATTTATTCCTCAAATAAAGTAAGAGCAGTAGCTCAGGCATCCAAAGTGTAGCCTGAGAACAAGAGCTCATACAGCATTCCTTTGTTTTTATATCACTTTATATTCCCAATGCTCTTTCTGAGCAGTGACTTCTACTGTCCCAGAACTTTTGAGGGTCAGCAAAGTTATATCAGCAACTGAAAAAAGCACTAACCCTTGAAATTTTAAATGTGAAACAAGGCTCATGATATCGATTGAAGTGTTCCTTCTGTTGCGGTAAGCATTGCTATGCATACTGTGGGATCTTGTCCTGTACGTGCCACAAATCTGCTACATGTAAAAAAACCGTAGGTGATTTTGGACATGCAATATTCTATGCAATGCTTTTTGCCACCCCAGGCACATTTACTCCCAGCTTTCAATCCTATTAGTGGAAATTTTAACAGTTATGGGTGTGGGTTTTTTTCTTCCCCCTCTTTATCCCATAGCCACAACTAGATGTTTTCCAGTTGTGAAAAGTCCTCTAATGTCCTGGAAATAGACCAGGTTCTGGCAAACAAAAAGTAATCCCTAGAGACTGAATTTTCATATGCAGTGAGCATAGTGCAATAAATTTGTTCATTGTCTGAGCAAAGAAGCTTGACAATGGCAGAATTGTTTTATGAAGAACATACCACATGGAATGTTAGATCAGGGCAACAAGTCTAAGATTACTGCAGTCCTTGCCAGTTATACACACGCACAATATTTTTATACATGGACTGACTGAAGAATATCAGGGTCTAGTTCTTTCCCCAGGCACTACCTGCATTTTCTTGCTGCCTGACTGTTTAAGATGGACCATGTTCCTATTTGAGTAGTTTGCATTCATAATGCAGTCCTTAAGTCATGCAACTGCCCACCCCCTGCATAATGCTAATAACTGGTGCTGTTCAATACATTAACAGAAAATGTACCATAATCCAGGGAAAATAAGCACTGACTAGGTACAACCTATACCATGTGAAATTTATTAGTGAAAAAACAACTCCAGGTCAAAAATAACATTGGGAACACCTTTTTACTTAATCTCTAACCAGTTTAGCTCAACAACCAAACTTACTTAATTGAGGAGGAAAGTCTCATGTCATGGTGTAGTATTAAAACTAACCTGGTATAAACAGTCTGATATAAATATATGTAACCCTTCAGCACTGATGAACGTACGTAGCTTGACATAATTGATCCTGTCTGCCAGCTTAAATGCATAGGGATTACAGTTCACTCCCCAGGTGACAACAAGATCATGCCACCTTAACAGCTTGTTATGAGCATGGTGGTCAACAGCAGAATTCCTGTCATGAGCTGACATATCAGGACAAAGCAGATGCTGTAAGCAATCATCATAGCCACAATGACGGCAACCTACATTTGAAGGTGGCTTTTTCTAGAAAAGAGTCTGAAATCCAGAAAAAACCTGCAGATGAGCAGATAGGGAAAAGGGGAAGGGAAGGAAAGGGAAGGGAAGGGAAGGGAAGGGAAGGGAAGGGAAATTTACTTTGTTACTTTCTCTCACTGTCTTACCTTCACGATTTTTGCATTAGGATATTTAATCTTTTTTCTTTGTCTGATAGCTTCTTTCTAAGACATCTCAAGACATTTGAGAGTCCCACTTTTTTTTTTTTTTCTTTTTTAATGCATAAAGAACCAAAGCAATGTTGGCTTCCTGAATCAAGTAACACCACAGTACCTTTTCCCCCTGGGAGAGGTCCTGTTACCGGCTGCTCGGACATGGCAGTGGTACCTGATGGGTCCCAGCTGCCTACAGCAGCAGGGGCTCGGATGGTGCTCCGTTCACTGAGTGGGAGGTGAAGGTAACACATGCTGCTCTGACAGCAATTGAATAAACCTGGCCCGAAGGCTGCCTGCAATGGTAAGTAACTGATAAATCAAATTTTGATCTATGCAGGGATGAATGGAAAATGGGAGAAAAATGTTGAACTTTTTACCTTACCAGAGGGGAGGAAGGAGCTGATTAATCTGCTCTACAAAATGTGAAGCAAAACAGTTACTTTGCAGGGCCTTATCCCTATCTACAATTGAGAAGTGGTGCTAAGAGATTATGTGAACGCAGCAGAGATAAAACTGCATCTAACAGTAAAGTATCTTGTAAGCCCCCACCTGTATCACACACAGCATCACTCCACAGCTTTCTCCTGCTGTGAGCACTGCTGGTGTCCACTCACATGGGCCTATAAACAACCTTAGCAGTTGATTTTTGAGCCCTTGGGCTCATCAGTGGAAAAATACAGAGACCCTGCAGACGTGTCTGAGATGTGGCCAGAAGTGAAGCAGGTGATTGAATTTCTGAAAGGTCAGTGTGTGTTTTTTTCCAGTCCAAAGTACAAACTTAAATCCCTGAGAGAATGTGGATTTTGATAACCAGCTTCTGAGTCCAGAGGACTATTGAGACAGATCGTCTCCCATATCTGTATATACGGAAATAAAAAATTATATTGTTTACCCTCCTCCTGTTTTGACATCTCAGAATAGCACAGCATCCTTTCCTAATAATACAGTAACCCCCTCCTTCCAACCAAAATATCCAGAGGTGGAAACAACTGGCAGCTTCTCCCTTCCCTTCATTATTATAACTCATTCATTTCCTCTGGGAAACACGAAAGAGGAATGTTTTGCTGGGATTGTGTAAAAGGGAGTTCCAGCTTGCTGCATGTGGGTCAGAGGGTCACCTCACCCCTCAGGAACAGCAGAGAGAGGATGGGGGAAGTTGGTGTGCAGCGAAACACTGCACCAAAGAGTTATTTAATGGGGACAAAGATGCATAATTATTCACTGATTCTTACATCAAACCTGTGCAAGTTGTTGGAATCAGAAAGAGAAAATCTAGTAGAAACACATAATGGTGGTCCAGATGAACTGAAGAAGGTAAAAGCAGGCAGGTAAATTAAAGGGTCAGTCTGGGAACAGGGAATGGAAGAGGGAAGTAAATGAGCTGAGCAGTTTCTGGAACAGGGGGTAGAAAAAGAAAAAAAATGTTCTGCTAAATAGCAGAGGTTATATATTCAAGTGAAGAAAAAATAAAAATTCACTGAAAAATGATACCTGGAGGAAAGGTCTCAAAAACAAAGGCTGCAGGGAGCTGAGGCAACAAGAGACAGAAGGTGGCATTGGAAAAGTTAGTGAGTAAACTCTCTGTTATTTGCTTTTCCCACAACTATTCCCTCACATATATACCCTTTCCAATATGCAAGCAACATTTGGTTCTTAGGGGAGCACAATCTTCAAATCCTGCTGAGCACTTTCAAGAACTTGATGCTTAATATCCCAAGGATCCTTTGAAAATCCAGGACACCATTTCTGATAGATGTACTACCCCACTGAAGAGCAGAGTTTACTCTATAATAAATCACAAATGCTTTTGCTACCTCCCCTTATGATTTATGCCTTGAACAATATCTTATGCCAGAATTCACCAGTCTGTAATGGTACTGGGGTAATACACTTGGCAACAGTTTAATACTTCTTACTCTTAGGCTATCATCTTACACTGAGGTTCTGACTTTTGAGACAGTAAAGAACATGCAGAAGCAATACTTGATCTCTATCCCTCTCATGAATCACCTACTCTTCTCAGAGGCACTCTGTTTTCATTATATTTGATCCTTAAATTTTACCTGGGAGAGCACAGATCATGAATGTGAGGATGCTACATTGCAGAGATCATCAGTGACTTAACAAAGCCTTAGTGACTAAAAGCTTCAGTACAAGTTTAGAACTGTCATTCATTTAATGCATTAAATTTTTCTTTAATCAGGAGAAACACAATAAATATTAAGGAAAATTCACTACCCTTTTTGACCATCTCACACTGTCAAAGGAGGAGCAGTTGAAAACTGATATGCACTGCAAGTATGAATCATAGCATAACAGCACATATAAGCCCCTAATTAAACTCTTCTTTGTCTCCAGGATTCTCCAGAAAGGCAAAGGCACTGAAGGCTGTTCTGTTCTGCAAAGCAGTTGGTTGAACACAGAGATCAAGAAATAACCAGAAGAGAGGTAACTTTCAGTTAAAGAACTATTTTTTAATAGAAAAAAAAGGAAGAAATTAAAAAATACAAAATTCAACCTCATTTAAATAGCAGTCTCATTATGACTCCAGTGAATGCCACATGAAATTACTTGAGAAATATTAATGGATGTAAATTGGAAAATTTTGTGGCTAAGATCTTGCCCTGTTAGAATTTTGAGAATGGAAAATCTGTGCAGGATGTCCCAAGCGAAAAGGAAAAAGAAAAAAGATTTTATCTGGTGCCTGAATTCTAGTAGCTTATATTATAAATTTCTAATACACCTATAAATTTCTCACATGAAACCCAAGAATAAATGTGAAAGTAATCAGAAATCTTAATGTATACAGATAGTTTTTCTGGGTCCAATGGAACAATAGCGTCAATAAATAAGGACTGAGTGTCTGCCCAAGTATGCAACTGTGCTTATATATACACATATGTAGATATAATAATTCTAAATGGTCTACTGGTTAAAACAATTTCTTTTGACTCAGGATTTCAGGGTTCTGCTGTTTCTAACACTAACAGATGACTCAATCTTACAGGATGCTCTGTATTGTCAATTACTATCCAACTGGGATTCATGTGTGGGTAAAGAGAAGGGGTGGAGGTGGAAATGATGTATATACAGCCTCTGCCAAAGAAAAAAGATAGCTTTTTAAATGTTATTTTTGCAGTGATTCCTAAAAAATTTTATCTATTATAAATAGTTAGCAGAGTGACGGAACTGGACATTTTACTTGAAAATTATAATGACCTCAAGTGAAGAGCCAGCTCCAATGAAAGTATTTGCAATGCCTTGTAACTCCAATTACAGCTTCAGCAAAAATGATTCTTTGCTGAAATCGTACGCCCTTGTCTCAAAATGCACCTATTTGAAAACACAAAGCAGACGACATTGCTATTTTCATAACTTTAAAAACTAATGCTGAACACAGTTCATTTTACCCAGAAGTAATTCACAGAGAAAGCACCTTTCTGGAGTTAGGTCATCACTTAGTGCTTCCCAGCCTTCTGTCTTTTGTCGTGCACATGTGCACAACTATGCCAATGGCAATGAATGAGATAGAAAGGAAAACCTGATTACCTAATTAACTTTCTAAAAGGCATTTCTTTGAAAATTTTGCAAATTTTTCAAATAAATTTCATGAGAAATGTAAAGTCAGTTATGTACAAGTGGAATGTGTGTTAAGATTTTCCACTGGGAAAGAAATCCAATTTTTCTGAGGTGTATGGTGGCCCCTAGTGGCCCCTGTCTTCAGACCAAAATGTGACAGCTGTCATATTTTAAAACATACTTGTTGGGATGGTTTATTTCAAACATATTATGTTCATGTAAATGACATATTTATTAGCTTTGCTTATTTGCAACTGCATGTAAGTGCCTGATGTTGTTTATCTTCTGGAAGGAAACTTGCCATAAATAAATATATATATATGTATAGATACATATATATATATATGTATAAAGATACATACATATCAAAGATGGACTTGAATCCAATTCCTTAATTTAAACATCCTTGTAAAAAGGTAAGAGTATTAGTTTTGGTTTCAAAAGGTTTTAGCTCTACACGTTTTCACTGCAAATAGGCTTTTGATATTTCTTCATCTGAGCTTATTGCAATGTAGACAACAGTTGCACACACAAAAAAAAAATACTGGTGCTTCCAAGTCCAAAGTATAAATTCTCAAAATTTTTTTTCAGTCTCATCTCATTCTAGAGGTGCATAAATCTTGGGGGAGCCTTAATCCTTTAATATTATGCATTTTAAGGATCTTTACAATTCCGGTTTGAGGGAGCCCCAGAGTCACCTCTGCCTGTGGTGCTGAGAAGTAGGAGAGTATCACACATTGAGTCAGGACATATAAATGTGGTGTGGTTTTGCCTTGCTTCCCTGAAGGGAGAGTTTTCTTCGCAAAGCACACTTGGCCAAAATGGCCTTCATGCAACAGGCAGTGGGAAATAGGTCTTTGCTTACAGTTTCTTCCTTTTACTGCTTAATGCAGTTGGACAGTCTTACCAAGAGTAAAGCCCTTGGTAATTGTGGGAAGTCAAAGATGCTGGTAGGAGAACATGGGCCACCCTTTCTTTTGCCTGAAGGATTTAGACTGCCCTCTCAGCTCCCATGAGTGACTAAATACCCAGACTATTTTTTGCGGGAGGGTGGAGTATTCCTTGTATTTTCTGGTGAATCTGATAGTTACTGAAATTCACCTTGGATGACAGAAATGGTGTCAGAAGAAAACAAAGCAATGGTGACCCTCATAGCCCCTACAGCCCACTGCAGAGTCAGGACACAACGAGTCATGCATTTCTGAAGTCCTATCAGCACCTTAACACAGCTAGTTCAGAGTGCCTGAATCACAGCACCACTAGCATTTTTAGTGCTGTTGGAATATAAATTCTTCCCTAAAATTGGAATAAAATCTCACTTTTATAAGGAACATTTACCATGGCCCATTTAAGGAGAGTCTTTTATAATGGAGCCAGAATCTTGGGGAACCCATGGATATCAACAGAGGAGATTGGGTGCTTCTTGGGAAGAGTTCATCGGGCCAGCTAGAGAGAACTTCTTATGGATAAGATGAACACTACATCTGTGAGTGTTCAATTAACTTGATTATTATTCAGTAATTTTCATCATGTGTGAACAAACAGGATTTGAACACCGCAGGAGCAGACTACTGAGGCAGCTAATCTATGAAAATATTAATAAATGCCTACAAACCTATAACTTGCATGGAGATGACACCTAGGTAGGCTAAAAAGCAATGGATTATATATATAGCTAAACAAAACCAAGTAATTAATATGAAATAAGGAAATAATGCTCACTTTTCTCCGTCTGAGTGTAGATTATTCTTTCTTTTTAAATTTGAGAACGCTGAATCACACAACATTCTCCTTTTCCGCTTCTTTCAGCTCAAGTGTATTTTATGCTGTTCTGTCTGAAAAAGCACTGCTGGACATGTTACAGCACATCTCCTCAGGTGGAGATTTTTGTCTCAACAGGAGAGGCAACAAAAGCTATCTTTCTCATACCTTGTAATTCTCAGCACTATAAAGTGATGAATGCTCTCTTTCAATCATGCTATACCATGTCTTTCAATATTGGCTGTACCACTCTGTCTTCAATACAGGTCCTTCACTATTTTTTGCTCTCTGAACTGAAAAAAAAATCATAGAATGCCTCTTAGAGCTGTAAGGCATCACACACATAAGAAGAGACTGGGCCCAAGTCATAGGCAGGCTGTGGACTCCGCTGCAGGAGCAGAGTGCTTAACAGTGCCCTCTGCAACATTATGGTGAGCAGTGGACCCTTGCTGGGGAGTAACCGTGAGGATCTAAGTTGTGTTTTGGTCTAGAGTTAATGTTGCTCTGCAAAAAGCCACCTTCATTTCCTCTCATCCTCTAATGCTGAATCCTTCATGTGTCAGAAATCCTCATTAAAAAAAAAACAGATTAGAGATCTGTAACAACAGATTTTGCAGACTGCATTACAGGATCTCTTCTGTTCCGTTTGTTTGTTTTATCACCACTGACAAGTATTTTTTGGTTTAAAAGTTCTTGAGAGGTGTCCAAGAAGATAATAAACAACACAACTGAACTGTATGGTCATTATATTGCTGGGCACTAAAACAGTGAAACAAACTGAATTGGCTGAACTATGGGAACATTTCTGTTCAAAAGGGATCCTTTTGTGAACAGTATGCTTCCTAGGCTTTAAAAGACGTTCTTTATTGCTTCCTGCAGCCTAAAGAAGACCAATTAATGCTTTGAAAATAATGTGATATGTCCTGAACTGACTGTTACAGTGCTTTATAATTAGGCATTTAATATATATGGAAAATTTGTACTTTTTCTAAAATAGTGGTGGTTTTGTAATTGGTTTTCTCTAAAATTGGTTTCTATATGCTGTGGTATCTCTCAAAAAAGCTTTCTTACTGAATATTTAGCAGGTAAAATCATCTTTGGTTATTTTGCTTGTTTCAATATCCATTACCTCAATTTGAGAGTTACAGCATGGAAATAACTAAAAATTTAATTTCATGGTAGAATCGTTTCCATGGCATTTAACATATTATGAATAATTGTGAAACAATAAACAAGGAAATGAGACGTGTCTATGGGGAAACTCTCATCTGCAGAGAGATTCATGGAATGTCACTCTCGGTTCATGCTACATGGCAAATCATTTACTGTCTTTTTACTGAACTCTGATCTACTGGGAATTGACTATCTCATATATTTCTGAAAGCTGGTGTTATCAGGAGAGAGCTGCTAATGACAGTGACGTATAAATCCAAGAACACAAACAGAATAATCCCAGAAAGTTGCATGCTGACCCTCAGGAATTTCCCCTTCCAGTTTTCATGTCATTGTGGTCTGCAGACATCCCAGATCTGCATTCATACTCTAAACCTTGTGGGCCCTTCATACTGAGACAGGAAGAGGTTTCTCTCTTCCTTCTTTTCTTTAGTCTCAATCTTAATAATTTGGTCTTCTATGTATGAGTCCTCTCCTATTCATTTTGTTCCAAACACTCCTCCAAGTTTTTCTTTTTAAAAAGGGCCCTTCTGTCATGTACTGCTACCTTCCTTTTCCACATAGCTCTCCTACAGTATGTTTGACCTTGTTATATCCCTATATACAGAAAGACAGGAAATTTAAAAATTTTACAATGAAGGTCAACAATTCACATATTTTCCCACTATAAATAAACCAGATGATCTGACTTTTTAATATAAAAAAACTTGTCTGTACAACCTCTAAAGCAAGACTTTAACTCATCAGGGCCCTTGTAGATTTGGATCCTCTTAAGGGATTGGAGAGCTTAATTAACTGGGATTCCTCAGCTGGGATCTCCAGTGCTGAGTAACTGAAGTTTTACCTTTAGAAACAAAAGACAAAATAAGTGGCAACTTTTTTGTGGCACCCTGGAACTTTGTCAGCCCTTGCCAAGGTGACAAAAATTAGCCCTGGGAGGTACGTGAGAGCTGCATCTTTCACAGTGGATTCAGGTCTGTTGGAGCTTTTTACTTTGAGACATGAGTGCCTTGACTTTGTCTCTGGAAGCCCAGGGGTGGCCATGGCCATGTCCTGCCAGGCAGCTGCTGTGTTTGCTGCTGTTTGGAGGGTTGGATCACCTGCAGAGCCCCATGCAGAGGATGCCATATGCTGCCATATCTCTCTTGACATCCCCCACTCTCCTTTTCCAACTTCCACTTGCAGAAATGGGTGAACATTTCTTGGGTTTTTTTTTAAAGGGCTTGAGAAGTCTGTTTTTATCTGCTCAGTTACATAACTTGCAAGATGAACACTCCTCCCACCTGAGATTTTTGTGTATATACACAATCAACTAGCTTTGTAAGTTAATACCCTCCTGCAATCAGCCCTAGCATATGTCCATATTGGCTATCAATTTCTGCATAAATACATTTTCCCAAGGAAATTCACTTTCAAACTCCTGAGATCTGAACTCTGCAGTGATCATCAATTGTCTGTTTTAACAGAGGAATTCTCCAGTTATTCTGAAATATATGCCTTTTCTGGACATAAACATGTTTGAGACTAATTCATATACTCACTCACCCTTGTACCAAATGAGCATATACATTGTGTCACCCTGTGCCACATTAGGAGGAAAGTCAGTAAATTATGTAAAAATTTAAAAAAAGTATTGATACCACAGCCCCTGGTGTAACTACCCTGAATTATTTACAGAAACAGTCCCAGGGAGGGTATCCAAACTTTTTTAAGGAACACAAGAAGGCAGATTTTGGACATACCTTTAATGAAATTGACACCGCTTATTGCATTACAACTTTGTATCTTCCAAATAAAAGACTGCAATCCACAGTCAGGAAAAGCTCAGATTCAGAAACTTACTGGTAAAATAGGTTTCTAGTGCATGCTGAACCATTTAACTCAAAACTGGTCTCTCATACTATTTAGGAAATGTGGAAAATGTTTCTGGCGTCTTTGAATGGAAATTCAATCATTTTTAGTAAGCTTGCTCAGAAAAAATATCTTGGTCTGAAGTGTCTGGGTGTGTCTGCTTATACATGAATTTTGTATTTGCGGACGTCCAAATTTAAGTGTCCAGTAACACAGGCACAGAAGTCCTAAAACACTGAAGACTTCTACGCAAACCTAGTTTCCATTCTTATTATGTTTAAAAATATAAAATTTAGAAAGTATTTGTCAAAAAGCTTTGGGTCTTGACCAATTTACCCAGTTTCTGAGGGCAAATGCATGACCAGGCTTTGTAACTTCCACAACCTGCCATTTCCTACTACTGCTCGTCCAACATCTTAAAAATACAAACTCAATTGTTTAAAAACCTGGTGGGGGGAAAGAGAAATATAACTCAGACAAACAGGTACAGTAAAGTTGTCATGGCTTATATCTATTCTACAGGAGAAATTTTGGGTTGTGAAAATGCTATTAAGTTTTCTATAACACTATTAGTAAATAAAAGCACAAAGCCTGTTTTCTTCCCTGTTTTCCACTCCATGGTACTGTGACTTAAAATGAACAAGCAGAAGGTGTCAGACACCACCAAATCATGATGGGAGCACAGTGAAGTTTTTGCTGAGTGGGGCAGTGGCTATTCCAGGTGGGCATTTGTGTGGAATCAAATGAACATCAGTCTACCGTGCTTATTTGAAATATCTCTGAAGGGATTCTTTATTAGCTATTGCTTCATCACTCCCCACAAGTTGGAGTGCAAGGAAAATCCCATGTAGCCCATTCTCTGCTGGGCATATCACCTTCATAATTACTGAAGTAATAACTCACATGGATTACTGTTACACATCATCAGCTTCACCAGTTCTGAAAATCCTGTATTGGCCAAGATCACGGTAGCTGCTGCCACAGACAAACAACTTCAATGGCAAACAATTCTTGTGCCTTGCCATACTTCTCAGGTAAAGATCTCACTTCATAACAGTCAGCCCTCAAAAATGGCATTTTATGGAAAATGCTTTTGAAGAGTTACTGGTGTTGGCCTGGGAGGATTGTGCTGATGAAAATTCAAATTCAGCATCCTTAGAATGAAACTGGAATTTCAGAATTTACCATAAGCAGAAACTGCAGAAACTCTGATTCATCATTATTTAATTTAAGTTCAGTAAAATCCAATTTAGGCAGAAGGGACTTATGCTACATTTGTAGACAGGTATACACATATGCATGTATATGTAGTTACATATAATTTTTATATGTAAATAAAAATTACAGTAAATCAACATCTTCCTCTGCTATAAAAAATGCACACAGTTCGGGGTTCACATATGCTGAAAGAAAAAAAACACATCTGTTTTACTACATGGCTTGACTGCTCAAAATATATCTATGTTTTAACCCTGTTAAAATGTGTTCATTATTATGCAACCAAAGCAACTGTGTGTTTCATTTGCATATTATATTTTGAGTGTTAGTATTGAGAAAACAGAAAAAAGATGTTAATTTCGTCTCAAAAAAAGTTTCTGGCCTTTAGAGGTCATTTTTCATTCTCTTCCTCAGCTCTTAGCAGCGTACAGATTCCTAAAAACCAAAAATGAAAACAAAACCTCTCCTGAGATATTAGAGTCTGAAAGCTGTAAATGATTTTATGAGCCTTGTACATTGATATTCCACAACTGCTGCTATACAACACCTCCACAGAGTAATAATGATTTCTTTCTGTCACTCTGTGGGAGGATCAAAAAGGAGAACAGTAGAGATCACTTTTTTTCTTCTCAAAAACACCACAAAATACTTATGAAATATTTACTATCAAAAATGTATCTATTTAGCATTTACTTCTTTCAAAGGTAATTTCATAATTCCTGTTAAGTCAATTTTTATTGCAGTCTGCTAAGGTGTAATGTGCCAAATATGTCAGACGGTCCTACAACAACACAGATGTTTGAAAACAGGAGCCAGTTCTGAAGAAGTGACACCCCTTTCTTAGCTTTCCTCTAGGTTAAATCTCACCCAGGCAGTTCCTAGGCCTAATCCTGAGCTTGTGCAATGTGTGGCTCTGACTTTTCCTGACAGATACCCTATCTGTAGGCAACTGGAGTTCTGGGGTCTGCTTACAGGATTTCTGTTAAATTTGACCCAGGTTCATCAAGATCACCACTGAACCAACAGACTGCCATAAAAATGTGCTTTGCCCTTCTTGCAGAAGCCAGTCTCCAACAAATTTAGCATGCAGTCATGCAGCCAGATGTCTCAGGAAAGAATAATAGGCAGTGTTGGAGAGAAGGCTGGGTGATACTGAGATCAGTCTGCTTCCTCCAGCTGCTCCTACTTTACCATAATCTTATATCTTAACTGCTTAGCATCTCTCGGGACCTACTCCAGCGCTCCAAAACCTCACTACGTTATTCATGTGGCGTGCAGGGGCATGGGTGTGATCTGAAATAATCATTGGCAGACGAAAAAGTAGCAGGGAAACAGAGATGCAGGTATGGCCAAGTGCTCGACAGTAGCACACACAAGGCTTGGAAACGGCTGCTCTCAGAGCCGCTCCTTCCCCTTCCCATATGGACACAGTCGAAAAAGCCAGCTGGAACAGCTTGGGATTTTATGCAAAAGATCATCTTACAAAATACTGAGCTGTCATACCTCTGCCAGCAGGGCAGACCTCTACTGTGTCCCCCTGTTCCAAAACATCATCGCGTAGCAGACTTTTGAGAAAATTGCGGTTTGTAAGAAGCAAACGCACTTCACTTTGTTCCGGAAAGATACTGAATAAAAAATAATAAAACAATTAATTATAATTCTCTTGCAGATTCTGAGGCAAAACTACCTTAAGTCTCCTGAAATAGAAGGCAAAAACAACAACCAAAAAGTTCATAAATAAAGCAAGACTTGTATGTGTGTGTGTCTGTGTCTGTGTGTCTGTGTGAGTCAAGTAATCTATTTGTCCCTTTGAAACAATTAGCCCTGCACTTAGAACTTCATCAGGGAGAGGAAGGGACAAGGGCTGATCACAAACAAAAGGGAGGAATGAGAAAGAAAACATAATGAACAACTGCTGCTGCTGCAACATTCCTCAGTCCAGACACTAAATCCAAACCTGAAACTGGATTGGAAAACAAATCAGTAAGCCAATACATCATTAAAACAGAAGGAACAGACAGTTCATGCTGCTCATTAGAGGTTTACTGCAATTGCCTCGCATTCACAGTGGATAAAGTTTGAGCTGTGAAGGTAACCCCGTCGGGTACAGATGGGGTTCTAGGACAATCAGCAGTGCAAGGGTGTTTACTGAACAACTCAGCAGGTCTGGGCGTGGTCCTGAGACTGACAGAGTACTGGAAAACACAGTGTGACTCCCGGCTTCTCGTGTTCTCCTTTTCTTGTCTTCTATTTCTTTACTTTGTAAGATATAGAAGAGTTTCTGAGTTTCTATATTTCTCCTGTTTATGCCTCTGCTGTTTCTACTCAGAAATGTAGTAAAGGGACAGCTTTTGCCTGAAAAAGTGCTCTCAACTCTGAGATACTTTAATTTGTTTTCCTTTTTTTTTTTAAATAAAGAAATAAAAAGGTTGTCTCTAGTTTATTGCAGGGAAAAAGAATCACTTGTAATTCTCTAATCTTACCTCCTTTTTCCTTTCCAAAGTAAAACCTGAAACATGCTTACAGTCCTAAAAACAAATTATCTTCTATTTTTCTCTTTAATTCAGTACACACCATCTCCTTATCTTAGAAATGAGCCTGAGTTGCAAATGTAAGTACAGACCCCAGGTTTCTGGAAGTAGGGGTTTTTTCCTGGTTTGGTTTTTTTTTTTTTTTTTGGTTTATCCTTTTTTCATGTAGATGTCAAATCCATATGGAAGTCTTGCCAGACATTCCTCTTTAAATGCAAAGCCGTCTAAGTCACTCAGCTCCTTGCTGTGTTTTAGATGTTAGTGTTGTCTTTGTTTGCTACAGGAGAAACCAAGAATCTTAACCCCAAATCTAAGCCCAGTAAAAAGGCAACAATATCACTTTAATAAAATGTCTTCCACTTTTAGATCACCTTTTCGCATCTCTAGATTCAGTCATGTGAATGTAGGCTTTAAAAACCTGTTCCATTTCTATATTTTGCTTTTTAATAAACATGAAAAGTCTCCTCACCAAAATTTATTAGAACAAGTAAAATTTTGAAGAGGAAAAAAAAAGGGAAAACAGTGGGAAAACTAATTATAAAATTCTAAAAGAAACATGAAAGCTAGTAACAGAGAATTACTATCTTTGTCATATAGAATGTGTGGAGGAAAATTGCTAGATATATGTGGTGCATCTAATAAGGCTTTGGCCACAGCACTGGCGCTGCAATAGGGCAGTCAGTTTATGTCTCAGTATCCTTATCTTACTTCCCAGACAGTTCCCTGGAAGTGCAGACTCACACCAAGAACTGTTGAAACAGGCCAGGCTCACTAAGAAAAATGATCTGTGAGAATTCTCCATATTTTCACAAGAGTTTGATGTATAATTTTCTTATAAGAGCTGTGTATACAGATAGGGGTTCCCATAGTTTTAAGGCTCAACCCACTTGGCAAAACTTACAGAACTGCCTAAATGGGTGTTGCCATTTCTCCATATTTAGTGAACCATTTAACAGTAAAATATTCAGAACTGTAAAAAGAAAGACCAATGGTGATATCTTTTCCAGAGAGATAATACATCAGTGAGCCTAAGTCTTCCAAGAAGAATTGTAGTGCCCGGTTTAAGAGAAAACCAGCTGCCTTCAGTTTTTCCAGAAGTTCCTGGGTGTTTTTAAACACCTTTTCAAGAGACAGTACATCCTCTACTTTCACTGCACTGGCTGTATTTGTCCAGAAACAATGCACAATAGTCAGGCATTGACAGGATACAGGAAAAGAGACAAAAGACAGTCCACATAAGAGTCAGGAGAAGATGATGCCATATTAAAAGGTGTTACAACTATTATTTGGCAATAAAATATTTATTTGTTCAAACACTAACACAAGCAAAAAAACAAGTTGTTTGGAAACCAAAGCTGAGAAATATACAGATGTAGAAAGTTTGCTTCCACATTCTTAAAAAAATTTTTTTGTCCAAATATCTTTTTGATCAAATATGTCCTTAAAAGTTTTAAACATGTCTTAAAGATTTTGGCTGAGGTGCACATAACGCTTCACATGGCTTGACCCAAACCAGATGAAAACAGATAAATTTTAGATTGCTAAAATGTAAAATAAAAGGTTCTAGTAAAAGAACAGGCTTTTTGTTTTTATATCCTCAATTTTTAGGAAAGGAAGACTAATGAAATCCAATTATATGCAGCTCAGTTCCTGGGATGAATGCCAACCAATCGCTCTATCTCTTATCTTCTCCTTTGACTTTTAGGGCTTTGAAATTATGTCTGTGAAGAATTAGTAAGAAATGTACAGATATCACTTGTATGCTTTAATTTAGCCATATATTTATTTTCTCTCCAAAGTGCTGCCTCAGAATCATACCTGTTTTCTCACACTGCTATGGTGGTCTTGAACTGGTAGAAAAAAATAATGGTAAGCTCTGTTCTCATTTTATTATTGTCTACTTCCCTAATCATAGGAATAAGTTACACAAAAACTCCAACATCCATACAATTTATCTTTTCTCCCACATACTTTCTGAGATATGATTACAAAGAGATACATAACAATGATAACAATCCTGAGATATCTGAAAACAATCCTGAGATATCTGATAACAATGAGAAAAGAAAACCCTCAGTTTAAAATTTTCAGAATCAGACAACCACTTCTGTCTGCTGTACTAATAATCTGAATTCAAAAAACTTCTTTCTACTGAAGAAAGTCAGCACATAAACATCCTAAGAAATAGTTTGTAATACAAGGTATTATGTTCATTGAACATCACTCTAAGTAAAAACAATTTTAAACAAAGGCAGTACCAAATGGCAAAACTATGATAAAATCTGTCTAGCCACACTTTCTTAACCTGGATTAAAAACCTTCAGTTTCCTCCGAAGAGTAAAGACATCAGTACAATTTTACTGAATCCAGTATCAGTAGAGGTGCTGTTGGTCCCTAACCACACACGTAGTGAGAATATCTGAAACTGCAATACAGCTTTGCAGAGAAAAGCGCTGGTGTTGCTGAGCCCTACCAAACCTAGCTTGAATGAGTTTAACTGGGAGCACTTCAGCATCTTCAGTGAAGTTCAGCACATTTGCAAGAGCAGAGAAGTTGGTCATGGAATGCAGGTCAACAACTCTGGTGAAAATATTTTTAAGAACTCACGAAGAATAACTTTTATACGACAACTAAGACAATTAGAAAATTAAAAGTCCCTTTCCATAAATAAGAGAGAATTACTGCATAATGACAGTTCAGAGATCATGCATGGAAGGTGCTACAGAAACTACCCAGGGAACCCTGACACAAAATCAACAAATGCATTGATCCTCAGAGGTAACTGTATGAAAATTGCTGGATTTGGAAGATGGTAAATGTTCTCATTCCTTGTGTTATTCTTTTGGAGGCCTTATTTCCTCTCTTTCCAATTTCCCAAGTTCCAATGAAGGGACATCAGAAGGTGAAGCAGTACATTCTACTAAAATACTCTTTTCTGGAAGGCTTCATATAAAACAGGCAAGAACTTATTGCTAGCAACAATATCCTAACAACAGACTCTGTTATACTTTCACCCCCCCTGCTTTCCCCTTTATGTAGCCATGTTCATCTGCCAACCGGCCATTCAAAGGGGAAAATCCATTAGAATATGATTTATAGTGCATCCACTGAGATCACATTCATTACTATTCTTGGGAGTTATTTCAGCAATATAAAGCAGGCATCACGCTGGCTTACCCTACTCCATTACGCTTAGGGGTCTATTGTATTATTAAAGCAGTGGAATGTAGTAAAACCACACCTATTTTAATGTTCATATAAAATATTCATCTCTGTAGGATAAAGGTTTTCATTTTTAATGCATTACATAACATTCCTAACTTTAGTAGCAGAGGCTACAACTCAGGTTGTTTGAATTTATTTATATTTTTTCAAATGAAAGGAGATTTTCTCTTTGGTTTCTGTAAAAACAAGCAAAACTATTGAGATGTCTACAGCTTCTGTGCTCAATAAAGAGTCAGAATGTTTGTTTAATAAAAAGGGCAGTTTTCATTTATTAACTGGTATATTGAAAGTACAGTTGTCAGTTCTCAGATAGAGGGAGGTACCTTAGTTCTGCTCTGGAGAAAGATACAAATATGCACAATTTCCCAAGAGCCTGACTTCTGTAAGAAGGTAAATCAACATCTACAAGAGATCTCCAGAAACAGGGGACCAAGCCTGTGCAGAATGCCAAGAGATCATAGCCTCACTCCAGTAAAATTATCATAAAATTTATATCCTGGGGTTGGGAGACTTCAGTCACTCTTTATGACACTTTTTCCTTCTCTGATTTTTCTGACTATTTTTGGTCTTTTGATTTCGATCTGGTACCTGATACATATTAAGGACAGATCTCTTTTTAAAAAAGCTAAAGGCTGGGGAAGGGAAGGGAAGGGAAGGGAAGGGAAGGGAAGGGAAGGGAAGGGAAGGGAAGGGAAGGGAAGGGAAGGGAAGGGAAGGGAAGGGAAGGGAAGGGAAGGGAAGGGAAGGGAAGGGAAGGAAGGGAAGGGAAGGGAAGGGAAGGGAAGGGAAGGGAAGGGAAGGGAAGGGAAGGGAAGGGAAGGGAAGGGAAGGGAAGGGAAGGGAGGGAAGGGAAGGGAAGGGAAGGAGGGAAGGGAAGGGAAGGGAAGGGAAGGGAAGGCAAGGGAAGGCAAGGGAAGGCAAGGGAAGGCAAGGGAAGGGAAGGCAAGGGAAGGGAAGGGAAGGGAAGGGAAGGGAAGGGAAGGGAAGGGAAGGGAAGGGAAGGGAAGGGAAGGGAAGGGAAGGGAAGGTCACATGTTTGATGAAAATAGAAATTTGGCTCTCTATCAGGGACAGAGTCCAGCTTTTCTGAACAGTGTGCAAGTACCTAGGTAAGAAATCCCTCTCTGTGTGAAGCTGAGGGCACCTGGGCTGCTTTCTTCTCTCACATAGCTTAAGGACAGAATGGCACTTGGCAACTGGACCACAGATGCAGAGGATCTAGAGAAGGCAATGATACAAATCCTCATATTTTGAAGTGTGTGCCCCTTTCAACCCATTCCTGAAATCCTGATCACAATTTTGGAGCCTTTATGCATTACAGGCTCCCATTCAGCCAGCATCAGACAAACATCAGAAATCAAACTATAATCATGTCAAAATTAATTACTTTCTTTGAACATGTAATTGAGTCTATCAATAATAGATAATGACAAGTAAGGATTTAAAGCTAATGCTTGTGGAGAACTGGCCTCCTCTGTGTATTCTGTTTGTTTTCTCCACTGATTTTTCCATATTTATGTGTTCCCTTTATGTGTCTTTCTTATCTGTGCACGAGTGTAGGCTGTGGAATTTCTAGAGTAAGACTACCTTTATATGAAACTTAGCAGCGTAGGGTCTAGCCAGGATTTATAGCTGTACTGCAAGGAAAATAAACATTATTAATAAAAGGATTTAATTTTATTGAACTTTCCAATTTAAGAACCAAGAAATTGATTTCATAGGCTATTCTGTTTACCAAATGTAGCATAAACACAGATAGATTTTTTTCACCTCTGACAAGTATACTGCTGCATATGCTGAGATTCCAGAAATGTAATGATAAATGACAGGTTGCTTTTGATTACTTCAAGTTATTTAATGTGTTCAACCCAACAGGATAAAAAGAATTTTTAAATCCTGCTATGTATGTCTGGTTCTTTACATAAAACTCAACATCATACAACTGCATCTAAGGAATTTACAAGGTAAGAGGGAGTTTCAGAAACTTGTTCTGAGATAAAGCTGTCATGTTAGAAGACAAAGATAGTTCAATACAAACACATGTGGTGGAAATGTGGCAGTATATCTGGAATACGTCTTCATAAATACCACTTCTGTATTGACTGGGTGAAAAACCCTATAACATCAAAGGATGCTTTGGGAGAACATGGTTTCTCGGAAAGAATAGCTTACTGAATATGGAGCTTAAGTCCCAGAAAAAAATGTCAAGACAAGTAGGGAAATTCTTGATACCTTGCAATGTACTCTGATCACCTAATCATTTCTTCTATTTAAAAACAATCCCTTTTGAATAGGTTTAAGTTGTCAATATTGACTTTTATACCTATCACTATATATTCATCATAGTGGTCATTTCTATTTAAAAAACAAATGACATGGAAGAGTCTGGTAACAATATGTCTAATTTGTATTTCATTTTTTTTCCAGTATCCTTCTTGCAGAACATGATTTTGGAAAAGAGGTTGGTGGAGAGAAGGTCAAAAGCTCTGGGACAGGCCTGAGGAACTGTAGCACAATGGGGTCTCCTTGGGGGCGATGGTAACATAAATAATAATAAAATTATAACAATTCTGCCTGCCAGGCTTCCTTCTTCAGGATATTACTGCAGCTCATCTGAATGTGCTTTGACCTGCCCAATGCTTTTTGATTCCCTGTTCTGGGAACTATTTGTTCTTTCATGCACATTTCTGACTTTTCTTTAGGAGAGACATTAAATGATTGAACAGATTTAACGTAATTTTTGGTCAGCAGCAGTCAATGAATTGCTGAATATTTCTTTTTACGTCTTGATTTTACAGAAGCTTCAAATCTGTCAAGATAAAATCCTATGCAAAACTTTCCCTCTGAAATCTTGGGAAAACCCTACTTTTAGTCACTTACCTAAGTACCATCCAGATGCAGTTGTTGTAACACTTATAACCAGAACGTACCTTTAATTAAAACCTTACTGCAACAACAGAGAAACAGTGGGCTTTTCCACCCAGCCAAGCGGAATCTGCACATTCTGTTTTATAATTCAATTTTTACAGTGCCCTTTCCAGAGGAGACTCTTCTCTTTCCTGTCTTTGATTATTGCTGGGCTGGTGCCACTATCATGGTTTGTGCACCACAACACCAAATCTGAGTTTATGCAACACAGGAGAGTGGGTCCAGCTCCTCAGTCACTCCAGATTTGTGTATCTGACAGCACTCTGGAAGCACAGACCTTGTACAAACTGCCAATAAAAGCCAACTTCCCAACTGCATTCCTTTAAAAGCCACTATTGTTCTCATTCATGATTGAACAGCTCAGCTTTCATTTCAAATGAAAAAAAAAAGAAGTCCAGGCTGCACTGAACAACTTCCAGACATTTCCTCCACCCTCAGAGCATTTCAACCCTATTGTAAGGCTTTTGAGTGTAGCACCCCTGAAATGGTGATGGTTATTATTTTTTCCGATAGGACAAAATCTCTCTGATTAATGCCAGCACAATATTTCTATATTCTTTTAAAAGAAAGTTTCCGTACGTATTAACTTCCAGAATTGGAAAGGCAGAGCAGTAAATTCATGCAAGGCACAATTTTACTGGCAGACAAATAGATGATGGATTAAATCTGGTGTTACTTCAGCTTCTTCGGTAATGAGCCATTTTCATTGTGATCCCAAATTGTTTTTCTAAGTCACATTCTGGGCTTCAAGACAATGCAAGCAGCTATAAATTATTTTCATTTTGCTCAGTGTTATGCTAGAAAAACAATGAGCTCTGGGAAGATGTCATGAATGGAAATGTTTTTAACATAGACATCTTGGTAGCCCTTTTCACCTATTTCTTGATTATGTTTCTTAATTTATCCTTCTACTAGAATTACTACCTAAAAATAAAATACAAACTTCCAGTATGCTAGAAACCAAAAAGAGGGCGTGGTCCTTACCCAGGAGACATTATGATATAAAACACAAGGCAACTGGCCAGTTAAATTTGTGAGCTATAAAACAAACATCTGTATATTTTTAATATCTATATATTTTTAGAAAAGGTGTAATTTGCCTCAACTCCTTTCTTGTTCTGACACATGTATTTTAGGAAAGGAAAAATAGGGATAGAGATTATTTATATTACACACACAAGAGTCATAGAAGGGTTAAGGTTGGAAGGGTCCACAGTGGGTCATCTGGTCCAACCTCCTTGCTCAAGCAGGGTCATCCCAGAGCACATGGCACAGAATTGTGTCCAGATGGTTTTTGAATATCTCCAGCAAGGGAGATTCCACAACCTCTCCAGGCAACCTGTTCCAGTGCATGGTCACCCACTTCTTTCCAACATAGGAAAGAAGTCTTTCCTCATGTTCAGATGGAACTTCCTGTGCTTCAGTTTCTGCCCACCGCCTCTGGTCCTTGGCACCACTGAGCAGAGCCTGGCTCTGTCCTCCGACACCCTTCCTTCTGGTACTGATAGACATTGGTCAAGTCCCCTTACAGTTTTGCCTTCTCAAGGCTGAACAATAACAGCTCCCTCAGCCTTTCCTTCTACTATTTTCTTCATAGTAGCCTATGAGATTCTCCTCATAATCTTCACTGCCTTCTGCTAGACCAGCTCCAGGATCTCCATGTCTCTCTGGTCCTGAGGAGCCCAGAACTGGACACAGAACTCCAGATGTGGCCTTACCAGGGCTGAATAGAGGGGCAGGATCATCTCCCTTGACCTGCTGCACTCCAGGATTCCCTTGGCCTTCCTGGCCACAAGGGCTGTTAGTTCATGGACACCTTGTTGCCTGATATTAATTTAGATTTTATTCATATCAAAAAACCTCAACACACTGGCTTCTCTATGGTGAACCAGCAGAGGTGAAAATGCCCAGTATCTATGGGCAGGTCAGTCAGATTTTGATGCTTTGCTTCCTGGTAGAACAGGGAGCAAAGTACTGATGCCTCCCTCCATTGTGCAAGGGAAAAAGGTAAATTCAAAAATTATTATTTTAAAAGTCCAACCCTGTGAGTAAGAAAGTACTTACATGAAAATGTTAACTAGGAAGATATCTTCAGTCCTGCTTTCTGGTGTTTAAGTACCTTTTTTGATAAAGAAAACCCCCTTAGAAACCAGAAGCCTCTGTTAAACCTGAGTCCAGGCAGAGTTTTTCATTAAGAATGACTCATGGAAGATAAAAAGAAAGACCATTTCTCTTGGGCACACTCCTGTACAGAGTTTCCCTTGGTGCTGGAGCACTGAAAGTCTCCTTCTACTTGGAGGGATTCAGACTCAAAATTCCCACAAAGCTGGGGTGGGAACATGCCTCAGATATCCCAGTGAAGCTGTGCACAGAAGTCACTTAAAGCTCACTCTAAGAGGAAGCAGAGAGAATCAGTGAAGGTAGGAATCTACAGCACACTGATTAGGACACTCAGGTGGGAGGCAGGAGAGTAGCAATTGATTTATTGTTTGTACCAGGTTGTAAAGCCCAATCCATATCCCCAGCAAAAATCACTCCTATGAAAAGCACAGACACCTAAACAGGGGATCCAAACAGCCCTGTCGTGAGCTAATTTAGCTACCCAGTAATCAAGCCAACACTAAGCAGCTGTCCCATGTCATTGGAAGCAGCTGTCCCAGCTGTCTCTGGGATCCCCACCCTCTTTTTTTTTTTTTTTCCTTTAAATAGCTGCTTGAAAGAACACCTTTTTACACAAAATGAAACAATTATCATCTCTGTTATCTAATGGTTTAGCTGTTCAGCATTTACATTGGAAGTCATAAAGAAGGATATCCTTGTGGACCAGCTTTCTTCCATAAAAGCAAATAAGCTCAGCTGCATTTCCTATTTTTATGAATATTAAAGAATTTTATACTAAGTGTAAATAGCATAAATTTGTGAGCAGGAAAGGACTTTCCTCAGTGGTACATCCACTGGAAAGGAGATAATGTTTGTTCACATTTGACAAGATGAGAAGAAACTGAATGGATCCTGCACAAACTGGATGAATTTTCTCTCTACAGAAATACCAGGAAAGCCAGGACCCACTATATTTGGCACAGTCTTACTTAGTCGAGATACTCACAATAGGTCTGTAAATTTAGCCCTATGGACAATGTTAGCAAAGCCACACTGATTACTGTGTCTGCCAGGACAGTGATGGAGTAAATGCACGCTGTTTTGGCACTGGAAGTTACCTGTCTGTGAGATAGGTGGCAGCTGAAGGAGAATTTTGTACATGAGGAGCACATGATGCTGATGTTAAGTTCTTTCATGGTAAGGGGTGCAAGCTGGCTGTGGAAATCTACACAATGGGATGAATAAGATCTGCTATCCTAATCTCTCCAGACAAATAATATAGTAAAGCATTGTCTAGATCCATCTAAATTTAACGTGAGGGGTCCTTATTGTTTTTATTTAATGGATTAGCAGTGACCTTATCCAAACATCCTCTTCCCTCTCAGTTTCCTTCCCTATTGCCTGTTTCTCCTCTACAACTGGGAGGAAGCACCTCTTGGTCCCACAGGACTGTCCACTGGGTCACCCTGCGCCTGTCCAGGGCCTTTGCCCCAACTGAAGATGAACACACACATCTTAGAGGTGTTAGAAGACTAAAATATATGGGCAATGGTAAGTAAAGATTAGGCACCAGGAAGCAGGGAGAGATGGAGGAGGTAAGTAGTAAAATTCCTTTCCTGCCACCCACGCCCAGCTCTCCTCTAGGTGCTAGAAGGGGATGAAGCCTCTCTTTCTTGTTCTCTTTCTCTTTCCTCCTGCTTCCCTTCCTACCTGGACAGATGTCCCCTGGCCACTTTCCACTGGAGAAACCTTCAGCAGATCCCAGGACTGATGCTCCCAGGTCACTGGCACATGTGAGGGACTGGCCTCTTTCAGAAAATCCTGGTGACATGTGGCCAGCCATTCTACACACAAACCCCTGGAAGTTCCTAATGTGTTCAGCATGTGCAAACTGATTAAGTTCTGACTAGAGGGAAACATAATCATCTGCATATAGTTGGAGGTAGTAAGAGGAGAAGTTATTAAACATGGTATGAGGGAGTTTATTAGGAGTAATAGGATGGAACTGAGAAGGCAAATACTTGAACATATGGAAAAGCTGCCAGACAATGAGATCAACTCAGTATGAAAGGCTAGTGCAAGGAAGTGGAGGAAACCACATTTAAAATTAGACTTAACACTAGAAAATGTGCTGTGGGGAACACGCCTGCCTGGCAGAGATGTGCAGACCGATCAAGTAAATCTTTTCTCTCCACACCTAGCATCCTTGGGTCTGAAAATAGGTCCAATCACAACAGATCCAGACTCCACAATCTGAGGCTTCATGCCATCTCTGCTACGATCAAAAGAAAAATCTTTTTAACATATGTTACGAGCTACTGGAAACTGTAGCTGAGCTGATAGTCACAAAGATGGAAAAACCAAACAAGGGATACAAGGCCATCTTTGCACTGATAAAGGCCAAAGAGCACCTTACAGGATTGTGATATTTATTTCCAGACTTGCCATCACCCATAGCTTTGCCTAAAACTTTTCCTATGCATCTAGTATTTTCTGGGTGGAAAGGGGGTGAAAGGAAACTAAGATGTGTGAGAATAAAAAGGAAAGTCCCTAAAATTATGTCCAGGGTGTGGGAAGTGCAAGCAATATATTTTGCCTTTCAGTGTAAGGGAAAGAGAGCTGTTGGGAAAGTCTGGCATGGTTATTTTTACAGCTCCATGACTATTGCTAAACACAGCTTTGTAGACACCACTGACTGGAAACAGCCACCCACCAACTACGTATTTATTGTGAAACCAAGGCAATAGCAGAAGGCACCAGGGCTGCTGTTATCAAGTCAGCTGGGAACACCAGCAATTCTCACGTCCTCTCAGCAGCCAGGCGATCCTGGAGCTCCAACTCAGCAGCACAATCCTGGTTCTCAGCTGATACGACACTGCATATATGGGACTAAGAAGGCTTGAATTAACTGTCAGACATTGCCTCAGGACACAAAGATGCATAGATTTTTCCATTCTCCTTTTATTTGCAATCTCTCCACTTAATCCCGCACAGCAGTTTCGGTGAAACCCGATAGGTTACTAGTGGGTTGCTTCCTGCAGCTCCTGTTTTCTTCCTCTGCAGACAGTCTCAAATGGAGCAGCTAAAACAGGTTTAAGTGTCTGACACACAAATACCAGAAAAGAGCAGAGGTTTGTGTGGGTATATTAATGGGTGTATTGATTTGCGTGACTGAAAGTGCTTTTTAGGAGGTAAACATGGAAATGGCTACAGCTATTGTTGCAATTTGGTGTTTTTGAAGGGTAGCCTGTTTTCAGAACTTGAGATTTTTATTTTTGAAAAAATATCTCAGTAGCTCTATTTTATCCTATGTTACAGTTTTACACCCTCATATATGGACTCTGGGGGGTGTCTTTATACTCTTGCACAATTTTAATGTACAAATCAAGAATATTTCACTGTGTAAACACACACTCAAATGAGGCAAATTGGACTATTTCTGTTTCCAACCAGCTGCTCTATCTCAGAGTCCCTACAAAGCAATTACACAATTGAATATATTGTCTTTGATTCTTTTTCATTACAAAAGCTTGACTAAAATATTCTGAGTTTGTATTTATCTTCGTTATTGTTACAGACTTTGGCAGCAATACATGAGGAAATCAAATAAGGTCATTTTCATTATTTCATCCAAATGATAAACATTTCAACATGTGGCTTGCATAAAATATTGTAAGTACAAAGCTGTGGGGAGTTGATGAAATACTTATTAATCACTATCTCCAAAAAACAATGGCAGGTGGATACTAAAAAAACATTCAGGATTATGAAGCTGTGTAACTTCACAGTTGTTGAAAAAAAAACCAATAGTATTTCCATTAAACTCAAATATTGCTGTTCTCAATAATACTTCATACCCAAATGCATAGTCAAAGAAAGTTGGGAAACACTACAAGTTTATGTTTGTTTTTCTGTGAGTGAGAAAAAAAGCCAGTGTGTGTTCACCCCAATCTTTTGGTTTATGTTTTCAGAAAGCCTGTAAGTGCGATGAATCTGTCTTCACTTCCAAAAAAATCTGAAATACTGTTACCATTGCAGAGCACCTTCTTAGAAGGCTATCTTAGAAGAGTTATCTCAGCTGTCCTGAAGTCTTTGTTAACCCAACTCGACCATATTTCTTGCTTTTCATTTTAACATAGACAGACATGAACACAAGCTACACGGTGCCTATTTCTTCTGCTGTGCTCCTGTGTCAGTGGTGTTACCATAGGATCAGTTAGAGAAAAAACAGGCTTTGGAGGTCTGCAGTCTTGGATAGCAGGCTGAATTTGACCATTTAAGTGACCCTTAGCAAATAATTTCGTTTTGCACATCAGTTTTCCCTTATGACTGCCATTTGTAATATCCAGGACACTGAGATTTCTGGGGGGATGACACTTTTATTAATTATTTGCATGACTCACATCCAAGAGGCCTGGTCACAAAGTAAACTCATCTGCATTGAACACAGTACAAAACTGATAAACACACATATAGACTGTAAAATTGTGTGTTAGGGGCAGAGTAACAATAATCCATAATGGCAAATAACATTAACATTAGCTGTCTTTGATGACTCTCGCCCATGACTCATAGAAAATCCTGAAGGATGCAGAGCTTTGAAAATTACACAAATTGATGAAACATCCACTAAAAATTACTTAGTCACAACAAGTTCCCTGCTCACCAGCAGATTGTTTTGACAAGCTGTTATCTGGAATATCTGAGGCAAGGCAGCTGTTTCCAGACATCCCCCTCCACAGTGAACTGTGCATGGAAAGTGTACAGTGAGGAAATGTGGAGGCAGCGAGTGCCTATATGATATCACCCTGAAGTGATCAAACATCTGAGTTTTGTTTTATTTCATAAAGCTTTTTTCATTAATAAAGCCAAATGCCATATTCTGTTATCCTAGTCCTTCCCATAAAAGGATTATAGCTGTCTAGTTTATCAGGGTTCATTTTTTGCTAACAGTGGGCAGATTTCCTTCTCTTTACAGTACAAGACATTAATCTTCATTTTTCTACTAATCAGTCCAAGGGTTTTAACACTTAATACGTTATGCATGGAAAGCAAAAGAACTGTCAGCATGATATAATTAAATTCTCTCTCATTGACCCTTACCATGTTTAGCAGCACCTCTTCCAGTGACATAATTACAGTAAATTGGAAGGAAAGCTTCCAAATTCAGTTGGATCTCCTGAATACTAACTGCATTCATTATTCCTGAATCCACAGCTGTTAGCACTCCTGTTGAGATGTATTTAAAGAACCTTCAAAGAGTAACAACTACATTCCCATAACAATATTAGGTAGAAAATCCTACTTACATCATTGGTGACTTGTTAGATATCAAAGACCTTTCTGCAAAATGTTTGATTTTCCATTTAGAACACAGTATCCAGGATTTAATAAAAATAATTTAGTAGCTGTCTCTCTGCTCTACTTTCTCAATAAACAATTGTAAACAGATATCAATTACAAACATTTCTGATTAGAGATACTTAGGGGAGTATCCATGTCCCAGGCCACAGGCTTCAGAAAAATGAATACCATCTCAGGTCATTTAGAGGTAAGATTCAGGAACAGATATAGAAAAAATTAATTATCAAAGCACGTTTTAAGCCTGTCTGCCATTTCCTCACACAAATAAAGCCAGAGTACAGAGTGCCTTGGTCCTGGGAGAGTCCATCCTTCAAGTTTGATAGAGGGCCACCCGGTATGACTGTCCCAGATACCCTAAATGAAGAATTTTTTTTTTGCTATTTTCTTAATGTAACTAACTCTCAGTTTTAATGCCTACATGTACAGGATTGCACAGACAATTTCAAACTGAAAAAAAACAAGGTTTTTGTTTACTCGAATGTTCTCTTTCACAATGCGAAACTTCCAAGCAGTGACAGCTGGAATCATCGTATACACCAAAAAACCCCTGCCAATATTGTCACTGAAAATAACTCTGAGAAGACACTGGTTTGCCATCTGCATCCTCTGCAAGTCCACTTCCTGACTATTGATTTATCAGAATTTCCTTCCCTCCATGAGCAGCACTGACCATGCACAGTTAATTCACCAAGCAAGTGAAACAGAGGACCCACATTCCCAGGGACCTCACAGCTGAGCAAGAGCAGCCACCCTTCTGATTCACACCAGCAAACCTCTGTTCTCCACAGAGAATTTCCCTAGACTTTCCCTGCTGATCAAAGTATCGCCCAGTGATAATCTGGAGCAGAAATGGAGGTTTCTTGGCTGCTGGAGGCAAACATGATAGCACTCAAGGTTAACATATGGTTTTGCTCTATCAGAAAATGATCTCAGCTTCCACCCCCTAAATTTCTTATGCTAGAGGAAAATCAGACAAAATCAATGTAGGAGATAGATTTGAGCAGTGGGAGGAGAGCTATATTTCCTTTAATTTAGGCACCATCAAGTACTCCATCCAGGCCCGGCACATCCATCTCCCCTTACTGCTGTGAGCTTTTCGGACGGGCAGGAGGCATGTTCCTCTTGCTCCACAGTGTGTTCAGGGCAGATTTCAAGGCTGTTATATGCTTCCCCAGCCAGACCTAGGAGCTGGGCCTGGGGCCAGGAGTCCGGCTCATTGTCCAGAAATGTGATTCTGATTTGGGCTTTCTGATGGGTGAGGGAGCTGTGCTGAGATTCCTTGGGGAAGAAAGGAGTTTGGCCAAAGCCTTTGTAACACGATACAAGCATAGACCCCAGAGCTGGGGAATGTATTGTGATAGAAGGAGCCTTGGCCAACCTCATTTGTATCACTTGCAGCACTCCAGGACTTGCAGCTGTACCAGAACTGTTGTTGCATGTAAGTGCAAATCATCACTGTGTTCACAGCCATGAAAGGGCACAGCAACTCTTCAACATACGACCGAGAGCAAATGATTCGCACTCGCCTCACAGCTGTTTGCTCCTGCTTTGGGAGAGCATTAAAAATACAACGAGAGCAAGGAAATGGGCTTTGTGCTGGTATCCTGCTTCTCCTTCCCTCTTGGAAACTGTTATGTGTGGAAGAGCAGAGAGGCAAGCAAGCCTCCTTTCCATGAGCACTGTCTCTTTGCAAACTTAGTGGGGTCTTAGCTGGATGGAGACAGTCAAACTCACTAAGCCAGACTGCCAAGGCTTGGCAACACAGCTGCAATTATTTGAGCTGTTTGCATTTTGTTTATTTACTTGATTGTTATATGATTACATAAGTAATCTGTTTTTCATTATTTATTCCTTATCCTTTCAATTTCCTCAGGAAAGAAAGGAACAAAAGATATTTAATAAGCAAAGACAGGGACCCACAGTATTTCCAAGGTCTTCTATCCTACAGGCTCAGGACCAGAAAGAGAGCAAGTTCCCAAGTGTTCAACTACAAATTATGACTACTACAAATGTAGGTAGGATGTTGAGAAAGAAAGGATGTGTGCTTCCTAGTTAGACTGGTTTACCTTGCCCAGCAATAATCTCTGGTTCAGGGATGGAATGCTAGATTCCTCACCAGGCTGCAAAACCCCATTCACACTTGATCCTTGCCCCTAGAGCATCACCTAGCTTCAAGAAAAAGCATGGTCAGGGATGAGAAAGTAAACAGTGGTCTTTGAACTTCTGTTTTCTTTTTATATTCTGGTTAAGTAATCACTATTTTTCAAAAAAAAAAACTTAATTGGGAGACTGTGTTTTGCAGTTACCTGTGTCAATCTGTAAGAGAGGATTTGAGGCTTTCACTCAATCAGATTGAGGCATCTTGGGAGCACGTCTGTCTGCCTACCTAAGCTCAAGAAAGGAGAGGAAGTTCCCACTATTCCAGTTTAAAATCTATGCTATTTCACACAAAACTACAGTAATAGATACGTTTATTTAAGTAACTCACAATATAGTAGAACAGTATTCACTAAAAGCAAAAACAAAAAGAGAAAGGACTGCAAGGAGAGGACAAACAACCGTGCGTTTCCAGAGCCAAAGAAGCCAGGGCTTCCCAGCAGGGCAATCAGCTTTGTTAAAGTGATGGCAGCAGTCCCCAGGAGCAGCCCTGCCTGTGCAGTTAACAGGACTGCAGCTCTGCAAAGCTGCTTGAGGTGAGACAGGTCTGTTCTCACTCCACAGCCCTCTTGGGAGAAGGGTATTTTTCTGCTGACTGACTCAGGCTGAAAGAACAAGCCTATTCCTAGGGAGAAACACGCTAAAACCCTTAAATATTTTTTCTTTCTAGGGAGGCTACTTTTTCATCTGAGTGAAGATGGATGCAAGGCAAATGAAATCTCTCCATTCAAGTCCTTTCAGCCTCATTCCTTTTTTAATTAATTTTGGCTGTGTGACAACTTCCCTTTCCTGTCCCGTTGCTCTTTCAGATCTCACCTCTTCCCCCCCACAGGCTGTCAGAGCTCTGCTTTCACTCTCTGGCTGTCACTTAACTTCTTAGTGCAAACCCCAGACCACAGGCTCTACCCCACAAACTCTTTTTCCTTTCTTCCTCTTGGACTGTGCTTGCAGACTCTCATCTTACTAAAACACAATGGAAAAAGACCCCTCCTTATTTTGGCTCCCGTGTTTATGCTGCTGTTACAGAAAGTCTGCGGAGAGGCAGAAGAGCCATGTGGGTGCTTGGATTTGCACGTTGCACACCAGGATGCTTTTACACCTCCACCACACTCACAGAGATAAAAGTATCAAAGAATTTTAAGTACTCACTGTACTAATTTAAGGACTAATTTGACTCCAGAAGGTCATTTACAGTGACTGTGCTGGATAACCACCTGGAAGGTGCTAAGCCTTGACTCAGGCTGAAACAGGCGACTCAGGGTGCCAGGCTCCCTTCAGTAGTGTCCGACAACAATCAAAACTCCAGTGTGCTGCAGGCCTTCAGAGTTTTTCCCACTGTTCAGATGGGTCTATAGGATACTATGGAAAGATCATATTGAGAAAAGTCTGCAGAAGCTCTTTACTGGATCGTGGCATACTTGTTGTACGTGGAGACGACACATTTCCAGCCTGTTCAATCACACGTTTTTAAAGACCCCATATGGGACCTGGATCTGAAAATATTTTGGTGTATTAGTAAAAGTTTTTCTTGTCTGTGAAATCATGTTTTGAAGCATTCTTATGAATCAAATCACTTGAATCACTTTGTCCTTAAATAATCTCCCAGCTACTTCTCTGTGAGACTATTTAAAGCAAAAAATAGATATTTTGATCCAACTTTGTTCTTTGTTCATTTTTCCTTCACATTCTCTGGTGCTAACCCATGTACTGTACATCTTTTCCCTCAAAATGCCTGACTTATATATTCAAGTTAATGATCACTGTTGCATTCAGTTAAAACAGAAACACTATGATGTTAACCCACTATGACTGGCTTAAGGGAGACAGACTTGCACACATACAAAGAAACTTATGTTCTTTAAGTGTTTGGAAACTCCTAAACTATTACAGAAGAAATAATCTTTTCAATCTCATTACCATGTTCAAGTATTAGCCAAATTTATAGGTGCCATTCATGTGATGACAAAACTGTTTTTCAGTGAGTAAAGGCAACCTAAAAGGGTAGCAGTGCATAGGAACCTCACAGACTTCTTAAATCTCAGAGCTACTCTTATGATCTTGACCTACCTGAATAGAGAGTCTTTAATGGTTATTCAGTTAAACATAGTTTTCATCTGGATAAACCTACAAGTGCCACTATAGGCTAGAGCTTCTTGGAAAATACCAGGAAAGCAAAAGGAAAAAAAATAAGGAAAAAGAAAAGAAAACCCCAAAAGAAAAACAAAATTATCCTTGTTTTATAAAATATTCCCATCAGATGCCTCTGAGTTAAATGAACTATGTTTTGTATTATCACCCTCACTGACCCAGTGATGTTGTATTTGCAGACATAAATACCATAAAATATATATTTTAATTCTGTGAAGTTTTTCACACTCACAAGAACACAATAAAAAAGTCTTGGGATTGAAGTCTCAAAACTCTTGAGACTCCCTATACTCCAAGTCCACATTTAATGTCTTAAGTATGTGATGCCCCAAGCGAGCAGACACAGCCCCTCCAGAGATCTGTGGAATCTCCTTTTGTCTAAGGACATTTTGAAGCTCCTCTGCCATTTACTTAAATTCTTGGGGCAGAGTTTCCATCTCCTGATCCAGTTATAGCCCTCCTTTTTGAATCAGGACCACTGGGAGGAACCAGAGCACTTGGTGTTATCTTGGTGTCCCTGTTATCTCGCTGTGATTTTACTACTCTGTATTACACCACTAACATTGTGATCAGCAGCATTAGAGAGCAATGTATAACATATCAAACACATTGCAGGCTGGAAGCGGAATCGCTTCTGTAGCCAGTAGTACAAAACCACTGAAATGTTTTTAGTAGTACTGTTTTTAATTGTCTCATTTTTAAAGAAAAAAAATTTTACATGCTGGATTATAAATTCATGCTTTGCTTGTGAGAAGAGGACATTCTGTGATCCTTGAATAGAGGAGTTAATGGGGGAGCAATGCATGCCAAATTAACTGAAGAAGAGCCCAAATTCTCACCAATTCAAACAGGAAATGAGAGAGGAAGTGTTTTGTTTTCCTGCAAATCTTTCTAAGATCAAATCTTTTAACTCCAAATTTGGAACTGCTTGGAACTAAGCCTGGTTGAAACAATTAAATGATTTACTATTGTTTAAAAATAAATATGACTCTGGAGTATACTTTAAAAGTACTTCTGTGGTTATTTTATTCCTTTTTTAATTTTTTTTTTTTTTAGAGGGAGAACAATCCTTCCTCTATACTTCTGTCACCAAAAGGACAAAGAACAACTCAGGCTCTGTTAATTAACAGTGGAAAAATGTTTCTTGACTTTGAAATGATTTGTTAAATTATTATGTGGGAATTCAAAAGAGGGGGATTAAAAAATATATGGTGTTATTAATGTATGTATATAAACTGATGTTAAGTAAATGAGGAGTGTATCACAAGAAAGGCATGACTTGGGAATGGCATCAGCGTCCCTCTGTTTTCAATTATACATATTCCAGGCCAATTCCCATGGCACAGTTTTCAGTGGAGGAGAAAAGAAGATGTACTCTGTGCATTAGCAAAAGCCAAAACATTAAAGGGAATTCTTTTGTTGACATGAGGCCTCCTGCATGAGCAACATGGTAGTTATACATTTGGGGTGCTTGAATAAAACCAGGTGGGAGCAGGCAAGTGTGTGTCTTTAGACCTATGGCACAACTCTGTCACCCAGCCCCAGGAGGAGACACGAGGCTGCTCCAGCCTTTGCCCTGAACGCCGTCCCTGACACAGGTAACATCTTTTCCAAGGGGTCTTGCTGTGCTTCATTCCCATCTGCCTGTGATAAATGTTGGCTGGCAAGCCAAACAGGATCATGCTTGGGCTCGTGGCTCCTGCATGGGCTTTTTTGTGGAGATGCATTCTCTTCCCACACTGCAGCTGGCCATGTAGGATCAGCATTTATTAATCAGACCGACTATGTCTGGTGGAAATGCAAGCCCAATGCCACAAGATGTGATTATTTGTCAGCTTGTCACATCACTATAGAAAGAACTGGCAGCAAGTTAGCTTCTTGTGAAACTTCTCTATCTGATGCAGGTGTGTTTTGCGCAGCCACTCTTTGGATCCAGTACACATCCAACAACTTGTGAGCACACCAATTTTTGTCCCTCAGTTCACAAAGAACTGAGTCCTGTATTAACTTCAACCCACCTCTGCAATCCACAGAAAGGCCACATTAACTTCCAGATTTGAGAGAATCAAGGTTGAATGGCATGGCCATTTACAACACATCTGAGGTAAAAAGATTTATTAAATATGGGAAACTGTGGTTCTACACATGGAAGTCACTGATGTAAAAATTTTTTACCATGAACTTGTTGACCAACAAAATCAGTTTCTTCCAAATGAAAGAAAATTCAAAGCTGTCTACAGATAGCAAATCCAGCACCACCTTTATTCAGGACTTGCTTGTCATGAGCAACCAGTGTGCAGCAGCTGACACGAACACACGGTCCTTTTCACGACTTCAGACCTCTGTTAAGTCCAGAGAGGTTAAACAGTCCTTCTGTAGCATTTGAGAAGACAAGAAGAACAAAATTCTTACCTTGTAATTTCAACTCCACTGAAGTTAAAGTTGTGAGAGAAATGAATTGTATTACTAATAAATAATACCTTGTTATTAGTGTCTGTTTAGAAAACTTTAAAATGGAAACAAGATTAATCTAAAAATAAATGCTTTATTTTTCAGTGAAATACACAAAAAAAAAAAGAAAAAAGAAGAGTGTGTATTTTATTTTCTCAGCTTTTGAGGACAATTCTAAGAATGTCACTTAAGATGAATACAAAATACTGTTTTGTTGTTTTGGCTCTAGATGGCTCTGCCTGAGCAGGGGCGTTGGGCCAGCTGACCTCCGGAGATTCTTTCCAACCTCAACCATGCTGTGCTTCTGTGAGATGGTCAAGTGAAAGTCAAAACTTTTCCTAAGTATTTCCTTCCCCTGCTTCAAATTAATCTACCCAATTTGATCCTTGAAGTCCTGAGCTCCTCTGGTGTAACACAAGGCACTGTGCATGAGATTCTGAAAGAAAACTTTCAAACCCAAGGATATAACACTTCCTCTCCCATTCCTGAGACATTGCTGTTCTTTAGTTTCAAGTACTCTCTCCACCCCTAGAAACTGCATCTGCCTTAAATCAACTGCTTCATGGGTGGTGGAGTTTTTTTAGTTGGTTTTGGTTTTATTCTTACAGAAGAGTATACAGTATCAAAGGAAATAAGCAATGGAGATTTTTATTTCACATAGTCCTTTTTCCAGTTTGAAAAAATTTAACCCTCAAGCAAAGAAAGACACATTGCCTACATGTGCTATGGTGATACCAGGCAATAAATGCAATGCAGATATATTTTTTTCCCCCTTCTTGCCACAGGTAAACATTTGTTCTGCAGTGTTACATTTCTATTAGAGCATTTTGTAGAAAGTAAGGTTTTCACAACACCCAGAGACCCTCTTTTCCCAGCTACTTACATACACACCTACTAACTTCCCACTATTCAAAACACGCAAACAGATAAATTGGCTAAACAGAATTATTGACATCAATAGGAGAAATTAAGCTTTGTACCTTTAGGATCTTTATCTTAAAGATCCTTAAGCTTTGTATCTTTAAAGCCTTGTTTGAAAGAATTATAATTTAATCATGTTACTGGAAATCCTTTTAAATACTCTACTGTGATAGGATGTGTCCTCTCTCTTTTGCTTGTCTCTTTCTCATTCATTGTCTTTCGTGTGACTCATGACAATGCATTGTTTCAATCTGTAACGTATTGCTGCTATCGCTCCTAACACCTTGAGAAAGAACAGGATCAGGGATTTTTTCAATAGAACAAACAGAAGTGAACTCCACTGAATGTCACCCTCGGGGCAACAGGGAAACATGCTTGAACATGAAGAAAGCACTTCCAAAACATTACAGGCAAATACAGCTATGGATGCCTTTAAAGGGAGCTAGCTGAAAAAAGTAAATGCAAGAACTTTATTGGCAATACATAGAACTGTACTGTAACTCAAAGCTGGGTCTCAAGGTGGCTTGTGTTTTAGAGTCCAGCACATCATATGCTATATGGCCTTATGCAGAGAAAAAATAAACAATAAAAACCAACAAAACCCTCACACTTTTGGACAGCATATGTTCTAAAACTCATTGACTGTTTTTATATTCTTCTTGCAGCTTTTCTTCTTTTAGTTGCTTGAAGTTATGCCAATCTCAGATCAACTAAAGAGATTTAGAGAGAGACAAAACTTATGGAATGAATTATTTCAAGTAGCATGACATCTCCACTCCATGTATGGAATACAGTACAAGCTTAAAGACGTTACAAGGTAAATGACTCCTCATTTGCATTTTTTATTGTATTAATTGCTATTCTTTTTGACGGTTTGAAAACAGAAAAGAATCCAACACACAGACCACAACAAATTAAGTAAGTTTCAGTACTGTTCATTACTTTGGTACTGGCATGGTAAGAAAGTCAATTTAATTTTAATTTTTAATTGCAATGACAAAAATAATCACTGTTTGATCATTGAATCTTCTTATTTTATATTTGGAAATATAAAAAAATCTTTGGCAAATCTTGTCTGTCACCACAAGCCCAATGGAAGTTTGTTTCCTAGACTGGAAAGTTATCTTAATGAAGGCTATTTCACCCCATTAATCCCATCCTTTGATAAACATGACCTACAAAAAGATTTTTACTTTGCAGCAAATTCAGAAGCTGAGAACTGTCTTATATTGGCAACTTCCATGTGTCACATAAATAGAACAAAATTGGTAAAAAGCTCCATCTTTTAAAGCTGCAAAGCCTCCTTTGCTTAAGAAATGTGACATCACATGTCAAACTTCAAACCATTTAATATTTCATGGAGATACTGTAACAAAAAATAAAAAAAGAAAAGATAGGGTGAATACTATTAACTCGGCTGCTCCTTTTCCATTGAGGTGGACCTTGCTCTTGGGGGTAATAAGTGAGATTTCATACTTCTATTGAAGACTTACACTTCAAAGTGATACAAAAGGCATTTAGAGTGACAAAAATCAACAATCTGTTCTCAGGAGGCGACTCCCAACATGAACGCACCCCAGTAAAACCTGATACAGAACAGAGGACAAGCTGCGAGGCATCACCACAACCTAGGCTGCAGTTTTGAGAAACGCCCTGTACATATCCTAGCTTCACTCTTGGATATTGGCTACTGCAATAGCTACACTTTTACTACTTCATAATTATTGACACGTGGTTGGAGGAGAGGAATTGAAGAAAACTTCCTCTTTTTATTTCTCATTCAAAAGCTCCCAGTGTTAATCCCCAGCTGAAGAACTGAAATCAACTCACCTTCATGATACTTGTTTATTCAGACAATATTAATCTATTTCCAACCTCAAAATATTTTGCATCCAAAGCTTTGATATGGTTAAATATCTTATTCTTAAACTGAATGCATAGACTTTTCTTATTTGGTTGCCAGTTCAGTGTATTAATTAAAATTTTAAACAAATTAACATAATAATTTCAAATCTGCTATATTTTGCATGTAAATAATCACCAGCCACATAGAAAAAAACCCACAAAATAGAAAATTACTGGCAGAATCTAGGCTCTGAAACAGACTTCAGATGTTTTCAAAATCCAAAAATTCATTATCTCAAAACCAAGGGTCAGCAAGAAAACCTGACTCAAGGGTAATGGTCACTCATGTTCTGACAGACTGCCTAGAAAATCTATTTAAAAATAATTATTAATTATTACTATTATTATAAATTTTCCTTTCCTCAGTAGCCACATGGTGATATTAAAGAGTGGATTCTCTAACAACACTTGCTTAAGTGATCTACCACCAGTTTCCTTTTTGCATCACCAAAATTTTGATGGGGATTACACAAGTCACAAGAGCTTTATGTAAATATCTGAGAATAGGTTCAAAATGCACTGTTAGAATTTTTTTTTTTTTATTTTACAGCACATTGCAATAGTCTCGATCCCTGGTGGCAAGTACCTGCAGAGAACAGAAAGACTTTAGCCACAATCAGCTACTGAAACTCCTTTTCAGATAAACTAAGCGGAAGTAGTGCTTTTGATCCAAACTTCAGGTCCCAGCAGAGAAACATTTCTGACAGATCAGCTGGGTCAGCAGGCTCACTTACAGCTGCTACATGGATGATGGCAGAGTGGCAGGAGGAACAAGTGTCACAGCACAGCACTGCAGTGCTGCTTTAAGTCACAGGCCAGTAAAAAAAATAAATCTAAAAAACCTAAATCTGAATAGATTCAAAGCAGGAATTTATTAATATGAAGAGACTGCTGTTCCTGGATAGTGCATTTGCATAAGACTGCTGTTCTTTGTTTACGTATCAACTCACAGCTCAGCTTTATTAACATGAAAAAATGTATTTTACCTACTTCTGTTTACTTACCTGAGCTTACTTTTTGCAAAACCTGCTAGTAGAATGGGTAAAAGCTTGACCAAAAACTAAGGACAGAATGTTAAGCCACCTAGTTAACATGCATCAAAGGAAACTGGTTATCAGTACAAATGGAAGACACGCCAATTATGAGTGTTTTATTTACTATATTAATACAACCTAGCAGCACTGCTTCACTTAAATAGTGCTTCACACGTACTTTGATTAGAAGAGGGTCCTAAATTCAATTACAGTGTCTTTTTAACTGAGAAAATAGAAGCAGGCCAAAGAAGCTACTAGATACTATACACACAATTTGAAACACTCTGCGTTTTTGGCATTTGTTCACCAAACTCCAGAAGCACAGAATAGCACAGAATCTTTTACTTTTGTACTCCAAATCAAAAACTGACCTCTCTAATGCTTAACTTCTGAAGAGTTGCCATTGGAAAGCTCAAGAGTTTTTCTACAGCTCAGTTTTAATATTTGCTAAGCTGCTCAGTTATATTCTCACAAACCTGCTCAAAGAAGAGACTTGGTCCTTCAAGGTTAAGTCTAGGCTCTGCAGGCTCAAGCAAGCTGCTGTTTTCTTCATGTGAATTGCAACAGTATTGGTACTGAAAGCACAACTACCTCCTCTACACAGCTTACACTCGGGCAGAAAATTAAGAGCATGATGATTGTAAAGCACTGTCCTTCTCCAACCAAATGATTTTACTATCAAGGATTCTCTAAACTAGAACGATTACTGACTGAAGTTGAAATAAACTGACTCCTAAAATGACATTTTTGTATACAATATTGAGAAAAACAGGAATTTTAGCATAAAAGCCAGCATAAACCTAAACAGGCACCATTTTTTCTACAACATTTAGTAATAGAATAAGTGCATTTGCAAGTATGTACTGGTCAGGCATATCAAGTTATTTCTTGGATTACAGTCCAATTCAAGCTTGTTTGTTTTCCCAAAATACTTTTCCCTCATTCATCTTCTTTATTACAATAGTCCAGAATAGAGACAATATGCTGGAGAGAAGAATTAAAAAACAAAACAAAAAACCAACAAACAACTAAAAAAAACACCAAACCTGAAGTTGGTTAGTTGTTTAAGCTGACACAGACCTTTTCAAGGTATTTGTCTGTACTCTGATTATGTAAAAACCAGTACAGTAGAGACAGCACCTGCATGGCACCTTAGAGTTCTGCATAGTAGAGGTAAGACAGGCCTGCATGTTTGGCGTTTCGGGTCACGTACCAGTTTTGGGATGTGCCTCAGAGACTTCAGTGGCCTGAATTACAGATGCAGTAAGAGGTGTTAAGACTCTCAACTGCCCCAGCAACTCATTGGCATTGAAAGCTACCTTAAGTCAAAGTTGGTATAATAGCCCCACTGACTGCTGCACTTTTCACAGAATAATTGTTTGAAGTATGATTGCACAAAACTAGAAAAGTATTTGGATACATAGAAAGAAATTCATACAATTCAGCTTGCTAAAATTTTGCCGTATTTCTGGTTTCAAGGATAAATACAAAGCTTGACATACATTCATATGTGGTGATTTTCTGAAGGGTAGATGAAAAGGGGGCATGGAAGACAGAATGGAAAGTACAGTCTTCTACTGGGAACAGTAGGAGAGCCTTTTACGTTCCCTGTGAAAAGCTGCCTTAATTCTGAAGCTGAGATTGAAGCAGCTAGCAGGCATTTGCACAAGGAAGGGCTCGATTTGTGAATTATGTAAGAATTCACAAAGTACTGGGCAGGATCCAGATGTAACAGTGCCAGCTGCTTTCTACCATTCCTTATAGTATCATACCTTTACTGGTTAACAGCGGGTCACACAACAGTGGGATCTTGTCAAATGCTGTTTTAAGACTGTTTTGCCCTAAAAAGGCCCAATGAAGCATGAAGTGAGAGATTTGGGAGTAGTGAGTGTAGTCCACCAAAACCTACCTGCCCTGAGTGAAATAGCGTATTTTAAATGGCCTCTATGGGATAAGATAGTGAGTTACATGTGCACTCAAAAAAGATACAGCACTCAGGACAAACGAACAAAAACTCCACCCCCTGGCTGGGGTATGAACAAGATGCCAAACAAAATTCTTTACTGTTACCATTCAAAAACTTCCTGTGCTTTAACTGAGAAGTTCTTTTGATACATGTCAAAGACATGTCTAAAAGCTTGCCAGGACTCATTGTAGTGTTCCTTCACTTTCCATTAGCAGTCTCTTGAAGCACATGACATAGTGGTTTACAAGAGAAAAAAACATCAATGCACAGAATTTAGAATGAAGCCAGGCATGAAAAAATAAATATTCTGTCTTAAAAAAATGAACCCTTAACTAGTCCACTGTATCCAGTAGGATCTAAGACTATGCAATTATATCTGCCAGATTACCACATCTAGTGGGTAAGAAATAAAATACATTTGACTCGAGAAGGAATTTAACACAAACAGCTAAACAAATTTTGTTAAAAATGGGACTTTTCAAGTTCTTGATGGAAGATGAAATAAATAAAGGGTAAGTTAGGTGTGCTTGACACTGTAAGAATATTTTTTATGACATTATAAGACTATTTTCTGATGCTTAAAGAAACAGATTGAAATGAGTGTTCTGGACAGTTTTCAGGTCATTAAGTTGTGAAAATGCCAATGCAATTAGGGTCATATAATCAAAGTTTAACAAGAAGTCCAAGTTAACACTTCATTATTGGTGCACCACCTGAAATGGTTTTGAAAATGTACTTTTTGGTGCTTCTTCCACACCATCTGAGATTTGTTCCAACACTTGTGTCTTGTTCTGAAAAGATTTAACACCTGAAAAGAAGGAACAGTTGTTTTTCTAGTCCTCTCATCTCCCCTTCACCATTTTCTTGGATGAAGAAACCAAATCTCCTCCCAACATAAATGGAAGCAAACTAGGTTTAAACATTTGAAAAGATATAAAGTTTTATTAAATGAATCCAGATTTGACAGCTATTACATTAAATTAAACAGCAATAAAGTTTTATTAGGGTTTATGTACAGATCACAGTGATTTTCATTGTGCAATGAGGGCTGACTTTGTAACTTTGAACAGTACTTACACATGTGAGCTACAACAAGCAACCAGCCAACACACAACATTAGCCCAAGTTAACCTCGCAAGTCGAGCAGTCCAAATTGATTATGCAGCACACAAATGCCTGCTACCACTATCACTACTTACTACACAACAGAGTATTTATAAAGCAGTCAAGGTTTGCCATAGAAAAGTGCAAAACATGGGAAGTCTGTACACAGTACAGTACAAAAAGGAATCATGCTACAGCCATTGAAAGCTGAAAAATAATTCTATAGCATAGGAAGCACTGCATCACAACTCTTCTGAATGGCAAGCAGATGGGCTGAGGAACAGCCATATCTTCATTGCTTTCAAAACTGTAAAATCCCTGTTCATCCATTTAAACATAGTTTAGTACCTATATTTGATCCATAACAATGACTTTTTACAGTGGAAGATCACATTAGTTAAAGCTCAGTAGCACACATATTCATTGATCAAGCTAATTTACAGGAAAATCTACAGCATGTTCTTCATTGAAATCATGAAGCATTTATATCATTTGGTTACAAGGCAATTGAGTTTACAATTCATGTTTATCACTTCAAACCTCAGATTGGGCAATTAAAAATATATATATATATAAAACTCAAAAATAAAGGTTGTTTTTTTAATGTTTAACATTCTTGTTCACTGATGTAGAATACCAAAGGCCTATGGGCTCTCTTGCAAGACAACAGTCCTTATGCAACAGTCTATACGCAAAAGTACACATTAACAGAAAGAATCAAAATAAAATGAACTTCAGAGAACACCCTACTTGAATAGGAACTAAAAAAATGTTCTAGTCTTCTTAAAAAATCCATAAATCTAGAGTTCTTAGTGCAGTATTTACCTGCATGAGCACTCAGACAGAACTACATTAGTGAGCCATGAAGTCCCAGTAAAGACTTAAAATAAAGCAGACTCACTTGTGCAAATAAATGAAATGGCCAGGTAATAACACCTCATTAAGTCCAGGACTGTAGAGAAAATAACTGATCACTTAAAATAATGCTTCAAAAATGTTTTGGTTTTATTTTTTAGTTCAGGATTTTTAATTTAAAAAAATTGAAAGCAGTTTTGTACTAGAAAGCATGCCGACGAGGTCAGTAGTTAGGTGTACGTACACATGGCTCGGAAACTATGTAAAGTCTATGGATTATCATTATTAATAACATTGTATTCACTTCCTTAGTCCCTATCATCATGAGTGTCAGTGCATCCACTGCCAGCAATGGATAAGCTTCATAAAAAGAAAATCCACTATCTCCTGTTGTTCAAGAATTCAAAACTTCTAACCACCACTGTGGCAAATTATTCAAATTCAACTTCATTTCCTCAGATCTGAAGACTTAAGCACAGAGCAGCTTTGAAATTTGAAGAAAAATCCTATATTTAGCACACTTTCTTGTTGCAGTATGTAAATTTTTAAATAAGAAACTGATGTTGTAGTATTCAGAGTCCATAAAATACCGTAAGCTTGCACATTAAGAAAACTACCAAGCTGTTTGCTCCCCCTCAGACAAAGTAAGCTGTGTTTTATGTGTTTCAGTTTTTCCAGTTGATTTAGAATAACTAATTCCACAGATACAAATACAGTGGGCCAGATTAATTTTTTTAAGAGAATAAGGTACTTACACTAGGTTAAAACTGTAATTTCCTATGCATTGTTCTGTATTTCATTATACATTCCTACACGGTATTTACTGAGTGGCAGCTGTGGCCATCAACTTGCATTGCATCAAGACAGTTTTCTGATATTCCAGAATTATCATTTTGAAATATCCTGATTTTGTTACACATTGTGCATTTTTGCAAAGAGTTATACAATCTATTTAAGTAAGACTTGCTCTATGAAGAAATAATCTAATACCCTAGAAATTACAGGTTCACAGTAGCACTTCTGTACTGTTTAAACAAAAAAAATGGAGGTCACTTTTCCACAAGGAGACTCCAATAACAGATCTGCCATAAAATCATAAATATGGTAATTTCAGTAGCAAATCTTCAGCCTACACTTCTTACTGCATTTCAGATCAAAAATGTGGAGAGCAGTTTTTGGGAAAAATCTGTCTGTATGATCTAATTAAACAGTATTACGTAGAGCCATGAGTCACAGTAGTGGAACTCCAGGGAGCTGATGTGCTCTGAGAAAAAAAAAAAGGTATAAATATGATAATTTCATTAGAAGTTATCTAAACCCACTACATCCTAAAAAATGTAATTGCTTTTTGTAATTGAAGCACTTCAAAATCAGCTCCCTTATATTAACACAAGTATCACAATATGTAACATGAAAAAAAAAACATGAAAAAAAGAAATTCTGACTAGTATACAATCTACCTTCATGTTTCTGTGCATTCATACACATAGATACATACATATGCACATACTGATATTCAGTGCTACTTAAAATGAAGCAATATTGCAAATACTTCCAAAACACAGTGTGCTCAAGCTGCTAGAAAGATGTCAGCACAGGATGAAAAAAGAGACTCTGCATCTAAGGTTTGAACTCTGTACATACGAAATTGCTGGCAGCAGGGACTAGGACATCTTCAAAAAAGGAGGAGCAGAAAAATAAGGCTGTACTATATATTCAGTCTTCCCCCTGATACTCTGAAGTGCCCAGTAATCAACAACTATTTCACTAATGAGAAAGGTCTGTTAATGGCTCATGCTTTACATCTGGAGAAGACAACAAGCTTGAGAGGGAACAACTACTGTCAGAGCCAGTTAAACCCCTTTTATCACTATGCACTGACTTGCATGTTTAAAGAGAGTTTTCATGTGAGGAATCTCATTTCAGAAAGTGTATAACCACTCAAAATTCTGGTTTGCAAAGAGACACAGTTGTAACAGAACTTCATAAATTAGCCATTAAGATGCATCGTAGACAACAATAAAACATGCCCTTGTCATTCTGCTTTCAAGTACTATGGTTGTAAGTGTGAGGCATTGGAAATTTTAGGTACAAATCTTTTTTAAAACGTAATTATTTTTTTTACAAAGAATTATAAAATGTATATAAGATGATGAAAAACTCATTTATCCTTTTTAAGACTTTTATTCCTAAAGAACTTCTTGAAAAACATTATTTGAAAAATAAAAATCATAGACTCTGCAAAGTACAAAAAATTTACATCTTTGCACAACTCCTGTGCTTTAGTTGTACTGTATTCATTATATACATATATACTAATTTGTGCTTTTAATTACACAAGTTTAGTATAAACTTATAAAATTAAGTCTATGAGTTAACTATGCAAAAAGGGTCTGGGAATAGCAGGAAACTTAACCATAAGTTAAAAAAAAAATCCTAAAAATATCATTTGAGTTAGTCTACTTCAGAGCAGACTATCATTATTACAATTTACTAATGTCCAATGTTTACAGCAAAAATTATTCCTGCCTGACTCCATCTTTTTAGACATTTACTATAAATTAATACACATATCTGAATGCAGTATCATTCTTAGTCACAATCTTCATTTATATCTGAACTCCACTATTCTTCAGACTTGCTCTTAGCACTTCAATTTCCTTGCAGTTTCTAAGACAAAAGAAAGAACACAAAACTCAAGGTGGAGTATTTGAACTCAGTAACAAGTATCAACCTATCACAGTTACAAGAGAGAATATCCAGGGTCTAGAATTAATCTGACAATCTTATTTCTCTAAAGTCTGCATTCTTAAGCGAAAAACCTTACAACTAAGAACTATCACGTTTCCTTACCTGTCAAATCCATCTAGGTTATTTCTTTTTAACACACTATTTTAAAAGATTTAAGGACAGAAGGACTTAAATATCTGTATGCATATAACTCTTCATCACTGTAGAAAACCAAAGCCTCTGAGATTAGCGATCTTTGTCACTCCATAACGCATTATGAATCAGAAAATGTAATTTCTGCATGTGGTTTGCACTCACAGATCTGCAATGCTTTCAAGAGCACTCTTGACATTTGGACATACCTTGTCCAGTGTAGATGTAATATTCAGAAGTTCTTGAAAATTTCTAGATCTTTAGGAGGTACTGGAGGTGTCTTGTTCCAGTCATCTTCAGGATAAGCTTCAAAATTTGAAGTATCCCCATCATTGGATACTTTGGGCACTATGGGAGGCTAGTCAGAACAAGCACAACAAAAATGTTAGTAGTTTCCTCAATGAGCTCCTCTCCATCATACTAAATCAGAAATTCTGTAAAAGATCTGTTAAACAAATGGAGTACAGATTTACAGTTCACCTTTTCCCTAATAATGAATGGCATGAGAGACAGAAGCTTGCAGCAACACACACACATTCCCACGCTTTGTCAATTTTACACTTAAATAAAGTGGTTAAAAGTCACTTAGATTATTAATACACTTAATACAGATACCTATTTTATTGAGCACTAGTTTTAGTTGCTTTGCAGACGGAAGGTAACTACTGCAAAAAATTACTACAACTAAACTTCCAGGCGCAAGTTACCACAGCATAATATGCCACTCTTCTTCATTCCTCTCCGCTTCCGTGGCCTATGAACAAAAAGGTGTGCAATCATATTACGTTCTTTTCAACTAAGAATCTCCATAGCAGCATGGGAAACTGCTTCTATATTGAAGGAAAAAAGCCTCCTCTTCGCTGCTTTCAAACAGATTGATTGCTTTCAAAGAGGTTGAAATTACTAACTTCTGTCTACCTACCATGATTTTTCCTAACCTAGCAATAAATTCAAGCAGGTAAAGAAATTGCTTCACCATAACTCATTTCACAAGGATGGCTATAAAAGCAGCTTAATGCAAATGGACTGGTTTTATGAAACTTGAAGGTGCCAAGAGAAGTATCTGTTTTTTATTTGTTTTCTCAGAGAATCCTTTCAATTTCTAGTATTGCTCACCAGCTTCACAGTACCTGTACTTTTAAGTGTTCTTAAATCTAACATTGAGACTACTCTGCACTTCTGGTCACAGACAGTGAGATAAAGATGGTTTCATGAACACTTCATTAATTGCAGGGGTTAATGAAGGGCAAATCCCTTTTATTCTCTCAAGGGACATTCATCTCTCTATCTTCTTCTCAGCAACTGAGAGCTAATCTATCGTGCTGAGTCAAACAGAACACTTTAGAATGAGAAAACCTTACGGATGATCACTGAACTGGCTTAAAGTTATACCACAGACAGAATTATAAAGTTATAACTATAGATGTTATTCTGCATCTCCTCAAAAGGATAAAAGTCTGGCTTACAGTAGCTCATGAGATCTTATCTGATCTTTTGGGCTTCTCAAAATGATGCCATCATCAGTAGGTTTTCAATGGGAAAGCACAGGTCCCTGTAAGATAGTACTTCTACCCTTCAGCCAACAGCAGAGTCCTAATTTTGTGTCTGGCAGTCACAGTAAAACTGCCCAGATTCTGAAGAAAATGTGCAGAATCTGCTCTGCCCCAGAGAACTGTCTGCTCCACTGTGGGCAGTGTCTGGTACCCCTCCTCCCTCTAAGTATTTTGGCAGAAAAAACAGTTTTGTCAAGTGTCACAAAGAAAGTGAAAACAAAAGAAAAGAGAGAAAGGATGATTAATGAAATTATTTTCTCTCTTTCAACCATTACTATTATTTATGATATTGATATTTAAGACCTTATTAGGACCATGAAACAATGCATCATTTGTACAATAGACAAATTCATGCTTCTTACAGAGAAAATGGAGCATCATGTGCATTATATTTTCAATCTCTTCATCAGTATGAAATTGTGAAACAAATTCTGAAGAATATAGCTGCCTCTAGAAATAATCAAGTAAAATTCTGATCCACTTCACATCCCTACTCTACTACTCTAAGGTTTAATTAAGTAGAATCTCATCTTCTAAGAGCTTAATGCAACCATCACAAAGATTAAGAAACAAGTTTTGTATTCATAATAATCTGAATGCTACGGTAACTCTTTTTAAATTTCTTTTTTAAATAAAAATGCCACACAAAGGATTTTTGGACCTGAGACTTTTGATTGTACATCTAACGATCATTTTTTAATACTATTTGATTTTTACTGCTTTGGTTGTCATAAACTTCAGAGTTTATATACTTGTAAAACAGGTTATTATCCAGTTTATTCAGCTTATTATCCAGTTCTTTGCAGGTTTAAATGAACAGAATTTATAGTGAATAGCTAGAAAAAAGTGACTTCATTACAATGCATATACATAAAACATCAGCTGGGTGCAGTAATGATTAAAAATAAAACAAACCCACACATTTAAAACACTGTAAACTTATTTTTCTTAAAGAGAAAAGTCACCTACAGCTTTGTATCACATGTTGTTTGCAAGAATATGTCAAGAACATTTTAATCTCATCTCTTTTTTTGTTTTTTGCAAGAACTCAAGGTATCTACCTGGACATTAAGTAGAAGAAACTAATGCAAAGAAAAGACAAACAAATGTTTAATTGGTACTTGATTGACTGCATATGGCAACCCAACCTCTGTTACAGAAAATCACTGCTGTAAGGAATTGTACAAGTTAGAACTCTGAAAAAGGAAAGAAAGAAGGCAGTTTTACTTCCAAAGGACTTTCAAAAGCATTTTGCAGTGTTGATAGCTTTTGCAAACATCTGCCCTCATGCAATACTAGAATTCAGTGCTGTTAAAAAGTATGTTAGGATTACAGTCATAAATCCTTCTCTTTCACCTTCCCTATTCCTCCTACTCCCATATGCTTTACATTTTATTAAAACATTTACCTGAATTGAACTTGGCACAAAAATTTAAAGCCCAGAGTAAAATACTTCCACAAATGTAAGAACAAGGAAAAAAATAAAAAAAAAAAATAAAACCAACAAACTACCAATCCCCTCCACTTCCCCAAATAAAAAACCACTTACAAAACCCTAAACCCATAAACTAAATTTTGCATTAACTAGTCAGCTTCAGCAAACTAAAGCAGGGATTTTTTTTTAGACATTTCATATATAGACAAAAATGCAAACAGACATTCATACAATTAACTCTGCATTGCAAAAGGGCAAATATGCATTTAATTATTAAGTGTGCATACAGGCATGTGGTCATACACACACATGAACACACAGATGCAACAGCCAACAAACCTTCACCAGATCAGCTTAAATGAACAATGATTTCTCCTTGTGATGTCTATACAGTATTTGCAGAATGTACCTTTAGTCTCCTTTGAGGTACAGCATCCCAGTCTATAGACCTGAACCATCGATGTCTCTTCACGTCATCTGCTCCATTCTTTAAGGAAAGAAATCAAAATAACTATTTTGTAAGCTACATGTAAGCCAAACCATGTATTTCATTATAAGAACTGTGATAGCAAAGCAGACTAACAGTCTACCCTTTTTTCTTTTTTCCAGGTGATAATCATTAAAAGATTCTAAAGGATAAATTCATAGTGTTAATTCCCTAGCAGTTCCTGAGTTCCAGCAATAAAATCCAAATATTTTTGATTCGGGGTTTGTTTGGGCTTTTTTAGCATTCTTCTGACACAATGGAGATCAAGAACAGGCTTTAAAGTACTCACAAAACCATTCACTACAGTCCTATTTACTTCTGTTTTCTCCAACATTTTAGACAATGCCTTTTATTCAGATATACTTTCTAATTCTTGCACTACGAAAAAATAACTGGGGGTTGACGTTGTTTAAATAAAAATAATGTCTGGGAAGCACACAGTTTTTTCAAATATTACAGATGTTTAATGCTAACAGCAAGAGGTTCTCAGTACTGTTATGAAAGTAAATATATTAAAACATTTGTTTTCATTTTAGATACACAGTTAAAGGTGTATTTGCCTTGTAATGATTATTCTCTCTGGGCTGCCTGTTTTGATTACGTATATAAGGAACAAAAATGTATCTTTTTTCATGATTAAGCTTCTTTCAAGCACGGACTCGTTCTCAAGGCATTAAGCACCAGGGAAAAACATCTGGCTCTCTGTCTCAGGCCTGATCACAGCACAGCACTCAAGCTTATAGCACATACAGCTCCACAAAATGAAGCATAACACACATTTGGGTTTTTTCGGATTTATGTGGAATGGGACTATCCATGTTCTTTCTTATCCAATGAGGCATCAAGGAGAACAGTATCACCTGCTTCCCTCAAAAGCAGATCTGACTGAATGCTTCACCATAAAATGTCCAATGGGATTTACATCTTTTTAAACCAATTATGATCATGGAAAAGGATCGGACAAGTCTGACCTACTGCTCCCACCCCAAAATCTGCTTTTAATTAGAACTGGTCTTGATTTAGGCATTTTAGCCAATTGTAGGGAAAACCCCGAAACAAACCGAAGCAACCACAGACTAAAAAAAAAAAAAAAAATCCCAAAACACCACAAAAACCAGCCAAACACATTTCCCAAAGCCCATGTTTGAGTAAGTCAAGACTTGCTTTTGTTCTTATTTTCCTTCAAAACTGTCCAAAAATATACAAGTTTTCACTTTGAGTGAACTTTGAGTTTATAAATTTTCAGCTTAAGAAATCCTCCTGAAAAACACTACAAAGGATTCCGAAGGATAAGAAAAACATTATTTCCTGTTTTTTCTTACCAGTCAAAGTTTGTGCCATAAAAGGCTCCAAAATAAAACACTGGACAGCTGGTTAAAGCATTTATACTTATATCGATATGTTAAGAAAACCCTGGATGATTGTGCACCTTTTACCTTCTTCACCTATGTTTACCATTCAGTGTGCTTTGGGCCAAAAAGTAAACCTCTAACATTCCTTGCCCAGAGAAATAAAAATTCGAGATGTCTCTAAAGAAATGAAAGATTTTACAAGCTAATTTCAGTATCTATTGTCTTCGTAAATCTGTTCAGATTAGGGTAAGTAATTCTTCCTGGTGGAAGAGTATTTGACTGTTCTTATCAGGCCCACCAAGACAATGAACAGATATCATGAACAATGAACAACAATCCTTATACTCCTAAAAATAATTTTTAAACTTCACATTTGATTAGTGCTCCTTCTGGGATTAACACTTCCACAAAAAAGAACCAAATGAGCTGGCATGCTGTACTACAGGACTTAATACCATGTTCCTGGTCTAATCTCTGTTTTCAAATTAATGAAGGAAGCGGTGGTGGGGCTGGTGCTGAGGATGGAGGGAAACCATCATGAAGGACAGCATTAACCCAAATAGGAGAATGATTTTCAGAAAAACAAAAATACAGAGGTTAAACTTTGCATTTAGGATTGCACAACCAAAGTAATGTATGGGAAAATGTGTCTGTTTCAAGCTTATAAAAACAAAAACTTTATGAAGAGCTGATCTACGTATTTCCTACAGAATTCTTTCAACCTTGTTCTGTGTTACACCTAAGATTTTAGACTGACCTTCATATTTCCTAGTCGTCTTGTTCTGTCAACCACAAGCAGCTTCTTAATAAGGTCTCTGAATTAAAGAAAACATGTTCTCTGTTAAACAGAAGTAATTTATATTTGATTGTCGTACAAGTGTTACAGAATACAACATACTACCCCCTTTGACCCATTCATTTCCTCATATTTTAGGATATTTAAGAGTAAACAATAAAAAAGAATCTAACAGAATTCTTGCAAATTACTTTTAGACTCTTTCAAGAAACAAAGGAAAAATCTCTCTCTTCTCCCCTGCCCCTTGCCAAGTAGCACCATTTCTTTCTTTGTATTTTTGTATTTTGCTGGGCATTCCAAATCTCAAAATGGATCTCCAATCTGTTAGTCAGAACTCAACACTAATAAATATTAAAAACTCAGATAAAGCTGCATCCTCCTCTTTATGCTGAATATCCAGGGAAACCATGGAAGAGTTAGTCACCTGCTTTAAACTAGTAACATCTATAATTTCATTGAAAACAAAATGCCTCACCAAGATGCTGGTTCATTGAACAGATCTACATAAAGCTAAATCAACATTTTAAAAGATTAACAGACATGAAATGCTTCCATTTTAATAGCAAAGTTCTTCAAATATTAAGCCCCAAACAACTATAACATAAACCAAAAGTATCCTAATTTATGGAATTAGCTTGATTACTTATGAGTTGAAAGAAAAATATGGCTTCATATTTCTATAAGCAGTTATGTTTTATCTCAAAGATTATTTTTTTAGTTAATTTTAGAAAAATGGCATAGAAAATTGCATAAAGTATCAATGACAAGAAAGAACAAAAGTTTAACCATCCTTATTTCTACAATCTCACATAGTTCTGAGAGATGACATACAGCATGAAATGCTGGAGATTACAGAATATGGCTAGTTCCAATTTTAAACAATATGAAAGGTTAAAAAAAAGTCAACAGTTTTATTTACAGAAAAGAACACAAACATAACAATGACACACCTGCCTCTTTCCATCCTTACCTGTAACATCTACTATCCCCGCCCCCCAAATAGCATTGCGTCACCTATCCTTGAAATCACAAAAGTGTATGCAGAAAGAACATAAGAACTGAATGTGCTAGACTGTTTAAAAAGCTGTTGCATTTGGCAGGAATACAATTCTAAAATTCAACTGGAAAAATATTCAATTACCAGGTACACAAATAAAAAAGTTCATGTAGAAAGCAATTTTTAAAACTCTCATGATTACTCCAGACATCAATATTTGAATTAGATTAAATCTAATTAAATGTGACCAACTCCTTTTACAGTCACCTTCACAGAAATATCCCTCTCTACTTCACAAAAAAGACCATTCCTTATGGAAAAGGCTACAAGGATGACTATAAGCACAGTTTAAAACAGAAGTAGGACTGAAAAGAAATCCAGAAACTCAAAAAGACATTCACAGAGTTTATGGCCAAAGATACTTTCCTATTCCTATAAAACCAGACAACATTTCATGGATCATTCTTGGCTTCCTTCAAAAATTCATCGTAGAACAGTTAAGGGACAAGCTTACTTGGTGATACTGTGTGGTCACTAAAGATGATACTTGCTGCATTGGACAGAAGAAATAATAGATGGTTTAGTGCTTCTTTACTACATTGGTTAAAAAAAAAAATTAAAAATTTTCATGTTAAAAATAATTCAATAGATATGTTGCCATATGTATCTGGACAATCAAATTCTATATGAAGGTCTCTCCAGACAAATAATCACTAAAATGCTGTTCCAGTGACATTTCGTTTGGAGTTTTCCAAAACTGGCTTTTCAAAGAAAAATTTACAGAAGCAGTAAGAAAGAGTTACATTCATGCAGCAGGAGGGAAAGCAGAAGTGGTACAAATTCAGAAAGCAAAAAGTGCGGGAGGGTGATAGGGGGTAGGTGAGTAAAATAATGTCAATGCCCGTAAGCTCAAGTAGTACATATACCTAGGGAGAGAAGTGTTCTCGGCAGAAAGGGAAATATTGCTGCCTCAGAACAGAGAGAATTAAAATACTGTATAGCACTAATACTTCAGACACTGTCTGGGTGTGACAGGACTCAAGATAGTCTTCTTTCTGGCTGAAATACTGACTTATTGGAAGAAGAGAGAGAAAACAAATGGGCTAAAAAAGTAAGGTAAGAAGCAGACTGCCTTCACTGGACAAAATAATCCTGGCACTTGCTTTAAGTTAATGATGCAGATATGTTCAAAGACTATCCAGTTCTGCATATTGTGGTTCAAAAGAAGGAAGAAGGGTTGAGGGCCAAGACATTATGCTCACAACTCACTGCAGAAAGCAAGTGAAGCCACAGAAACAGTGTGGCCAGCAGAACAGGACAGTGGTTGTACCTCCGTACTTGTCACTGGTGAGGCCACGCTTTATGCTCTCGTGTCCAGTTCTGGGCCACTCACTTCCAGAAAGACATTGAGATGCTGGAGCATGTCCAGAGAAGGGCAATGGTGAAGGGCCTGGAGGGTAAGCCCTGTGAGGAGTGGCTGAGAGAGCTGGGCTTGTTTAGCCTGGAGAAAAGGAGGCTCAGGGGTGACCTTATCAGTCTCCGTAACTGCTTTCACTATATTACATGGGTTGTTACTGATGATAACCTAATTTGAGGTGTTCCAGCTTCTGGTCACAATATTGTACTTCAGTGCACAGAATGCTACAAGAGATAATCAGTTTTCTTTCCAATACCAATTGGATTAGGAAGACCAGACAATGAGACTACACTAAACTGGAAACAGCATACAGCTACTAAGAGAAAGCTGTTACAAAGAGACAAAAGTATGAGACATTCATCAGCCTAAGAGGATGCAGACATGCTTCATTCACTGCACCCAATGATTCAGTGGAGGCTTAAAAAAAAAACAAAAACAAAGCAGCTTTTCTCAATTGATTAGTTTTGCTTTCATCTGTTTACTCATTAGTGACAGTAAGCAAGTGCCTGTCTAACAAAACATCATGAACGATTAACACAGGAATAACTTCCTGTCTTCAACCCCTTACTCATTCACTCAATTGTCTCTGGTTCTTAGGAGAAACTTCACGTATATAATTGCATTTCCTCTGTTTTAATGTTTACTAAAAGTATTTCAGTTATGGAATTTTTAAATAGAAAAAACCATTTCATCTGCAATATACCTCTAACAACTGCAAAAAACTGAGAATTAAACTCACATTACATGTATATGTAATACTGCATATTGAACTGGGCCCCCACTATCATAAATTTAAGTTGGTTTTACACTAGAACTTCTGAAGTACCAGACTCCTTTCAAGTAATTATGTTGCGAGTGATTTAAGTGGTATGTATCTATAGATAGAAACAGTTTAATGTTCTCTTCCTGCTCTTCTAATTTTTACTCAAATTACCTCCTCATATTTCTCCGCTTTACTTTCTTACAGTACGAGCCAATGAGGCTTGTACAAGGTGGAAAAGCATTTAATATCCCATAATACACAGAAAAGAGTCAGATACTATCTTAAAACTGTATCACGGCCTTGAAGTCTACCAAATACATAAATTTGGACAGCAAGTGTAAATGTAATATAACATTTTCCAACATGATGTTTCAGAAAATCAGCATCTGAAATCAGGTATTCTAAAAAAGATTCTTTAGAAACAGGGCTCAGGAGGTGTTTAGAATAGAAAAGAAGGTGTTGGGAGTTATGGACTTACTTTACATATAAATCCAAATGCCTCGGGAAATCTATTTTGCCAGCAAGAATCTTCTGATATATACCAAACGGATTGTCATCAAAAAATGGAGGAAACCTATTTTAATACAGAAAATTTTTAGATATTAGAAAAAAAAGTTCTAAAAATCTTACAAGCCATATTATATTATTTCAATTCCTCTCAGAAATAATTGATTATATTGTTCTTTTTGGTTGGACACCACTAATGAAATACTATCTTGAAGAATAACATAAGGCTGCCATTGCAAAATAGAAAACATTTTTGTATGCAACACATTGAATGCAGAATTAAAATTTAAATATAACAATAGAAAAATATAAAATTGTTACATCAATGCAGTAAAAATATAATTTATGAAACAAATTTTTAGTGTCAAAAGTAAAAAATGCTTTGCTTTTACCTCTAAAACCCACAGATGTACTCTCCAAAAGAGCACTACTGTTTTTGATCTTGCCCTGTAACTGCAGGTACACCCTTATTTACCAGTTTCTGTCTAAAATGTTAAAGGACCTTCCCATGAATACAGTATCCAGTTCAGTTATTTGTTGTTCCTCTTGAATTCAAGTATGTTTTGCTAGATAAGGTGTTTGAAACAGACAGAATACTCACAACTCTCCAAGTGCAGCTGCCTTTCTGTGTGGGACAGATAAACTTTTCATTTCATAATCCTCCCCATGATGAACAGTAAATTAAGAGGTAATTAAAATTCTACACTTATATTGTTTATGAAGTTCTTCATGAAGTTATGAGCTAACAGAGAGACCACTTCTTGTTGTACAGTTACAGTAAGAACTGAGAGTTTTCTGCTGTGCTTCCTTTTCTAGTACAGTACATCCCCCAAGTGCTGCAAGAGGCTCAGGGTACGGGTGCATCAATACAGCCAGTGCAGGCAGCTGAGCCCAAGTGCCGACAGCTTTCTGAGTGTCAGTCGAGTTCTTAGAAGTTACCATAGGAAACCTTCTAAGGGAATGGAATAACTCATTCACTAATCTCAGTCCTGCTTTGCCCTCCAAAACATGACTAAAACAACCCTCTTACTATGCTTCTGCCTCAAAATCCCTACAGAATTAAAAAAAAACCTCAGGTTTTGAGTGTTGACCATATTAATAACATCCAACCACTATTACAGTTTAATTAAAATATTTTCACATCTCCCTAATATTTTATAATTACTTTCTCAGAGAACTTAACTGTGTGCATACACACACAAATACAGTGCTTGTGGCTTTGGAAATCACCGGTAGCACAAAAACAAGGATGAAAACAACATTTCTTCACTTCAGGCTCTTTTTAAAATTTTATGGTACTCAAACTAGCTTATTCCTCAACAAGTACTATACATCATTTTCATTATGTTTTCAGAAGTATTAATTTCTTCATTATTCAGTTGATAATCAAATGGATTAGCATTCCCTTTGAAATACTGCAAAATTCGTCCATGGAAAAAATCAAATTCCATCAGAATAATTACGTAAAGCTGTCTTTAGGCTTATGGAAAAAAAAAAAAAAGTAGTAATTCAAAGCACTGAACAGCATGACTAAATTATCTGGTTAGGGAAGGACTAAAGGACATTTCTTGTTGGTATTCAGAAAGCCAGAATACTTTCTTTATGAAGAACTACTTTCCAGCTAACTGGAAAGTGGAAGAATCTCAGGAAGAATAATTGTGTTATTAAAAATTCCTGCTTTGACACTAAAGAACAAGGAAAACATGATACGTATTTAACATGCACAAGTTTTTCCCACACAAGACACTATCATATAAGGTTTATTTTTTAGTCAAGCAATACTAATATCCTTCACATTCTCCACAGCAAGTTGACAAACTCAATTTTCTGTTTGTTATTATCTATTAGAATCTATAAATGCATAAAGCAATTAGAATGATAACTTGTAACTATGTATTACAAAGCTGCCAGCTGCAGTAAGCAGATTACATTACTGAGGTGTAAAATCAGGAAGAATAGAAGTACATATAATTTTTTTCGTATTTACATGCTTAAGTTGCTCTTTGCTTTCCTACTCTGAAAATCCAATATTACTATGTCTAGAGTTCTTGAGAGAAATTTAAGTCACACTTTGCTATATAGTAATGTTATGGTAATTTTGCTTAAAGTGCATTTGAACTGTATGCAAAATGGGAACAGCTTTGAAAGATTACAGAGTTTTCTTATGGACAAACCAAGTAACTTGATTTTGACGCTTTTTGTAAATGTCAACCTTCAACACAGCACAGATTTTATATAAAACAACGCAAGTATTGTGCTGGAAGCTACCTAATAAATCAACAAAAATCCCCTTGAGTTTCAGACTTTCTTCACACCACAACACAAATACTAACAGCTGCCTTCTTTTCACCAACGGAAGAGAAGCTACAAAAAAAATCATCTCTGTAAATGGGAGAACAGCTGCAAACCATTCCTTTTGTTAACTGAAGCATAACAGTGGCATGGACATGAGTCTCAAAGACAGTCAGAAGAACTGAGGTTGTAAAACCTCAAGGGAAAACACACAGGTCTGAGAACATGAAACTGCAGACAGGAACCACTACCTACCTAAAATGATGGATCAGCACATCACATACGACCAGCAAAGCAAAGACAAAAACCACAAAGCCCACATCAATACACAAAATTCATATTAGCTGCATATCTGATAACAGTACAATTACTACCTAACATATCTAACGTTAAATAACAAGTATATTTTTCTCCGCATTAAATTTTAACAGAACTCATTTACTCAAAATAAACAGATGTTCCAACTCTTGTATTGACAATTTGTTTAGCTTGTTTAGATTAACGCTATGAGCTTGGTGTTATTCATCTGTTAAGATTTCTTCTCACCCTTGCTTCTCCCTGTTCTTTCCCCTTTCTGTATCTTACTATGTTAAACCTAAATGGGACCTTGCCTTAAACCTAGTTTGTGCAGAACGAGAATTCCATGGGCCTCCAGAGACTAAGTTAGGGAAATAAAACACTGTAGAACAGGAAGGTGTGGGATTGTTTGTTTGTTTTTAGAGAGGCCATTTCCTTACACACACATCTACCAATTCTTTTCAATTGCTTTTGGCCTTCACAGAAACTAACTTCAGGAAATAACTATCAAATGTCTTACATTAATTTACTTGCAGACAATAACTTAGTCTTGAAGTCAGGTTTCGTTCACCTTCAAATATTTTCAGACTCCTTAAATCTTCTTTGAATTTTGATGGATAAAGTTAACTAGGACTGTTTCTGTAATAAAAGCCTTGATAGTAAATATCTAGCCACATCTTGAGATGGTGAGGAAAAGTGCTTCAAAACACTATTGCCAAGAACAGCAAAAAGTTGATAAAAGCCATAATTCCTGCCCTCCTTTAATCCCCTAAAAAAAAAAAAATCCTAAGAAAATAGTATCTACCTATACGCCTATCTCAAAAAAAACCAAAACAGACAAAAACGACCCCCCCAAAAAACCCCCCAAACACAAACAACCCAAAAAACCAAGCTTGTGTGAAGCCCCTGTCCCAGCTTTGGAAAACTACTGAATGCTACTGGGTTTTATTTTTTATTGTTGGATGGAGTCCCTATCCAAAGCAGCATTCAATCATTATGAAGAGCATGTCTATACAAGTACTGCAGTAAAAATCCTTAGAAAATCACACACAGCAGGCAGCTGCTCTGTCAATCAGTCTATATAAAACCTCACTTGCCTTTTAGAAAAGTGTAATCTATCTCTATTGGTTAAAAGTCTCTAAAGGCCAAAGTGTTCATATTAAGGCACCTCATTCTCATCCCCCCATCCTGAAATCCAGGTCTCATCCCTTGAGCCAGATAGTGACATGACACAGAAGACCCTACATAGAAACAACGGCAGCTGCTCCTTTTTTTTATGAACAAAATACACCAGTCATATTTCAGCAGAATATACAGCAGTCATACTCCAGTACCCTGCAGTCTTGAGGTCTCAAAGACTCCAAATATCTTGCTTGATTACCACCTGCAGTCAGTATGTTAACTTTGTAAACCATGTTTCTATTAGTGGTCTAGCAGAGAGAATCCTACCAACAACTCTGTAAGGGATGCAAATAAAAAAGGCCCAATATCCACTTACACTGAGACCACACAGACCTAACAGAGAGTGGTCCCACTGAAACCCATGGCAGGAAGGTAAATCACAGCTGGGTGACTGCAGCACCTGCGCTCATATTACAGCACCAGACACTTTTATCTACAGTCTTCCTGCTGTCTAGGACTAAGATTAGTGGTAACAAGCCTGCTGGGAATCTCTTGCTCCTTTCATCCCTGAGAAGGACTCTTTTGACCAACTTGGGCTGCTCACCTTACAGGGAGCAATGGAAGAAAGGTGAAGCCTGGTCTCTGTACAGATCAGCCTACGTAAATAATCACTTCATATCAGACCAGTCAGCCAAGCCTGCCTGGGTCAGCCAGCAACTATTCCATATTTTTATTGCTTTTCTGTCCACAAATTGCCGTGAGATTCAAAGTCAATGCATATACAAGCCTTCAAGACACTAACAAAGGAAGCAGTGGATAGCAATGCTGTGCTGGGATAAAGTTGTGCTGCTATTGGGTGGACTTCACAGCAGTACACGCAGTGGATTAGCGCTCTGAAGTGACCACCCATCCATCAGGGGAACTACTTGCTAAGGCAAACTCATGAGTTTATCCAAACACTGGAAGAGTCATTAAAGTCACTTTGAAATGACAGTACTGCATAGAGAAAAGGATGACTAAATCCAGCAAGGACACTTTGTTCCGATCATTCTACAAGGCTGCAGATTTATAAGGAAAGGCCACAGGGGACTCCTGACACACCTGGGGACCAAGAAGGCATAGAGCAGAAGGCAGAAGTTTTAAGAGCTATGAAATCAAACTGATGAAATATACTGTATTTCCCTGTAAGCTATGAAAGCCTTGCTTTCATCTGCATTTGTCCTAAAGAACCCACCATGGCAAAGCCAATTGCTTTCAAAAATCCCAATCTTTTTTTTCAAGTACCTTTAAACAACACAGTCAAGACAAAAAAAAAGGAAAAACATGCAGATGCCTTGTTCAGCACACAAGCACAGTTTCACATTCTCCCTAAATCACGTATTTATTTTACTAAAAAAAACATTTATTTTTTGAAATCAGAGCAAATTGAGACAACTACTTTTACCTAACTAATACTAACAAGTCACAAACAGTTAATTATATTAAAGCCAGACTGTTTCTTCAGTTTGAATTTGTATCTTCTGGAAACATTGCTTATCAAACAAATTCCAAAACACCAAAAGTAGCATTTGAGGAAACTGATTTCAAACAGACCTATAAAGCTTTTCCCTGTTCTTCTTCTTCTGGGTTAAAGAAAACCAGAGCTCAGTTGCAATACAAACTGTATAAATAAACGTCTTCCTACTTGCCACTATGCATTTTTACAGACTAAAGTTCCCACTGGAACTAGGATTTCACTACGCTGAAAATTAATTACAGAAGTTGTCCTATTCTTTACCCTTTAAATATAAAGGATCTTATGAATAAAAATCTGAACTTTGACAAAACCTGAATTTCCAAAACAGGTAAGGAAAAGAGAAGCTGTGAAAAAAGTCTTAAATAAAACAAAAAAAAAACCAAACAAAACAACCCCAAACTAAACAGAAAACCCCAAAACAAAACAACAAACAAAACCAATGAACTCAAAAACCTAAAACATTCCCATAACAACAGTGTTATACGTTCTTTTGTACAGCTTCCCAATTCCTTTCTTCAAAGGCAAAAATTAAACTGGTATATCAATAATAAATTTAACCCAAATTTGCTAATCCAAATATTGTAAACAGAACTAGCAAATAATTCTGTATTACATAATATTGCTGTGATACAGTAATTATCACTTACCCTGACAACATCTCAAATATAAGAATTCCTAGGGCCCACCAATCCACAGCTCTTCCATGGCCTTTACTTTGTATAACTTCTGGTGCAAGGTACTCAGGAGTGCCACAGAGTGTCCACGTTCTGGGAGTAAAAGAAGGAAAAAAAAATCCAGAAAACAAACAAAAGCAGATCAAAGTGAAACTGAAATAACAGTAAAAGGAAAAACCAAACACATACGTAAGAAGTACCCAACATATACCTATGTATTTACTGTATAAAGAAACAGAGAAATAAGAAAGGCCTCTACAAGATCTAAACAGACTGCTTTGATGATGATCTCCAATTCTCCTAGAACAGAGATATATGCAAATTAAGAAACTTCCTGTCTGCATAAAATATCTGTGTACCAAGTTTCCCAGCTGGTGGTGTGGTACTCTACCCAGTAGACTATACATTGCTTTGAATTATTAACAGTGTTTTTCACTCTGTAAGCTGTAGACCCTGGAAGTTCATGGACTACTTCTCACAGGCCCAGCAGAATACAAGTTTATTGGCCTTCTCCAGCAAAACAAAGCTTAATCTAGGGAAAAAATGGGAAGGAGGCAGTTTTTAAAGAAGTAGTAGTTTAAATGAGTGAAAATCAAAGATTTGTTTAACGATCTAAGTAAAGTTTTTCAAAGAGTATTGAAATCTAACCTGTCATCACTTCCACAATAGCCATTAAAAGGGAAACATTTTGTACTTCTAGTTATTTACAATATTTACAAGGTATAGTTAAGCAAGTGTGAGATAAGCAGGCAATACTTTTTTGATATATTTTAAAGTCATCTTTAGTCATAGCTTTCTATGGTAAGGTCAGAATAAAATTGTTATATTGCTAACTAATGGGAGACTCAAATTCTATAAAGACATGAAACAAACTGAAGCTAAGCAGTCAGGTTTACAAAGACCAAATTACATTTGAAAAGAAGAATATTCTGAAAGAATTTCTTCCAGAAATGTGAACTTTTCTTTGTAAAAACGCCCATGTAGAATTTGCCTGGCTTCACTCCCTTGATTTAAGTTTAAATGTACACTTGAGAAAAAAATATGCTCTCATTTTGAATAAATTGCCCTTTCCCAACATCAAGTCAGAAGACGAAACTCTGAAAACATGCTACCAATTCAAGAGAAATTGAAATCCCAGCACAGAATAAGAAAGGTGTATCACATTTTAAAAGGAGTTCTAGTAAAATATGACAAAGAATATAGTCACAAATGGTCACTGCACATTATTTCTAACTTGCACCAAAAAAACCCTCTGAGTATTTGTGAGAGGAAGAATTTTCTACAACCAAACTGGTAACACACTCCTGAACAAATACATTAAGATGAATAGCAATCACCTTTAGAAGTAATACTAATTCAACTTCTTTTTTTCTGAGAAGGCAGGGAAGATGATTGTTCCATCCTACTCTGTGCTGACACAGCCTCACCTTCAGTCCTGTGTTCACAGTTTTGGGCACCAGAATGTAAAAAACACATTAACCTACTAGAGAGTGTCCCAAGGAGGGCAACAAAGATGGTGAAGGGTCTGAAGGGGAAGCTGTATGAGGAGGGGCTGAGGTCACTTGGTCTGTTCAGCCTGGAGAAGGGGAGACTGAGGGAAATCTCATTGTGGTCTTCAACATCCTCACAAGAGGAAGCACAGGGGCAGGCACTGATCTCTTCACTCTTGTGACCAGTGACAGGACTCGAAGAAATGGCCTTAAGCTGAGTCAGGGGAGGTTTAGGTGGGATACCAGGAAAAGGTTTTTCACCCAGAGGGTGGCTGGGCACTGGAAAAGGATCCCCAGGGAAGTGATCACAGCACCAAGCCTAAGAGAGTTCAAAAAGTGCTTGGACAATGCTCTCAGGCACATGGTGGGACTCCTGGGGGTGTCCTGCGCCAGGCCAGGAGTTGGATTCAATGACTCGGATGGACCCCTTCCAACTCAGCATATTCTATGATTCTCTGAAATATTCTAAAGGGAGCTTTTTGGGATGGTTTTTTGTTAGGTTGGTTTTTTTAAGCCTTAGCCTTGATTCATAAAAATAGTTAAGACATAGGAAGAGGAGCTGTTCAGTCAGTTAAGGCTTTAAATGAAGAATTATGACTTGAATTTCTTTAAGCTTCATTTTACTATGGCGAAAGCCAAATTACTCCAGCTAAACTGGAAGTGTTAGGGACACTTTGAATCCAATGTGCTTCAAGGTTCTTGAAACTACATTCCTAAGATGTAAAGAATACATCTTTAATTTTTATCATAAATTTATGTAAAAAACATAAACTCTTATTTTCCAAATCGAGCATACGGAATTCTCACATACAGTGCTGCTTTACACTACTGCCATCTAGCAGTTACCTAGATCAGGACTACGGAATGAAGAATAACAGCAAAGCTCTGTCATCTTTTAAAATGAAGTACTTCTCCCGCTCCCAAATTTAAAAAGCTGTATCCGTCATGTGACCTAATCGTACTGATTTAGCCAGCTATGCAAATGAAGCAGCTGACAGTTTTACTGTGTTTTTATTCAAGCAAGAGGAAAACTGTGAATAAAGGCCAATGTAACTTGAAGTCTCCTAGCTGCACAAGGAAACAAAATTCATTATCACCAGGTTAACCACTTCCTTAATTTCAATCAAGAAATTTATGTTTACTAGCGACACAAAAACTTGGAAGAAGCTCATGTTCTTTTTTAAGATGTGAATTTGTGCCCTAAGATCATGACTTCTGCTTCCTCTTTTGTTGGTCATGAAACAAACTATTTAGTATTTTGGAAAACACGTCAAGCAAATGCTACAAAAAGATAATATTTTTAAATTATTATTTTTTTATCATTACTATTTTATGACTATTGCATGTTCACCTGAAACTTCAGGTAACGTTTTTGAAGAAAAATTACAATGCAAAAAAGTAAGAATAGACTGCTCTCCCTTTAGACTGCTACAAAATATTCACTACTCTGAATTTTCAAGATAAAAGCTGAAGTACAGGTAAGTGATAATTGGTAAGGTTGAACATGTAATTTTAAAACATAAAGAATCTACACTGGTTACACAGGTAAGCTACAAAATAAGTCTGTGAAACTTTTGAAGAGTACTGAGTGAAGAAGTCTCAATGGTTAATGTGTTTTAGCATTCTACACCATTCAGCATCCATCTCTGTAGTACTTGACAAGCTTTTCTGCATATGAGCCAGATTAACCAATGTTTCCTTTGGTATTCTGGCAGTTTCTCCATAATTATATTTAACAAAGATTGCTTTGTATCCAGCCGACAAAAGTTTGTTCTTCAAGACATTCCTGCCTCCTTCTACAGTGACAAATGATACACTTTGCAAACTAGACTTACTGTGTCTTACTCAGTCTTTTTCTCTTCAATCCACAGTGTAGAACAGTCATGAGGCACATCCAGCTTAAGCAACAGTGCAGAACTATCCCCAATATGTTTAAGATTAATCACTTCTCAAGCTTCTAGAAAGACTCATAGGTAAATTTCTTTTTTAGGAATGTAAATTGAATAAACTAAAATGAACAGTGAATAACATTCCAGAAAAAATAAAATAACTCAAGTATTAATTTTACCTAAAACTTCTATAACTTTCTGAGTGAAACCTGTCCATAAAAAACCCATAAAATTCCATGCAGATTAGTTTTGTGCTTCTCTGAAAGAACATGGGAATTAACCCCCCCCCCAAAAAAAACCCAAACACTCAAACCAAAACAAAAAAACCCAACCGAAAACCACACAAAAAGAGGAAATCAGATCAGAAAAAAATTTCCAATGAAAATATTATACCCAAAAAGAGGTATATGCTTTTCAGAAAGAGAAAGGTCTACAAATTTAACAGTTGTAAAGGTCAAAGGAAATCCTTTTCACAACCTTCAGGTTACAGTAATTTATAAAAACCCCCTCCCCATCTTTCTTCTTGACATTGCCCTCTTTTAAAAGTAGTAGCACATCTATTTTATATGAATGTACTTACAAGAAACTGAAAAGGTTATTAAGTCTTCAGTTAAGCAACATCAAGGTGGAAAAGAGAAGAAATAAACAGCAGCTGAGGCAAAGACACACTGTTTTGGAGAAAAATTTAGAATTTTTACACGTACACTATGAGCAAAAAGGGAGGAACAAGGATAAACAGAAGGACATACCAACAAGGAACAGGAGGAGCAAAGAAAATCTCCTCTCTTTCCTCCATCTCTAAAAAGAAAATATTAAGAGCCTAGCCCTTCAGAAATTGTACTAATAAGAAGGTACAGGTGCAGGCTGCTTTCCACAGCGGGAGCATGAGCTATGAGCCAGACACTCTTTCTAAAGAGCAGCTTAACTGCAGAGGGACGTGGTGAACATTTCATCCCTTCACACATGGTAATGGGAAAAAAGGAAAATGTGTACAGAAAAACGTCAAATTAGGCAGCTACACAATCATTAGTGTGAAGTATTATGTATCTGGAATGTGCAATTGTATCCAAAGTCTTCTGCAGACCACCTTTTGATTTACGTATTATGTATTATGTCTGCTTTCTAGGAATGTCTTTGCTGATCCTGAGAGCAGGTTACCTCACAGTGTTTGAAAAACATAAATACTTCATGTCTTCTTTTTGCAGTTCAGGTATGCTACATCTATGCACACATCTATACACTCACTGACATCCATACACATAAGATTCATGTGTACAGATATTTGCCATGCATAAAAATGACAAAATATGTCCTAAACTTTTGATCAAATAGGCTATGCCATAAACAAAATCACCTACTGGAGTGCATTAGTAGATAAAAGGCTAATAATTGCATATTTTTACAGTGACAAAACCAATGTTGTGAAGATTACTTCCGATAGTGAGAATACTACGTAGTTCCAAAAAAACCCAGTAACACAAAAAGCTAAACCACATTTGCATAAGTAACTACCTGTGCCCTAACTGATAATGTCCTTGTTCATTCCAATTTTATGTTCTGTATTTACGTTACCTGTTGTACATTTGAAGGTAAATCAGTTATGAATATAAAACTACTATAATGTTCCATGATTCAATTCAACACAAACTGATCAACTTCACTGCTCCCCAAGCAATATAGGGAACACAAACCCAATTAAAACCAGTAGTGATAACTTAGTTTAATATCCTAAAATATATCTGAACAAATTTATTCTTAGAGATTAATCTTCCAAGTTGAAAAATATACTCTGATGTGAACTATCACCTTATTTAACGAAGGGTTACTTCTCTTGTGACTTAAACACACAGAAACACAAAATAAGAACTACCACTAAGTGGCAGTATTTACATGTAAAGAGCAAGTCATAAGAATTTGTATGAAAATGTCTTATAAAGAGATTGTACTACTTTCTTACATGGAAGTTTGTAACCTCTTCCTGCAAAAAGTTATTTTGATTTAAAAACAAAGTATTAAAATAAAAGGCCAGAATTTGTAGGCCTTTTTGCTTGGCCAGTGGAAACTGAATTCAAATGTGTTCATAATAAAATTCTACGGTTTTGAAACAGATTTTCAGACCTTAAAGGTGAACAGAACTTTTGATTACATTTTGTGATTGGATTTGTCTCATCTGACTTTTACTTCATAAGGGATCCACTACGCAGCTTCCTCAGATCCACTCTCCTTTCAAATTGATCTTGTAGAACTCTCCTCACACATGGACCCATTTGTTGCAAAAGGAGCATCACACAGGTTGATGACCGAAGAGGATGAGTACCTATGTAACATCTAACTCACCACTACGCTGCCTCAACCAGAACAATCAAATACGGTATCCCTCAAGAGATGACTCAAAGGCATAACACCAAACCATGTCACACCACTTTCCTGACATAACAGACTAGGTTTTACCTCCCTTTTCTTGAATCCCAATGCTCTTGCTTACTCTTAAAAACATGTATTACGGTCTTGGAAGAGTTGTCCAAAGAGAGAGAATGGAGAAATCACTGGGGCAGGGGAAGCCTCTGCATTATCAAAAAAGTTTACATATTTTATATTTTAAATTAAAACTGACAGCAATATAGAAGCTAGATTTAAATAACTCAGTTCTGCTGAAGCTGGCCTTATGGTTTCTGTCTAGATTTCTGCAGTTTCATTTTAGCAACAGGCTAGTGAAAACGCCATATCCCATTTTAAAATGTTATTCCCACACTTCAAAAATCTCTAAAAGGAAACTAGAAGGAAACATGAGTTACAAAACACACAGCAATTCAATATGCATGAAGGATTAATTTACATATCTTAACATTTGCTCATATTGCTTCACTGAACTCCCTTTTTACAACATGACTGCTGAAAACTTAAATATACAAAACCAGAAAAATAAAATTATTTTTCTGTGGTTGCCTGTGTGTGATACTGCTCCTGGTTATACCTAAGGGGGAATACTGGTTTCCATACAGCTGTTGTAAGACGGTAATTTCCTTCATATGAAGGGATTTGACATAAGTGAACTACATGGAGTGTTAAATTAAATGCAGAGCACCTGAAATCAAACATTTTCTTCCAACTGTTTAGCATGCAAAATGTAATTACCATAACAAAACCCCACTTACCTGTCCACCAGTTTTTTTGCAAATCCAAAGTCAGTAAGCTTGATATGTCCTTCTTTGTCTAGTAATATATTTTCAGGTTTTAAGTCTCTGTAAACTATTTCTTTGGAGTGCAGGTATTCTATTGCACAAATAATTTCCGTCGAGTAAAACAGTCCTGTGCTGTTGTTGAAACGCCCCATGTTGCGCAGGTAACTAAAAAGTTCTCCTCCTGGCACATATTCCATTAACATATATAAAAAACGTTCATCGTGGTTGGTCCAAAATCTGTAATAAAAGTATTATTTTATTGAACAAAGAAATTATGTCTCTGATTTGCTTTACAAGTAGATGTCTGTAAAATGACCTCTCTTGCCCCAACCATGTACCTAACTGATTTCTGATTCCTTGTCTGCAAATACTAAACCCCCAAGAATCTAGCAGGATTACGTAAGACATTCAAGTAGCTGCTTAACCTGCAATATAAACCAGATAGTTGAGGATAACTACAGCACAGGCCAAGAAAAAAAATTAATTGATACATTTCGTTTCATCGTACAAAACAGGTCTCCTCTAAGCACCAAACAACTGACTTGATATCAAGACCACACATTTTTTACACACCTTACATTTCATATTATCAAGCATTGCCAAAGTGATGGCAGTAGCAGAATCTGCTTTTGTAAAGACTTTCATGACAATACATTCAAAACCAGACATCAAAGAGCTATCTCCTCCTCTCCTATCCCTTCTTCCCGTGAGATACACAATCCCAACTAAAGCATCAGATGCCAATGCTTGCTCTTCTATGGCATCTTTCACAAAAGCAACAGAAAAGCAAAAATGACAGCAAAATAAGATTCATTTCTGTACCTCAGAATTAATCTAAGGATAGGTACCTTCCATTCCTCAGACTGCCACCTTTAATTTAAGAGCTATTTTTGTGGTAGTCAGAGCCACGTAAAGAACAGGTAAAGAAGAAAGAAAATAATGATACATGGCTTTAAAACGCTTCATTACAGAACACAGGAGTCTTCTCTTCGACATTCCCCTAAATTATGCTGTTTTTCTTTCTATCTACATTAAACAACTCACATACCCTCAATGTAGCTCAACGGTTAAGAAGAAAATAAGTATCTGGTACCATCTTAAAACACACTACCATTTAAAACAAAGAACGATCCCTAATTCCATAATAAAAGGTAGAGAACACTGTATCCTTACCTACTTTGTTGATACAGCGATACAAGAACAGAAGCTACTTTAGCTTCTAGTCAGTGCTTCTGCAGTATCGCAAGTACCTCGTGCTTAATCAGGGCACAGAGCCTCGGGAAAGATAAGCAGAGCAAACTGAGCTCCCTAACACATGAATGACTTTTACTCAAGAAGATTTTATTTTTGATACCAGCACTGAGGCAACCAAGGAAATAAAATAGAGTAACAGAGATCAGCTACAGCTCTTCCATTCCCTCAGTGACAGAGAAAGCAGAGCCCAGGCTTGCTTTCTCCTTTTATGGAACTTCTTCCCTATCACAGTCATCAACATCATTAAATGGCTACTGATGATGATCACAGTGTCTTTATTAAGCATGCAAAAACACTCTGCAAATGTATTTTAGGTAATTAGGCCAAGCTGTTATCTACAATAAATAATGAAAGAAGAGCAGGAGTGGGTGCAACAAAGCAAACCACATATTTATGGGAGAGGAAGAGCAAAATCGGACAATACAGAGGGACAAAAATGGAACATCTACACCATTAAGCACAGGATTTTTACTGGAATTAATTTCTTCAACAATTGACTCTTAAAAGGTTTGTCTAACCACAGAAAAATGGATATATTATTTGGAATACATGGAAAAGAGCAAAAGGAAGAACTTCAGTACTTGCAATTCAGATTGCCTTAAACGAAAATTTAATACAAAAAAAAGAAAAATCACAGAAGCTGTGATTAGACTAACACGTGTGGTATCGTTAACTCTACAATTCAGCTTTACTACATAAACTGTGGATGTCATTGTGAACTCCTACAGACAAACAACCTATTTTAGCTTATACGACTACAAGACAAAGTTGATTTTTATTAATTCTTGTTCTCTTCAAAAACATGTCAACACTACACCTCACTGTAATGAGCTGCACCACAGTAGTATGACACGTTATTCAAACACGTCAGTAAAGACTGCCTAGGAATCTCCAGTGATCAGTCGTTGCAAAAGCACCTAGGAAGCGTTTAGAAAAAAATTGTATGTAGACAAGTAACTCCAGTGTCTACAGAAAAACTGTACCACCCTATATTCAGAATAGGTATTTCTCAAAAGTAATAGGAAAAGGAAAAAAAAAGTAGAACTCTTTACATATAGGAAGATATATGGAATTTCCAAACACCAGAAATTAATTATGTGCAGCATTACTTTCTAATTTTCCACCATAAAATCCTGAAATATTATGCTGCACTGGCACCTATTCCCTGTTTTGCAACCAGGAGAATACCATCAGTGTTTAAGATGGTGAAGCTAACTGAAAACATAAAAATCAGACCATGTAGATAAGACACTTTAAAGGCAATGAAGCTGAACTATATAATTTTTCCTCATTTTTGTTAAACACTTACAGTAACTAACGGAAAAAAACCTCAAACATATATTGGGCAGGGCGTGGCTGAAAAAAGCTTTTAGTCACACAAAAAACTGCAGAAAGTGTTATTTGTCATACAGTCTAGTGAAAATCATCCACAAAGGCTTGTTTAACCTAAAGCACATAAATATTGTTGTGACTTAAATTTTAACTACATCACTTTAGCTACATTGCTTGGAGTCTCTTCTGCCAAGGGTAAAAGGCATCACATGGACAATTACGTGAGCACAGCTGATGCAACATATCACTGGACATTTCAACAGACAAGGCAGAGCTCTAGAAGACACGAAGAATGTTTGCCTTGCACACAAAGTGAGCTATTTGAGTTGCATCCCTTGGCAACTCAAAAAATCGGATATTTTGTAAACAAAGTGTGAATGAAATCCAGGAAAACTCACCTGTTTGGATTTTTGATCACTTCTGCATGAACATGAATCCTCCCATCCCTGTCTCTGACATCTCACCCACGTTTCTCTATTCCCACTGTTCTGACACACAGACCTACTGACACAGGGTTTATTTGGCAGTTCCCTTGTTGGTTATGGTAGGGTTTTCTCTTAAAGAATTCACAAATGTACATAGATACACATAAAACATCCTGTTCCATCCGTATTTCAACCAGTCTAATCAGATGTACTCAGCCTCTCCATCTTGCTTTCTTCCATGAATCTCAATCTCTGCATACTCCAGAACTTGTCTTACTGATACTATGCCACACACAGGATTTCTGAACACTAGCTGGAAACTAATAGTATCGTGATGCTGGAAAACGCCAACACCACACCAGGGAAAAAGCCTCCTCCTGCAGGGCTCATTCCATCTTCTGGATGACTGCCACGCTGTTGCTTCTTCTTTTCCCTCTGATACTTTCTTAACCCTGGGAGGAAGCTGCACTCCCTGCAGCTAGATTAACTAAGGCTAATTTTCTCTAATTTTATGTAAAACTGATTAAGGCAGGTAAATGGAAACAAATCTTGGTTAATAGCCAGCCCTGTATCCATGCATGAGAAAATATAAATGGAAATTAACTCTGCAATTACCAGAGGTTTCTTTATCCCATTAACAGATACGGACTCAGACACACAAGAAGCATTGTGGTGCTGTTAATAGAAAAGTATGATACCTTCTTTCTCTCTTTAACAATGGGACCACTGGGATCATTAGAATTACCTCTATTCCACTAAAAAAAAAAGTATTCTTTGTGAACTGTGTTTAAATCATGCTTCTCAATAGGTTCCATCACTTACAGCCTCAAACACAGGAATACCAAAGTTGAAAAAGTGCTGCAGTTATTTAAACTCTTTAAAAATAAAGTTTGCAAAAGTATAGTTCACTTAAGTCTTAAAAAACTAGATATTTAAATCTAGGAATATCTTTAGCTATTTACCAGTATCTATAGCACATACATGTAGAAATACTTTCATCACCATTCTAACATCAAGAATCGTTCTAGAAGTCATTTTGATGAGCCAATCCTAACAATTCTTCATTAGCATTTTCCCCTCACTTCAGAAATGTCTCTTCTGCAGTGTGAAAATAAGAGAGAGAAAACACCTTACAATAAATTATTGTTTGAATGTTTAAATTATGCCTCTTGATTTTAAACTGTTGATTCTTCTAAAACACATACTTTATTTCAAAGTCTATTTTAATCTAGATTACATAACAAAAATTAAACGCTTGGTGTTGGTAAAGTACATAACTTGCAATGAGACTCTGGAGTAATTTAACTGCACTTTCTGTATGAGTGAAATGAATTTAAAAAATACAACAACTTACAATCTGATCAAAAAGGGGTGGTTGACTTCTTTCAAGACAGACTTTTCATTGTGCACATGTTGCTCTTGCTTCAGTCGAATGACATCAGGAATGCTCATAACTTTCAGTGCAAAGTAACGCTTGCCCATTTTTTCCTTCACCAGATGAACACGTCCAAAGGTACCTGTGCCTGAAAAGTTGAAGTAGAAACATCAATTTACTGTAAAAAGGGAAAAAAGAACAAAGATAATTTGCGAAATGAAAACTCACAGGAACTCCAATTATTCAGGTGAGGAGATGATAAACGTAAATGTACACAGAGAGGTGAAGTGATTCAGGAGGATAAGGAAGCGATGGGAAATAATACATAAAATTTGCTGATCCTTCTAAATATAAATAAATTTTTAAAAATCTGCTTATAGCACTCAGTGTTATATCACTTAGAAACAGTAGCTGTCTGGCACCCCTTTTTTTGTAGTTAATGTATTCCTTTTCCAATTCACTCTAAAAATTAAAAAAGGAAAATCAAACATACTGACTTTGAAATAATGCATTAGGCATTTCTCTATTCAATAGTCATTAAAGTTCCTTTTAAGTGCATTGCACTCAAGACAATCGTATATAACTGAACTGAGTATCTCTTTTCGTTTGAAATGAAAGCTAAAACTATCACATTTAGCCACATTGGTATTTGTTGTGCAGCACAGTGTTATACATTTGAAGATGAACACACATTTCAGCTCGTTGGGTGGCTGCTTGTTTTTCTGCTCATTAAACAATGCCATGGAGGTTCCATTACAACAGTACACCAGATATTTTTAATCCCATTCTCAGACAGAAATATGTGCCACTATAAAGGACACTTGGCATTCAAACCAAGCACCTAACTTGTAAAAGGTCACTTTCTCCAGAAAAGTCAAAAGCTTATACTTAAGCTGACAATCATCCTCTTCTTTGCACATACCCTAGGAAAGGCAGCACACAGACCTGTTACAGTATTATTCACTGGTTTGTTACTCGGTTTTGGATTGTGTTGATCAGTTATGATCAATTTATAGTAAAAACAATTTTCTAGGATGTGTAACAGGTATAGGGGAAGGAGTATGTATGTGAAAGGAAATAGATTTTTGAGCGGTAGGAGAAAGAAACTAACAAATGAACTTCTAAGATTGCATTACTGGGGAGATGAGAAAAAAGAAGGGAGTTTTTGCCTCTGGAAGGTTCAATTTATGTTTGAAATACTTGTCTTCTGTAGGTGTATTCTCACCTAAAATATTTTGGTTTATTTAACAGTTTTCCTTTCCAGTCACTTAAAATATTGTTTCAGACATAGCATTTACTAAAAACAAAATACTCATCTTACAAACTAAAAACTACCAACTCCAGCAATACAGTTCTACAGAATGTGCAGCTCCACTAACAATACAGCTTTCAAAGACAGTTTTCAAGATAAAACTTCTCACTACACAAACACATCAATGATTACCATTGTACAAGCACAAAAGATTCTATCAAAGAAGTTTTACATTCCCACCTGTCCCGAGTTACAGTTCTTTAACCATGAAAACTGTATACAGGTCTCAGAAAAAGCCTGCTGTTACAGCAAAGTAAATCATCAGGTTACCCTGGAAAATTTATCATGCAATTAAGTCCTTTAACAATGTAGTCACATTACATGACTATACCTGTAAACAACTTTATTTGCTCAGGGATGGGCTTCTGCAGTAAAAAACAAAAAAAACCCCAAAAAACCCCCAAACAAACAAACAAAAAACCCCAACAAACAAACAAAACAACAACAAAAAAACCTAACTCCAAAACAAACAAACAAACAAAAGGCCCAAAAGCTTCCAAGCTGAGACATCTGTTCAAGCTACTTGAAAAACTGATTATTGACATCTACACTGAATGCGCAGACAAAAAAAAATAATTTAGGTTATTTCTGAATTAGGAGCTGAAATTTAAATTCTGAGTAAAAACACTGTGAAGAATAACTACAGCCACATTGCAAATGAACACCATCTTTCATTTTTGAAGCTCCTAAATGTGGACTCAGGGAAATTAACAATACTAACCCCATACGCAAATGTGGTTTTACATGCATTTTGATGCTTGTATGAACAAACTGCTGCCACAGACATATTCAACAGGAAAGTCAAAAGTGAACATGTACCTAATTGTTCCTAGGTCTCTAGTGATTACATGTTTCAGGACTTGTTCTACTTGTTCTAGAAATTTTTATTTTAGAATGCTTTACTTTCCCCTATGCTACTGGTTTAACTTTACAAGCCACTATTCAGAAGTAACAGCAGTAACAATAGAAATCACAAGTTCCATCTATTTTCAAAAAGGAACCTGTCAGGGACTTATTTAGCAATAGCTCTAACTTTGGAAACAATTCCTCCTTAAAAATGTCTCTGCCAGGAACAGCAAAGTCTGGCAGGCTATTCCAGAATAGTGGCAAGGACCTAATCTAGAAAGCCTCTGGGAAAACCAGAAGACCACACGCAGGCGAGAACAGAGAACCTCCCTAACCAGTTTTATTGTTGAACTGATCCCAGGCAGTCTTTTTTCAAACATCTTTAGCACAGTTTCAAGCAACTATGAAAATCAAGACAACACAGACCAAGAAGCCCTCTAACACTTGTTTTCAGACACCCCCTCTCATAATATGCATTTTCTCCCCATCAAGTCTTCTCAGAAAATCCATTAGGCCTGCATTAGCTGGCAGTACCCAGACACACACACCCCACTCTTCTGTGGGACTAATTGTTACGCTTTTTGTTTTATGCCTTGCCAGTCTTCAAATAACCAGATAAAGTTTGCATACAAAAAATACTGTAATTCAAAATCTCACTTCAAACCTGCTCATACTTTTAGCCATTTTTGCAAACATTTTAAAAATTTTCTTCCTTGCCATTGATAGGGAGGAGGGAGAAACAGGATGACAGTCAAGGTGGGAGGCTACAACAAGACGTTACTCTGGTTGTTTAGCATAGTCAAGAAAATCTGCTTCTTAAGAACAGGTTGTTGTGTTGTGATGAGGTGAAAATTCTGCCCCTCAGATTCATAAAAAGAAAACTAAAATCCCAAAGCAGTCAAGTGGCAGTGTGCAAGATGAAGGCTCAGCTCCCTAAATTTGCGGGAAGGTTTCTGAAAGCAAAAAAAGGCAGCAAAGCACCACTGCCTTCCACCCTCCAGGAACGAGACACTAAATTCACAGAACAACTTCTGTCAATCCCTATGAAAGAACTTTTCAACTTTTTTCCCTCATCACCTCAGAGCTCAGCTGTGTGAACCGATTAAATTTGACCTTTTGTGACAGATAAGTAAACATTCCTTAGGATTACCTTAAAATGGAAATATTCTATACTTGTCCATAAGAATTAAGAGAAATAGTGTTTACAGATTTTTTACATTAGTCTACTGATGTTTATTTAATATTTGGTTCAAACCAAGAGAACCTGAGGGACATTGCACCATTCTGGATTAGTCCTGGGATCTACCAAGTACTATCCTGCTGAAGGAAGAGCAATGGCTTCATACACTCCCTACACACCTATTCCTACCTTCCTGTTTATTATAGTACATATTACCAGAGTTTCAGAGCAAAATAAAGCACCTACATGAGGAAACCACACCTCAAGAAAACAGCTGTTCTTACAAAGCCTGAAGGCAGATTTGTAGCGTATTTGAACAGGGCCCTTCTCCCAGCTAAGTCCTATGGCAAGTGAAGGTCTCTGGCCACCAGTAACAACGGCAAGTGAAGAGCGCCTGTGCTGTTTTCAACACAATACAGGATTTTCAGGGCTAAATGAGCAAACAGAATAAAATATGCAAAATGCTAACCACTAATCCAGTATAATCTGTTTACAAGAGAAACAATAAAATTCTTGGATCCCATTGCAAATTTTATGTGGTTGCAGAGGTTGAAGGAGTGCCAGCAATCTTCTCCATTAGGTAACCTTCTCACGTTAAACACAAAGAGAGGAGGCCAAAACCTAGAAGAGGACCAGCTTGGCCTAGGTATCAAACACAAGTAGGGTATTTTCAGTCTTACAAAACAAGCTGGATTCCCTAATACCATGCAAAAATACCACAGCCAGTTTCCAGGATTTTGCTCTCTTTGAAGCCTAGCAGAAAAGAATAAAGAATGTGGGAACATTTCTGACGCAATTTCAGATACTTTTGATGCTAGGTAAACCAATCCTGCAACTTTTGATCAGCTAAAACAATTGAGTGAGTAGCCATGTAGTGACTATTTTGCTATTGATGTAGATGACTAATTTAATGCTAATCTAATGCTCTTCTTTATTTGCTCCCATTAATTAGACCCAGCTGTTCCAGCTTCCCATCCTTTTAATCCCCAGCTCTTCCTTAAAACCAAGTTTGCCTTGCTCAGATAGTTACCATCTGTTTTAATGAAGAATAAACTAGGTCATGTGAGCTCTACAACCCTGAGGGCTGCTTTCTGAGTCCCAGAAGGGTTGGCCCTGACTTCAACAGATGCCTACAAAAACCATCAGATGCATTCACTTTTATTTACAGTTACAAGAAACATTTCCTACTGTGACACATATTAGTCTTTATTGATAGCCACAAGCACAATACACTTAATTCTGTTAAATATCAGAGACAGAACTAAGTGAATTGTATCAGATTACAAACTCAGTACTGAATGTCAAATTTTGTCCGCCGTTTAATCTTTGTCTTATTTTGGGATGGAACTTGAACAGCCTAGACTGGGAAATGGGGGTTGTCAGTAATTCTTGACACAGAAGTGGAGAAGTGGCACAGCAAAGGAAAACCAGCCTGCCCAAACAGACTGGTAATCAGAAGATTAACACTTGGGAGAAAGATGAGGGGAAACCACAAGGCACAAGCAACTGTGAGCTTCTACAACAAATGATGTGGTTGGCACATGAACAGGGCAACTCAAAATGAGGATGATGATTCTGGACATCACAGTAGCCAAGCCGACATTTTTATTATTGTTTCAACCCACAGACTAATGTCACTGAAAACGCCAAATTCAGTGTCTCCATTGATCTGCAAGCCAGCTGTGGATTGCTGACTGTAAATCTTAGACCACTGCTTTTATAGATCTGCTTTACTGTAGCAGGTTCAGATCTAACACTGAAAAACATGTCAGAGAAATAACAAAAGTTAGAGGAGGCTTTATAGGACACCCTTTTTTTGTCTAGAACTGCGCTTCTCACACTGCTGTATAAATGAAAGAAATGTCTGATCACAATTTTTGCAAAGCTTTTTCATATCCTTCAATGATATGGACTGAAATCAGAGACAGTCTGATTAAGATGTTAACAGCATAGAAAGCAGAGATGCATGTGTAGCGTTCACACTGGCAGCCCTGCCAGAGGAGCATGCTTCCATGATGCTTCTTATTCATCCATTGTGCTATGAACACCACATTTCCATTTACATCAAGAACCCCTTGAATAAAGAAAATGTCTGTCTACTTAGCAATAATGTGAGCAAGAACACAACAAAAACTACGCCCATCCCATTCCGGGCAAGATCATTGGATTACCTGTTCCAAAAATTTTATTGTCACTGGCATACCAGTGGTTTTCTCTTCTGTTCTGGATGATAGCCTCACCCCTTGCCAAATCAATTGACAGCTCAGTATCATTAACTCTTTATCCCAGCTCAGTTGAACTAAAAAAAAAAAAAAAAAAAAAAAAAAAAAAGCATGCTCCAAGTACAGCCTAGCTTTTGACTCAAAGAGGATGCTGTAAAAACTTTCCGAAGATCCCAAAGACCTGGCAATTTTTAGGTTTCTTCTTACTTGGCATACAAGGAGCCTATAACAACACACCACTAAAACCACATTTCACCACCTGGAAATCGGTTTAGTCTCTTTTCAATTTCACACAAGATTTAATATGCCAGAGAATATCAAGAAGTTGTGCCAACAACTCTTGTTGTTGACCCATCCGTTTAAATCTTTCTGAACTACAATCCTTAAGAACTAAGGACATGGGAATCACCAGGCTAATTAACACCCATCAGCCAAGTTTCCTGTTTTTCACATAGTTCAGAGACACATTTCTGATTTCCAGAAAGTGCCAATCAACCGAACACCAATGATGCAAGTTCCTCTGCAATTTCGGGTTTTTGATTTTTTTTTTCTCACAAATTATTGTCTCTCGACAAAACTATTCTAAGTATCAAGGTGTCCTTAAATAAAACAAGCAGAATTCTTGAAAGTTCCTTCTGTCTCTTTATTCTTTCTTTCTTTCAAAATATTAGGGACCAACAAATAAATGAAACCAGAAAGTACCCAGATTGCTGGTTATTCTTAATTTCTAAACAGCTCTTAGAATACTGATTCTAAATGCATCCCCCTTCTCAAAATTTTAACAACCACAATCTTCAGAACAATTCTCATAAAATTGGTATTTCCCTACTTGGTTCTTCAATGGCGTTTTTGCAACTCTTTCTATGCCTTTCATGACCTGCAATTCGTGATGCGTTGATAAAAAAGAGATGAACAGATGAGTGGATGATAAAACTTTTACTCCATATTGAAACTAGGACATTGCAAAATCATTATTACTCCTATTTTTACCTATTTAAATATTACACTTGAAGTATAGATAGGTCACAACTTCAAAAAACAGCTCAAATAGAAACCTTTAAAGATGAACTTCTTTTACTCCTAGAAACTAAGTTTTATACTACTTGCTGAACTAAATTAAGGAGGCCTGTGGAAACAGCTTATTTTAAATGATACCAAACACCACCTAGAAGTGAAGCTTATCAGTCTGTATTAATATAATTTTTAAAAAAAACAGCCTACCATGTTTTAAAAGCCAAGTATATTTAAGCTAAGAATGAGGTACCTGTCTGGCTAGTTACACATGCCAAACTAAAACACTAGAAAGCATTAAATTCTCTCTTTCATCTGATGAGAATTTGAGGTAATTAAAGCATTACCAAGAAGTGTCGCATTTTAATAGCAGGAAAAGAATCTGTAAATTGGAAATTATACCAGAAAGACAGACCTTTTTTGGAATTTAAAAAGTTATGTCATTCAAATCCTATTCACAGAATTGATTTTTTCAGGTAGGGAGAGGTTAAAATAAGCACATGAACTAAGAGCTTCTCAGAATGTAAATATTAAAGGGAAGAATTTTTAACCTATGGTTTCCTTCCAAATAATTTCTCAAACAACAGAAGCCAGACATGCAAACCCCACACCTAGCCTTCTGTCCATTAACTGATGCTTAAAATTCCCATCAAGTTTTGAGTAATTCAGGACTCTAAATAAATATGTGTTCAAAGTTAACCTTTTCTAATGGCTTTAAGTATTTAAAACCACTATGAAACAGCATCCTTAAAATGAAATCTAACACAAATGGACATTTAGGCTAAAAGTTACTACATTTATATTTAATTCAAGTGTGTTACACTTCCACTTGCCACAAACAAAATGGGACACAAAGTAACCCAGACTCAGGCAAAAAGAAGGAAAATCAACAATATGAGTAAAGTACTATCCCAGGTATCATAAAATCCCAAATTTTAGTCTATAAGATTTGTCTTGATTGTTTAAAAATTGCAATAATAAATGTTATGACAGAAACATTTTGTAATACAAACCACAGTGATGAATCTCTCTTCATATACTGTTTGATTTTGTGTCTGTGAAGAGGTGTGAGTTGTGAATATATAGCTCCTGCTTCTCGAGCTAGAATTAGTACTACACTCAATATTTTGAATTGGATATCACAGAAGCAGTCTACGCCAAAAGGGTCCGTCTTCTAATTTTCTACAAGGATGAATAATACGCAGTTTACCTCTGGTAGTACATAAAGAATCAATTCCAGTAAATCATTAACACACCATTTTCCATTTATTCTGTTCAGTTAATGAGAAGTGTTTCACAGTGATTTTTTTCCCTTCCAACAAAGGTAAGTAGGAAAAAAAAAAAAAACCAACTATGCAGAGACATCTTACACTGGAAAAATAAAAAGCTCTGTTTCTAAGTGTCATTCTCATAATCAAATTTTTACCCAAGAGGACCGTAAAGCTCTCTCTCATTGTTTATCAGCACTCCTACCTTCACCTTCAGTTTCCCTGGTGACAGGAAATATTTACAGAACTGTTTTGGCTGGTTGCTTTACTCAAATTCAGCATGAAGAAATTTAGTTGGTTTTCCACAAAATAAAACCCCACCCCAAAACAAAATAAAACCACCAAGCTAAACAAATTGTCATGTCACAGCAATGACAAGTTTCAGCAGACTGAAAGACTGAAACCCTTTTCAGGTAACTTCAACTAAAATAAACAGTCATTAAGGTCTTAAAAGTTTAAAACAGCACCTCTGTAGAAATTACACGACTCTTCAGGTACTTGAAATATTGTTCCAACACCTTTTGCACTGTCAGTTGCTACAGCTGAACATATGAGATCACATATGTTGTTATGAAACAATTATATACACACAAAGCTTACAATTATACCCAAAGAAAAAAGAAAACCTTAAAATAAAACTGGCCAGCCAAACAACTACAAACATGGCTGTGCCCAAACCTCATGTTTTCATCTCAGAAAAATAAATAAAAATAAAATTTTAATGACTAAGAATCAAACCCCAATGCAATAATCCGTAAAGGATTTAGAGGCACTCAGTTCCAAAAAAGTTAATGCTACACAGAATCTAATAAAAACCAAATCCATGCAACAGCACAGATGAAAACTTTAACAGCAGCCCCCTCTGAACTAGGTAAGTAAAAATAGGGGCACTTAGTCGGTACCTGATTAGCCACCTTTCTTTTCAACACAGAAATGTGTCTCTTCATACTTGTAAGATTTTACACAATCATCATATTTTGCTCTGTCCTGAAACTCAGCTTTCTGAACAGCTACTTGCTGCAAGTCAGTCCCATGTTAATGCAAAGAAAGCATGAGGCTTAATATCCTTGATAGTGTCCTTTTAAAAAGCAAACAAAAAAATCTGGTTATAGTACAAAGGTTTATTATTGCTGACCTAATGTAATAAAAGCCACATTGTACTTGACCGACTTCCTCCTTCACCAGTGCTGGACAGAAGCCTTTGAGGGACTAGTACCTCTTATAATACATTCCTTTCAATTACATTTCACTTCCATCTTCACAGAAAGCAGTGCTAAATCAGACACAAATCAAGAGAATGCATTCCATACAGTGTACAAAAACTGTATTTTTAAATACTTTTCTGACAGATTGTCTATTTATTACTTAATTATGTACTACAATGATAGTGAAGTATAAAACTGAAATTATGTTGAAGAGCTTCTGTTGAAGACAGATCTAAGACTTACACTTAAGACTTAATTTAAATGCACTCAGGACATTTTGTGTGTTCATTCACGTGTTTCAGGAAATGGATAAATAGGCAACTAATAGAATAGTGTTCCAGGATTAGCTATTCCCTGTGATTTTCTGTGTTACCACATAATTAAACACAGAAGGTCCTAATCCAGAAACACACTTTCATGTTTGAGCACACACATACCAGCACAATTGAGAGTCAGCAGGAAAGGCCAGGTTGAAAACCTGAAACACTAATATTCAGAAAGCAAAATGAAATCAAAGTTCAGTGGTGGCCAACACCTACTTTTCAATTTTTTTTCCAAACTTTTCACCTTTATTTTTAAATTTTAAACTGACCTAGAGCTAACTCAGGATATAGAAAAACAAAACAAACAAAACCTCTGGACATTCCAGCTGAAGACAAAGCCTAACCACTGAGTAGCAGTTAAAGACCTCAAAACATCAGAAAGTTCAGTTTTCACATTATATCTTAAAACCTTTGGACTGGTATTTTTGAAAACTGGAGTGCTTTCCACTTTCAAAGATAGATTACCACAAAGCACAACGTACTCCATACCATCTTCCTCATGGCTGGACATCAAAAGACACAGTAGTGTATGCTTTGAAAGAATGCCATTATTCTCAGCCTGTTCGAACGTATGGTGGAAACTTACAAAAACTCTCTGTAAAATACAAAAAAATGAAAGTAGCAAAGTTGCAGGCTAAGAGTATGCAAGCTGTTATTGTACCCCAAACACAAGGTGAGAGACAGAATTTCTCCCATCTTTTAGGCAAAGAATCAACAGTCTCCCCAGACACCATAAGCACAAATATCTTCACTTATTACACAGCTCAGCTTTGGACCAGCCATGTGGAATCCCCTGCAATTCAACAGAGGAGAAAAAAGGTACTTCTGTATTCAATGGAGTGGTTTTACACATCCAATTTATGAACACAGAAGTATCTATTTTCCTCTGTTGACTCTACACACGTAGGTTTGAAAGCCGTTTACAGTGCATAGGTCTACATTCAGACAGAACAGACCAACCTGAAAGTTATATGGCCTGATAAGTGCATGGGGGATTTCATGACATGGAAACTACTGAAACAGAATATGCTAATTTGTATAAGGAAGTATATAAATGCATGAGGTTTAAAAAACAATCGTTGGCAACTCACTAAAGTCTTCATGCTCCATGCCAAATGATACCTATACAGCTTTATAATCTTCAGCACTGTTACCTAAGAAAAACTTACTGGCTCAGCGTACACACATGTGGTATTAAAAATGTCACTTCACTCATCTAGCATTTTTTTCAAAATACTGATATAGATTAACACTGCACACAAGAAAGGATATAGTTTGTACAAATAATCACAGTTCAAATCATATCCAATTTGCAAGCTTGAATTTCTATGTTCTGTAATCTTACATATGTTATTCAAGTTTATACAGCACAATAGTCTTAGAAGGTATTCAAAACATTACCCTCACACTTGAGCTATTATGCTGATAGAGAAAGGTATTTCTGATGTAACTAAGACCTTTTCTAAAAATTCTGTTTAGTTTGATCTTTGTTTTGAATGGATTGTAGTGAAGTACTAGAGATTTTATTATAATATGCACAAATGACTCAGCATTGTAACCATAGCAAAAGGAAAGCCTTTCCAAAAGGCTCAAATAATGCCTTTGCAACTACAAGTTACGAGCGGTTGCTGTGCCACTACTACCCTGCATTCTATCTTCTGTAAATGAAATTTTCCAAAACAAAATCAAACTACAAGCCCACAAGAATTTTCTCCTAAAACACCACCTCAATCTGGAACAAGCACTGCAAATATATGTATTTTTGGTTAAAGGTTAATGCACTGAGAATTCATGAGTAGAACAAAATATTCCTCAAAGGGAAGGCTTTGTTTATATGCAGAGGGAATATCAACTGATATTCCTAAGAGAATAACAATGTCTTAGGTATCCAGAATTTACTTCATGTGATCCATTACCTTTCCAAATTCTCACATAGTATACCTTACAAAAATTAGTGTCACTCTGTACAAGATAAGGTGATGCAATCACCATTGTTTGGCACTAGAATGAACATCACAATATTCTCCACATAAAGAGCTATTATGCAAGAAAGAGGAAGTAAGTCTAGAATATCCAAATAAAGTTATATTTGATATGGAACTGGAACAAAAGCCCTAACACAAATACTAAGTTTCAAACTCAAATATCAATTAAGCATTTTAGAAAAAATCTTGATAGTGCCCAAGAATTACATTACTAATAGAATTAAAGACTGAAAATATCCCTTGTATTAATACCTAATGTTACTGAAGACATGCCAATGGTAATTTAATATTTAAATACTCTATCAGAAAAGGACCATGGTCTGAATTTGTCATGCTATTCAGGGTTGTATGGATCAGTCACTGTTTTTTCTCTGCACTGCAGAAAAATAAGTCTAAACTTAAATACTGTTCTAACTTCATTTCAGCTAACTATGTGACTGAAACACTGAATGGATATATTAGTTTTTTCTATTTTTACTATGCAGTTCCTTAATAGGAAAGAAAAGCCACTCTACCAATCTCCCACAGTTTCACCTTCCCCTGAATTTTACGCACACACTTTCCTTTCCTTCCCTTCCCATATCAAAACTGGGATCCAATCTCTCTCCATTATTATACCGCTAACATCTTGCCCACGGAACCCATCCAAGCCAACAAATAAAGACTTTAAATAGAACACTGCACATAACTGACATTATTTAAATGGACCAGAACGAGAACATTTGAGAATTTATGAAAAAGTACACACAAACAATCTACAAGTAAATTCCTTTCATGAAACAACTCTGATTTTCCAAATGACTCTTAAGAAACTAAGTCTGCAAGAAAAGAGAAATCAAGTCAATACTAGAGTAAGTTTTAGAGGCTAAGGCATGTATCGTAACAATATCATTAATTTTGCAACAGTAAGGATACTGTTTTGGATGATACCTGATGGCATTTCTGTGCTGGGCATTGTTTCTGTACAATCTTTCCTTTTGTTCTTCTTTAAGCATAACATCATTTGAGGTCCGATATTTATTTTTAAAAAGTTTGTACTAAACACAGTTTGCAAATTTCATACATCTGAAAAGACAGGTGGAAAGACGCAATATGTCACGAACAGGCAAGGATAGAAGTGAACTCCCTACACAATACATTTTTCCCCATGAAAAAGGAATATTGACATACAAGGTTATAGAATAAATCTCATTTGCAATGACTATTAGCTGCCTCTGAACAGGTATATATAAAGAGTAAATATATATGTATAATAAAGAATTTACCAGATTTAAAATTATTAACAAGAAATACACGCAGCCCAGAAGGTCAACCACATCCTGGGCTGCATTAAAAGCAGTGCAGGTGAGCAGGTCAAGGGAGGGGATTCTGCTCATCTGCTCTGGTAAGACCCCACTAGACCAGTGGACAAGTTCTCAGCCCAAGAAAGACACAGACCTGTTAGAATGGGTCCAAAGGAGGAACACAAAGGTCATGAGAGGGCCGGAGCACCTCTTCTGTGAAGACAGGCTGAGAATAGGCTAAGAGAGCTGGATTGTTCAGCCTGGAGAAAAGGCTCAGGGGACACCTTACTGAGGCTTTACAGCAGTTAAACAGGGCTGAAAAAAAACCAAAACAAAACCAAAAAAGCTACTTTTCACACGGGCAGACAGTGACAGGACAAGGAAGAATGGCTTCAAACTGTAACAGGGTAGGTTTAAGCCAGATGTTAGGTTAGATTACTCAGGTTGCCCGGAGAAGTTCTGGACACCTCATCCCTGGAAGTGTTCAAAGGCCAGGCTGGATGGGGCTTTCAGCAACCTAATGGAAGGTGTCCCTGTGCACGGCAGAGAGGTTGGAACTAGACAGTCTTTAAGGTCCCTTTGAACCATTTCAAAGCATCCTCTGATTTAATGAATACTCAAATCTTGAAAACAAAACCAAGTTCCCTTTTTTCTTTTTGTAAGAATCAACATTTTCTTTCAGATTTTCTGTTATTCCACTCTGCTATCCTATGTATGCCTTCATCATACACCAAATTTCTTAGGAACAAATACTTACATAAGTAGATATATGAGTATATAACACATATATCCATTTACCCAAACTCAGGTTAACTTATTTTGTTGTTTACTGCCATAGTTGCTTCTTACTTCTACTCTACAATTCTCTTACCTCATACAACCTCAGAATTACCTGAACCTAGTCTGATATACTTAAAAACAGGGCCACAGTCTGCAATAAAGGAAGTAATGAATAGCAAATCCAACACCACTTTGATAGGATAGATTAAATTACAGATAATTGAATTCATGAGCTACAGTTCACACGCCAAGAGCACTTGATTTGCCCTTTGCAGACTGTTTCTCCAAAACTGAAACACCATTGCTGAGGGTCACTCAATATTATAGCTGACACAGCAGTCAGCTCAACAGAAATGTATTTTAATTCATATTCAATTTAAAGAAAAAACAGTTCAATATCATTTATAATTCAGGATTTATAGTTAAAGAAATAGTACACAAGCTCAAAGCTGCTAAAATTAGAAGGCAGGGACAGATTTAAGGATCAGAAATAAACACAAAACCAATCTATCTGGGCCTGCTCATCAGCTCATATTTAACTCAAATCAGTTGTAACTGAAAGCTACTGGTAATCTGATGGTTATTGTATTATTTTCCATGAACACTTTTTACAAAGGTGAAGCATTTTTTCAGTAGAAAAGCCAAAAGGCATACTTCTTCCCTGAAGACAGATGAAATAGCCAAACAAGAAAAATTATCAGGCATACTAGGTATTTACTGTTACTGAAGCTTGTTTCAGATTTCCTAGGAACAAATAACAGTCTCAGAAGACAGGACAGAGACTGATAGAATTATTGTTTCATATACATGAGGTCGTCCTACATCACTGATGGAAGATGAAACTAGCACTGCACTACACAAAATACACCTCCTCACAAGGTACCAGAAGAAAGCTGTGCCAACAACTAATAAAATTTCATACTTCTTGACATAAAAACTAAATGTTATCCTTTGTAGGACATGCCAGTAGACAAGCTAAGTATAATCAATGTTTAAAGAGTCCCCAAGCACCTGTTTTCACTATAGTGCCCTTTTTATTCAATAGCTTCCACCCCATCACCTCCCCTACCCCCCCCCCAAAAAAAAAAAAAAGGATTTGTCTTGCTTACAAAACCTAAGCAACTATACTGTGGAAGGCTCTTCAAAGCAAAATGATCAAACCCAGCATGGCTTTTCTCCTTCTCTTTGCACCCCCGTCACCCAAGTGGCCTTGCATTTCTAGACGGCTTTTTTTTTTCTGTCCTATTACTACAATCATTGTTTAATTCTGTATCAAGAATCATATTTCAGAGAAGCAGAGGAGGCCAAGCAACAAAGTTGTGTTTGTTCTCAAACAATGCAGCTCTTAACATTTCTATCAAAAATGAAAGCAAATCAGACTAGAAATCTCAACTATCATGGGAGGATCTGGAGTGCTGAATCTCTCCATAGCTATTACACCCAGCTGCCAATAGCAGATTTTTCCCCCTTGCCCAAATATTTTAAATGCCAAAACATACAAAGATTAGAGAGAGGTTTATCAATGTATTTTATTACAGGACATAAACCGGCCATATTTCATGCAGGAGTGCCCAACTTAGGCATATCAGAGAATCCATTAAAAAAGCACCATAGCTGACTTATTTCCACATGAATAGGTGACATTGCACACTCAGTATTACCAAGCAAAAACTACACATTCAGTTACACCTACCAAATCAAGAACTAGTGACATCAGTTTCTTCACTTACAATCATACAGAATACCCAACTGTGCTCCTAGTTACACTTTCACTCAGTTCTACCGGTTTTGCTCTGAAAAGAAACAATTATCCAGGAAATACAAAACCAGCTAAACAAAATAGAAGTGTCTCGAAACAGCACTAAGCCCCCTCATCCTACTTTTCTTTTCCAACACCACTTTTAGTAGGAACTCCAACATTCTGCACCAAAGATATAGCCTCACGTATGCATTTATCTCCACTGCATGCCAGCCTTCTCTTACTATGTATTTACTTTGGTAAGTCCCCATTTCACCAGGAACCCTCTTTTTTGAAATGCAAATAGCAACCACACAAAGTCAGTAAAATTCAAAAAGAATATTTAACACAGAGGTGTACATCCTTGTCTCCGAATACTATGCCAAAGCATTTCACTTGCAATTAAGATCTGGATTCAAAGACAAACTTATTTATATTGCAGGCTTTTATCACCCAGGTACACTCACAAGAAACTCTTAAAGCAATGTGAAACAGGCATACACTAAACTATGAAATAAATAACTATGAAACCAATGTCTGCTTTAGCTTTAAGTTAGCTGGGTTTACCTGCCAACCTGTCAGGATTAAAAAAAAAAAAAAGACTGCTTGCTGAGACACTGGTAATTAGACACAAAACCAGTTGTCCTCCTCATTTATCATTTCACAATGTTGCTTCTCTACTTACGATTACCATGCATTGCAAGCTCTTCTCAACAGATCACAAATTCACCAATAAGAAACATCACTTGCAGACAGCACAAATCATACGTATTTCATGTTCAAAAGAATTTAAAAATAATTGTTTTCACAGAATTATCCCAAATCAAACAAACCAGACTGTACTCTGTCTAATCCACAACCAACAGTAGTCTAGGAGCACTGAAAAATTTAGGCCTGCCTAAGAATCAAGACAGCAAAAAATTATCACCACTGCCACCAAAATAAATCTTTTAGCTTACAGTAAGTCAACTGTTGCAGATAAAAAGTTGAGATAAATCTAGAAACTCTTTACTTATTAGAACAAAGAATATAGTTTATTTTATTAAATACTTAAAATGGATAGTTGTCATAAGCTTTACAGCATCAGGATTGGACATGCCCCAATTTGTATCTACTTTTCAACTGATGAATGCATAAAACTGAATGAATGTGTAAAACTGAAATTTAAAAAAAAAATAATAAAAATCCTTTTTTTCCCCGAGAAGAAATATATTTTCATGTTTTTGAAAACATTTTGCATTAACTGTTAGTTCTTTTTTTCAGATTCTTTCCACTTCCCAGTTACTTTTGTTTTCCTTCTAATGGCTTTGTCTTGTAGAACACACTGTCTTTCTCACAGCTTCTTCCCAGCCAGCATTTGTGGCAGAAAAAAACAAAACAAAACAAACCCAACTTTAATCAAGAAAAACTTTCCATGAACAGATCCAAGGAACCACTGCTACTCACTGTAAAAACACTAGAAGAGATGTAGAAAAGCTTTCAAACAGAGTAATTTGAATTAAGGTGCAATACCGGGAAAATTTTAGAAATGTTTTTTAAATTTATTATAACCCAAATTCTATTACTTCCAAATATATAAAAGAACGATCAATTTCTACAAATATGGGAATTGAACTGTGTCAATTACTAAAAAAGGAGGAAGAAGAATGTTGCTGCTTCACCATAAATTCTAAATTCACCATTTCTGAGTGTGACAACTGGCTGGCCTAAATAAAGACATACTGCCAAAGTTTTTATAGGCCTTTGAAAGTCACAAAAGTTAGGGAGAATTTAATGGCCTCAGAACACGAACTCAACATATTGACATGCAACATGAAAACTTCTCATAAAAGAGGGGACAAGAATCCCAGTTTAGAAACAGACTGACCAGCATTGTCCTCTTTGTTTGCTCGCCAGGGACAGACAAGAACTTACCCACTAATCTTCCTGACAACAAACTAAAATTTTACAATGCATACTCTGAAGTTATTTTTGGCAAGCAACGCAAATTAAAACTGTAGAGGCTATCATCTCCTGCACCCAAGAGCTGTAGGAAGCCACTCCAAGCTGGGAGGGAAGAGGTCTGAGGCTAGAAGCCTGTCATCAGTTTTGGGGCAGGTGGCATGAGGAGTCTGCGATTATAGCACCCAGAAGTTCAATATGAACACAGTCAGCCAGCAGCCTCTTCATTTTTACATTTGCCACCCATATAGCTATTACAGTGCATCCTCATTAGCAGACCAGCCAAGGCAAAAATCTTATACCCAGTTTAGCCTGTTTTTGGAAGAGTCTGTAGAGGGATAGTTCTCTTAACAACTACCTAAATCATTTCAGAGCATTTAATTTACTGACTGGAGCAATACTGGAGAGGCATAAAACGCAGTACTAACTAGATATTTTGTTTCCATCCAGAGAGTACCCTGCACCTTCAACAATAATGGCAGTCATTACTACTAATATTTCAAATTGCTCTGAGTCGCCATATTCCCCAACACAAACATAACAACACTTTAACAAATACAAGAACACTCTGTATGAAGCTACATTTTAGCAAAGAACCATTCCAAAACTCATAAAAAACACAGCATAGTGGACACCTTAAACTGCTACTTTATAGGATTTTGGTAATCAGCCATTACCTCCTTGGTAAGAATCACATAAATAAGAAACAAACAAAAAAGAAAACCAACCAAATAAAAAATCCCACACCTTGGCACCTTCACCTGATTTCCCCTTGCATTAGACAATGCCAGAGGGTCTATAATTGCATTTTCCAGGCAAAATAATTTACTGCATTGTTAGCTTTAGTGCTTTTAAAAATATGCCTTAGACAATACCAAGACTACCTGCAAAAAACAACACATGCCTAAGTTACAGGTTACAACTACTAATAATTGTTTATACTACGTGGCTCTTCTGCTTTGAGTTCCCTTTCTCCAGTACTTCAATAAGCACAAAATACAAATAATTACACCTGAACATACAAATTGCATATTAGAATCAAATTAGCAACAGGTACATGATCTTTCATGAAAAATTAGCTCAGAACCAATCCTTTAAGGAAGTAAAAAATATCCTAGCTTAAAAATTAAATCGAAAAACACTCCTGCATGCTGTAGGTTCTGTATGAATAGTTCATAGAAACAAAGATCTGGTAAATGTGATAGCCATTAAGAAGTCCAAATATACTGACAGAAAATGAGCAGAAGACTTACATATTCTCACTCTTCTTCTATCAAGCTGCAGAATGGTAAAATTTACAGTTTATGAGTTTGTATAAATTTAAATATATATGTATATTTACACATATAACGTATAATCCAATAGAGAAAGCTGTAGGTGACATTCAAACCAAATACCCAGAAAAGAAACAAGAACAAAGATTTCACATAAAAATTAGTCTCTTGATATATAGACATGATAGCTTGTTGGCATAAGGGCTATGAAATACTCTCCTCACCAAATAAAGAGTCACAAGGCTAGAAAATCAGATACTTCAGGAGTGGGTCCACTGACTAAACCAACCCAGCAGACAAGTCTAACACTCCATCACCATCAGTAGCGTACACGAATAGGTTATACCATACAGTTCAGTGACACGAAAAGCATGCTTCCTTCATTGAATTTAATGTGCTTCAGTTATCAATAAATAAATAACACATACATAATTTGTCTGATTTGAAACATACCAAAGCAGACCAGTTGATTCCCTGGAGAAAAATGACAACACATTTACACAAAAGTTACTGTCAATCAATTAACAGACCAGCTAGCAACTGCTTCAAGCTGGGATGTGAGTGAACAAACTGGCCAGAAGAAAAAGGGTGGACAAATGGAAAGTTTTCATGACCAAATCCTACAGATGGCCATCTTTGATCCACTCCAGTATTAAAAATAAGGATAAAAACTCCCCATATTTTTTCCAAAAAACTGAACCAGTGCTCTAATATAAAGTGCAAACAGTGCAGTTCACAAAGTGAACATTCTTAGAAAAGAATGTTGTATCATATACCTCTCCCTTCTTCATTTTTTAAAAAAAGAAACCAATACTTGTTCAGTCATTTGAAAGACAGTCTTCCTATGGGAAAGTAGAAACAGTCTTATTTTGAGAATTGCTCTACTCTAACACCTAAATATCCCAGGTGCACACTACCATACAGCACACAGTAAAATTTCACTTACCAATTTCATGCTACTAAAAAACCCTCTAAAACATTGCAGAGATGAAAGGATGCTTTCCCAAGTAAAGATAACATGTTAAATTACTCCTCAGTAGTACAAGCTAATACTGAAAATGTTTTACACTAGTGTCAACAGTAAGGGAATTACATTAAGGTAAATAATTTGGTTAAAAAGAGCTTATGCCCAGACAAAACCCTGGAAGGTAAACACAAGTTCCCATCTTTTACTTTACAAAAATTCACTCTTCATTGCTGTATACACATCTACGTCTCTCATAATAAACAAAAGTGGTACATAAATTCCACCACACTTGGTTTTTTTTTCCTTCAGTCATACTGCCTATCACCCTTAAAAGTGGACCAAACCATGATTAAACACACTTAAGGAAGGGATTTGTTTCACTATGTTTTCATTATACGAAAGCCCAAATATCAAGGCATTCATTCCAAAAGGCTGCTCTCCCAGTCCACTACAAAAAGTCCAGACTTGCAGACTCTGGGACCTAAACATAGAAAAAATTGAGTCAAGCCCTAAGAGCCTACATGCTTTCAACCCCTAGTACTTTAAAGTTCCTGTTTCTTCCCACTGAAGAAGGAAAAAGAAAAAAAATTAGTTGAAATCTGTATTTCTCTTCAGGTTTATTATCTTCTTCAGTTTGGGCTGAGACACAACACTTAACAGAGGAATCTTCCTGCAGTATCTTCACCTGGTACATTAGTTTTATTTAAGCATAAACTTGGCAGGGGAAAGGTAGAGTGTTAGGTGCTTTTGGTTTTGTGGGCGAATTTTGCATGCTTCTTACTTCTGAAATATCAGTACTAGCTGGGTTCCAGATTATTTGATTATTTGCATTGCAAAAGGCACTTCTGGGCATCTCTGGGCTATTTACAGGACTTAACAAATTACTTATCTTCAAGAAGCGTATTCGAGTGTCGAAGCCTATTCTATAACACACTGTCAAATTCACAACATCAGAAAAAGAATACTGAATTTCTTTCTGCAATCAAGTATCTAAACTAGACTCAGACAAAAGAAACAGGTGACAGGCAAACACTAACCATTTACCTCAAGATTGATTTTAAACACTGAAGATAGAAAAGCAGAAATGTGAACTTTCAATTTTCACATGTTCAGACTTCTTCCATACACTCTCACTTTTCTGACCTCTCTGAAAGATAAAAGAGAATACTTGTTTCAATCCATTTTCTTCCAGCCTAAAGAGAACAAGAAACTTATGGGAAGGGACCTCTTGCTGCCTAATCCACAATAAACATTATGATATTGAAATTCACCTCAGCAGTGGATGACAGCAAAAGCAAGAGAAGAAAGCTGAGTCACACCTGGTCATTTCTCTCTAAAACACCAGCTATAACAATAATGATTTATTTTGGGACGAGTGTCATTTTGTGGGAGGGAAAAATGAAGTAAGAAATACAGAGAGTGAAACCAAAAGTCAAGTCATTTAGCTTTATGACTAAAGTCTCAAAGACATTCAAACGTAATGGTGAATTCAGGTCACCATCACAGTCACAACATTCAGACCATGTTTTCTTTCAAAAGTTGTGGTATTTAAGAACATTGCCAAGCAAAATCATGGATTATTATTTATCATGTCAGTATCAAGAAAAGGTGACAAAACAGGGAAAAAATGCTCATATATCCCTCAGAATATTTAAAATAGGTGACAGCTTTGGTAGTGAAACCAAAAATAACACGTGGTAAGAAACTGAACTAATTTAAGCCTCCAGAAAAAGGAAAAAAGACACCAGTGTTCTTTTCATGTAAAGAACTTGGCTACTCTGGGGCACAATTTCTTACTTAGACAATACTCTGGCATTAGACTACAGCTGTGCACCTACTGTCCTGCTGATACAATGACACTTGAAATGTATTTGGCTAGCACATTATGTGTGTGAACATAGAGAAAGTAAGCATTTGAAAATACGTAGCACCTCATTTTTCCCAAGAACTTTTTTAAATTTTCCCATGTGCATAAAAATGAAAATACTGGTATGCCCAATTTTTTATTCGGCATTTGTTTAGTGTAAAGCACTTCATGGGAACAGTAGTTTAAAAGAATCTTTTTGCATAAAAATACTCTTATTAAAATATTTCAATCAATTGAATAGATTCACAAACCCAAATTTACATTTACAAAGCCTGCTACGGAATTCATTGCACTTTGAAAAATGGACAAGAAACAGATCTCAGATGAGACAGGGCAAGAAAAAATTTGTCATCTTTCTCCTCCTGGTGTTCTCTTCCTTCTCCCTTTCCTATTACCATGCATTTCAATTGGGAATGTAACACTTCTCCCACCTTCACCTACTCAGAAGTGAAGAAATACCTTCTGGTTTTCCTGTAATACTTATTCTAGTTTACCTGAATTACTTTTTCATTATGGCGTAATTAAAAATTTAGCATCTCCATTCCATGATACGTGTCAGGTGTCCAACTGCAGGCACTCTGGCTTCTGGAACAGGAAGGTTGCCCATATTAAATGCTCAACAAAACCAAGGATGATTCACAAACTATGCCACTACTGTTCACAATCTCCCTCTTTCACTGACCAGACCTACAAGAAGTTTGAAATGGGTTCAGATAAGCATGGCCCATGAACTTTCAATGAACATGGTGGCCACGGCATATAAATTTTTGCTTTTGTACAGCACAGAACTAACTCAATCTTGGCACAATTGAGTATGTAAATTCAGTGAGATTCACAGAGTATTTCAGCTTGTCCTGAACAGCAGTTTCTGAGTGTGCTGAGCAAACACTTGTATTTCAACCTCTTTTGAAAGGAAAATTAATTCAAAACAAGATGAGGACAACCAGGCACCTTTCAACAGCTCCAGAGCAAGAGTGTTCAACTTTCATACAAAAAGACTAGTTAAAAAACCCATACACTTCAAAGGTTCAAAGGCACATTTTCAACCCCTCAGGAAATACCCTTAAAGAAATATTTTTCCTGTTTAACTTCTCTTAGTGCCAGAAATCAGTATGTGCCCCAGTCCTGTGCCCTCCCCAAAGCCCTAACTCCACTTTATCAACTTAGTATTAAGGAACTCCCCTTCAAAGCAAATCCAGACTCTGCTCCAATTGCCTTTTAACAAAGGGCCCACAAACACCCGAACAAAGGTTGAGTCCTGTGATGTTTGGGGGAGATAAATGTCCCCGGAATCGTTATGCTAAACTGTACTTCCCTTTTGCTCTTCCCGCCTTCACACTAAGTTCTTTGCTAAACCAGGCACAGCAGAAATCACAGAAAACCCATGCAATCCAGGCTGCATTATGGTGGTCAGGTTAACAGAGAGATTTTAATTCTCTGAGACTATGAAGGATACTTAAAACAGTAGTTGCTATATTCAAAGCAAGTATTCAACTGTTTGGGTTTTTTTACAGGGATTTTATTGCATCCTCAGAGAGAACCTGGATAAAGTCATGGATGACTACAACCTCACAGATACCAACATAATTCTGTTACCTTAAATATCACTCATAAACAGCTGCAAGAGCATGGAACTCACCTCCCTATTCTGACACTTTCTCAAGTTGATGGTTTCCAAGGTCATAACTACTTCTAAGTCCGGGTATAGCTATCAGCAACGATTCTAATAAAGGAGATACCAGAACTTCCTGTTATGTAATTTTTGGGTATTTCCCCTCCCATCTCCAAACATCTCCAGTTATCTCAGATAGAGCACACAGCTTTCAAGAACACGAGCAGAAAGAAAATGGTTATCCTTACCAGAGCAGTCAAACTGCAGACAACTCTAAATTGCTGTAGTGAAACTGATGACATTAACCCCATCTATTTGTGCAGGGAGATCAAAACAAAGGATAAGGTAACACAGACTTAAACCACTGCTAAAAAGAACTCTAGATATACTCTTTCAGTACATGTGATATAAACCTACAGTGTACTTAACTAACTGAATTTAAAAAGTTAAGCCGAGCAAAAAAGTTTCTCAGGCTAAACTACACATCTGCTCTACTAGTCTGCAGTATTTTGCTTTATTTGATTAAACTTGCAGCCCATTTAAATCAGGGCTCCAATGCAGCATGTTAGTAGGCGCACACAGAGCAACCCAACCTCACACAGACTTACTGACTCAGATCCCAGATGCACTACAGAAGCATTAGCAGGGCACTGCATCTCTTATAAACTCGGACACTCAGAGCAAGTATTCACGTGCTCAGTTTCAGTATCACTTTGAGGTTGCAATATTGCTTCCTGGTCAGGAGCAAGACCCTCTCACAGACTTCCACCGAAGCACACAGGTATATCTTAAACTCATTTTTCAACCAACTTACAATAAGTCAGCTCAGTTTCTTTGACAAGGTAAGGCCTTATGTATTTATCTGTGCAGTTCTATACCTTTTCAGTTTTGCATTTTATCTTTATTCTCTCTATAAAACGACCACTGACACAGTTCAAAAGAGATGCAAAGAATGGTCATCTTTTCAGAGAGAGCTATTAGAGAAAAAAAGAAAAGAAAAAAAAATCAAGCTGAGGAAGTCAGAGAATGAAGGGAGACTGTATTCTGTCAGTGCCTTGACAGGCAGCTATCTGCTCCTTTTACCTTTTATTTCCTTCTCTGCATCTTCACAACAGGCAGTCTCACTTTTTTTAAGTCTCGCTTTAAATCCTGTGGAATCACAATTTTCCCTTTCCATAGCCTCCAAAGAGCGTCTTAAAGAAGACTCTAAAAACGGTATACAGTTTAAAGTTGACACCAGGATTATTTCCACATGTCTTCATTGGCCTCAGGAATATTTCCATGAGTACTATGTCTTCTTTCAAAATTACTATTTTTCTGCAATTTGTGTTTCACTTGAAGTCCTAATCCATAAATTAATCCTTAAGTGAGGACTACTGTATCTGCATGGTCATGATGTAATGGAGAAAATCAACCACTTCTGGAGGAAAAAAAACATCACAACCCTTTCAAGAAGTCTCTCAATAATCTCAAATAATTTATCAGTAAAATGTCTGCCCACGTTTCAAACTGGAATATTATCTCAAAACACAACGCACTTCAAGAGAAGATAATGTGTTATTCACTGATAACAACACTCTTGGGCCTTTCCAATTCCATTTTTAAAGCCATCAACTTCACTAAGAATGGGTTTACATCACACCTTTCTGGCTATAGAGAGTTTAGGGGAAATTAAAATTTACATCACATTATTTACTGGAATAAATCTATCCAAAATGATTTCACAGTCCTATAATGAAGAAGCGAATAAAACTTCCATGTAGTTGAACATAAAAGCTTTTAAACCAGGTGCGAAAACCTTCTACCAAAATTCTACACACGCAAAGCATCTTTGCATCAATATTCAGGGCAACAGCATGACGAGGGTTTGACATACGTTCAGCTGCATTCGGCTAACCTGTCTGATCTCTTCCCTGGCCCGACAACTAATTTATATGATGAATTTTTTATCATGATGCATGTAAATGAAGTTAAACCAGATAAACCAGGTTTTACACCAAAAGGTCTTTTAGCTTCAGCAGTGGCAGTACTCATCTCACAGACAAGCCAAACCCAGGTCCGGTTCCAGGCTTGCTCTACTGCAGATCCCGCAGCCAGAGCCGGCGACACGGCAGCACCAGGGCCATACAATGCCCACAGCCCCGCAGCGCGGCTCCCGAACCGCGCCGAGGCTGCGGCGCGTCCTCCTCCTCCTCCGCCCACAGCCACCTACAGCCACCGCAGGCACCCTCAGCTGCCCTCACACCGGCCAGCGGTGGCGCGGCGGGAGAAAAGGGAGCGGAGAGGGGGGAGCGGAGTGGGGAGGCGGAGAGAAAAAAAAACACAAAAAAAGAGGGCGCTGGGGAAGGGGGCAGCTGGCTGTTGGGGCACCTCCTCCCGCCGGGCACGGTCATAGACAGGCACCTCGGCAGCTCCTTTGTTCCCCTCCTTCCCACACTCACCCACGGTGGCCAGGGTCTCCAGGTCCTCCAGCTTGTAGGCAGCGGGCTCGAGTGCGGCGGGCGAGCCGGGACCGGCGGGGCTAAGGGCCGGCACGGCGGGCTGAGGAGCGGCCACTCCCGCCGCCGCCGCCTCGCCGCCGCTCTTCGCCCCCATTTTGGCCTTGGCAGCGCTGAAGGCGTCCATGGGGCCGAGCAGGCGCCCCGCGGCCGCTCAGCGCATGGAGAAGGGCGAGAGGAAGGGGGAGGAGAGGGAGCGGCGGGGACGCAAAGTTTCAGTCTTCAGCAGGCGGGGTGGCTGCTCCCCAGGGCTGGAGCCCGCTGCCGCCTCTGAGGGGGCGCGCAGCCCTTCAGCATCGCGGCCGCAGCCGCCGCGCCGCCCGCCGGTGCCCGCAGCAGGCAAGGACCGCCGCGCAGACAATGGCGAGGGTGCGCCCAGCCGCGCCACACGCGGGGCGGAGGGCGGGGTTTGCCGCTGCCGCTGCGGCACCGTCCCGCTGAGGGCTGGCGGGGCGGGGAGGGGCCGGGGGAAGGGCGGCCCCGCCGCACAGCGGGAGCGTGGCCCTCGCCCCCCGCCGCGGGCACCGCCCGGGACCTTGTGACAGCCCCAATGCTCTCTGCTCGTCTTTTCCCACCCAACGTCGCGCCCGAGGGGCAGCGCTGCGGGGAAGGGGGTGGAGTGCCGGCGGCTGCCGCGCCTGCCCCGCGCTCCCTCAGTGCTGCAGGGGCGCCTGGGAGGTCCCGTCGCTCCCCGCAGAAAGTTAAAAATGAGCGGTGGAGCCCTTGCGAAGCGGCAGCTGGGCCCCCCCCCCGGCTGCACAGTAACAACCCTGGGAGGAGCCGGTCGTTCCCCACGCGTGGGAGCACGTGTTCGAGTAGCTCCCCGCGCACGTCCCAAAGGGTTTGCCACGCCTTATTTTACACCCCGTTTCCAAGCAGGTGTGGCTTCCGCACGGGCCACAGTCGGTCCGCGTCCCCTGCTCCCGCCCGCAGGGTATTCGTGTGTCTGGGGATGCCTGGCGGGAGTGCTCGGCTGCGCTCGGCCGAGGCAAGAAGGCACCCGCCTCATGCAGCAGCAGCAGTGGAGTACCGAATGTAGCTCCTTGCTGAGCAGCCAAGAAGCTGTTGACGATTGTGCTAGAAGACAGGGCAAATTGGTGTGTGAACTAAGTCACGGTAAAGCGTACTCATCAAAATTGGGAAGGAGATCCTAATTTTTTCTCATGCCTTGGTCTGGCCCAGTTTTACCCTGTTCACAGCTCCTACCCTATACTCCAGTGAGCAGGACATCTGCAAAGCTGATGCGTAAATCAAGTCACATGGGTGGCGTTTGACATCTTCATTTTATTAAGTGTGACATCATGAGAATTAAAGGCCTATTAGTTTCTGTGTGGAGTAGTTTCAATAATAATGAGGAATAATTGTGTGTATACAAAAAATGAGCACAAATATATAAATTATTTGTAAGAATTAAAAATTTATGTACATTTATCCTGAATTTTAAGGCATCCTTAGAGTGCAATTTATCAGAGGTTATAACATGCACTTTTAGCTTGTTGACATGAAGGGTTATGAATAATTCGGAAAATCGCTAGGTCATCTCTGCTTCCTGTCAGCCTGGGAAGTCACCAGTCAAGGAGGATGACATAGCTTCTGCTCCAAAATTTCAAATTTCATTTGTAAACTGTTTGTAATGCAAGTTTTGCACTTCTATTTTTGCTTTGCTACTTTACTTCCTTTACTACGGTACTGCTTTACTTCCCTTTGTGCTTCTTTACTGTGAGGTTGACTGAGCACTAGAACAAGTTGCCCAGAAAGGTTGTGGAGTCTCCCTCACTGGAGATACTCAAAAACCATCTGGATGCATTTCTTTGCAATGTCCTCTGGAGTGACCCTGCTTGAGCAGGGAGGTTGAACCAGGTGACCCACTGTGGTCCTTTCCAACCTTACCCATTCTGTGACTATGTTTTGTACACTGTATACCAGATTTACCATGATTTAGGCCTTGAATGACATATTTTAAAGATTCCTTAAACTGCAAATTGTAAATGTCCTGGCAAGCTGTAAATTTAATTCCTGTTTGGTCAAAAGGTAGGCAAGCCAACAAAGCTCTTTCAACAATAACTGAAAATTTTGTTTAAGATAGCAGTTTGAAAAATAAACATTAAAACATGGAAGAAATCTCAGTATGTATAAAAATGTAACTTTATTTTTTTAGCTAAAGGATTGCAAATTGAGAAAAAAGATACAAGCTGATTGTGATAATTATTTTCGAGAGAGTACCTTAACTTCAGTCTACCCAAGAAAATGGATATTTGATCTTCCTGAAACCTTTCCTTTTCAATAAAAACTAAGAAATCATTCACTGCTCAGATGTTAAAAAGGACATAAGGTACTTTACTTAAGGTATTGATTATCTTCAACTGATATTTTCATTTATGCTACAAATTTTACTTAATGTTTAAATTACTTGCATTCAGGACGATAGAACTTTCTTTTAAAGAGCCTCCTACTGACATGCTTCAACAGTTGGTGGCGTGTATGACAGCACACATTCAAAAGAGCCGAGATTCGGCAAGGTTCCTAAGCACAGGATTAGCTCCATTCGATGCAGTGTTTGTTCTTAAGATTAAAGTTTGCTTCCTTCCTTTGCGTCCAAGGCATTTGCCAGTTGTAGTTGTGGCAATATAATTGCAATGTTTATATTTAGAATGTCAACATATTATTAGTGTGCTTTGCCACCTCTGTATAACGCACTTAGAATTTATCTTGCAGATACTGATTATTATCCACAATACTTCAGGGAAAGAAAATATTCTTTCTACATACAATGAGGTTGAGAATCAAAACTCCTAACGTCATAAATTGCAAGTGCAAGTAGAGCTGGCCACTGGATTGCAATAGTGGATATGAAACATAGTTTCTTGTCCAATTTGGACTCAATTCATAGGCAAGCCTGCAGCCCTGTACTCCTTTTTTCTTTCTTTTTTGCTCTTATTTCAACTTAAAATGTGAACTTTTGGTCACAGGTACTTTTTGAATAATCTTGGCCTTTTGCTTGCTCTCGATAATTCATAGTTCTCAGCTTTTTCACTTTCCCTATGCATGCGTTAGGTGCCTACAGCCAGATTCCTTTATCTTAAAACAGTTTACCCCCTTTATGTTTCCATTCCTTTACCTTACAGGTGCTTACACCACTGGTCAGTTCTATTTTCATTTTCCTTTAAAAGTACCAGATGTTAGAGATGATTCTTTCCAAAGACAGTGAAGACCTTTCTAAAAGAGATTTTCTTTAGGAAAAAAAACCCCAAAAAAACAGAGAGCAGTAGTTTGAATAGTTTTCTCAAGTCATTATTTTAGTGAGGGCTTATTCTTCTATTTTGGCTGCAAAAAATGTTCAGTGTACTTATATTCCTTTATAAGCTCAGAATTTTCAGGGACCAAAAGGGTTCCAGGTGTCAATTTGGTTATGCCCTGCTACCTTTCATGTATGAACATTTGCCAAACTTCAGCACGTACAACCACACTGGTATTTAAATGTTGCTTTGAGTCCTAAATTACTAACTTTCTTCTCATTCCTTCCTTTTTGTTTGTTTGTAGGTTTTTTATTTTCTGCCAGGAAATGTTTAGCTAACAATATTAAACCAATGGAAAGGATAACAAACTTTCTACCTATCACTGAATTGATACAACAGATCATTTTTCTGTCATTTTGAGGGGACATTGTGGTACACATTCTGTGCAAATGGAATATGATTTAAGCACCTAGATCTCTGGGAAAGGAATCAGTCATTTAAATGTCTCCATGACTGCAGACAAAAGTCTTTCCTTTGGTCTGAGCAAGTTTGCGTTTGTCTACCTGAAAGCCTGCTTCTTTCTTCCCTGCAAATATATAATTTTCCTTACAAATCTTGTTATAGCATATCTTTACCATCACCATCATAGTAAAACTACTACTACAGGTTTGCTGGAGAACCTGTTCAAACCTGTAGGGAGGAAATGGAGAAGTCTTTCAGTGGTGGTTATTGCTAATAAATAGCTCCGTATCATCTCCTTTAGTCACATTACATACAGTGCCTAAAAACATGAGACTGCTCTGAGGAGGAAGAATAACTAGTAATGATAATTAGTACTGGTATGTGTTTTTCATTTGTTTTGTTTTGCTAAAGAAGTTCATGATCAGGCAAGTCCTATGATGTAAACCAGCACCCTTTCGTGCAAAACATCCCGGCCTGTGACAAAGGAAGGGGGAAATTATTCCACCCATCTGAAGCAGTTCCTTCATAGTATGGAAATAAGCCCATCTGTATAATGAGCAATCGCACACCATGTGAATGTATCTACACATTCATAAAGCAACTATCACACTTTTATTTGAATATGATTATGTTTAACGTTTTTTTAAAAGCATTTAAATTATGATGAGTATAGTCACTGGATCCAAATGCGAATTTAAACACAAAGAATATAACATAGTTGCCTACATCCAAAACGGTGTTTCTGATGAGTCTTGCTGAGTTGATTCCTTGCTTCAGAAATGCATTGGTGTAGCCAGTTCAACCATGGAAATGCAGTTACTAGGGTGTCTAGACTTCTGCCCGGTCTGAGCAAGTTTGTGCCTAGCTTCTGCCAAAACTAGATTGAGATCTGGAAACAAGATGTTGCTTTGCCTACGTTTGCTGAGGAACTTGTTCTGTTAAGCATTTTGAAAGTATATCTCGCATACATGCAAAGCTGCTCCCCTCACAAAAGTAAGTTGTGGCCAATTTTTTACAAAAAAAGATGTTATAGGAGCACTGTGTTAGCTGAGAGAAGACACTGAAACACCAGCGTGCTGGCCAAACTCTTTGAAGTCTGGTCGTGATATTTACTTCAGTTCAAAGATAGAATAAAGTAGCAATGCACTAGGACATCTTTTTGTTCACTGTTTTCCCCAAACAACTAGTTATGTACATTGACACTGGCATAGCTCATTTTGAATACTCAGGTTAGTGTGCTGGTTACAGCAGTCACCCAGAAAATGAGATATCCAGAATTTTTGATCTTAATAATATGAGAAGAGCTCTCATTCTAGCCTCCCTTCTTTAAGTTACTGAATGCCTTTGTAGGACCTATTCTCCCAGACTGCGCATTCCTACTTCACAAACACTTCATATTTACTGTGCCAATGAAAGGATGTGTTTGCTACATTGCTCTGTGGAATTCTGCAAAAGTTGTATAAATTAAATATAATTCAATTCACATTTATTTATACAATTTATGGTATGTAGCTACAATGTATTTTTACAAATTTTACCACATTTCCACAAAAATTAATGTAAAATAATAAATTCCACAAACAAGTAAATTGGTTTGAGCTTTTTTGTTTGTTTGTTTGTTTTTCATAGCAAGACAATCATTATGTGAACTTTATAGCATTCAGGGTAGTCAAACAGAATAGTAAACCTTATCTGTTGCTGCCAACTTCAGGGAATTAAGCTATCTCCACAAGGAGTTCTCAGTTAGATAAATGTAAAATTTCTGTGACAAAACATTTTTTCTCCTGTATTTAGAATAGTTAAAAGCCTTTTAAAGTGAAATTGCATATGTCTTTTTTTTTTAAGACGTGCACATCTAATGCATGAACAGAATAAATCTTTTACTTCAACATTTTTGAAATTTTATTTGGTTTTGTATTGGTATCTCCATATCCAAGGCTAAGGACTAGATGATGAAAATGAAACAGCTGAAATCTTCCTCTAGTCATGGGCGTCAAAGTGAGAATGTTGCCAGGCCTCAGAGTCCATCATATCTGCATTGATTTAGCATCGAATTTTCCCCATGTCACAATTTATGTGGGCTTCAGGTGTGGTTCATTTTAACCTGATCCAAATCCAGGCTGCCACAATCCTGTTGTTCTCCTCCCTCTCTCGCATCAGCACCCACGCCCTTGCTTTTGCTTTTGGCACTCAGGTAGCTTCCTGGTGAGCCAGTTCAGGAATTAGCTCAGATGTTTGTAGCCAAATCACTTCCCCAAACCCTTGCCATGCACAAGGTTTTAGGGCATTTAGTGCCCTAATCTTACAGCTGTGGGGAATTCTGAGCCAGACTGCATTTCTATCAAGCTGGTTCAGTTTTATCCACCACTTTCTTTTGCTTATGCCTTTGCTGTTTCACGTGCTGACCCTTGAAAAAAAAAATCAGCACTTTGAATACTTCATACATGTACATGGCTGCAGCTGAGGTTCCTATTAATAGTTTTTAAAGATATCTTCATTCATAAATCTCTTCCAACCTAAATGATTTTATGCTCTGCATGACTAAATCACTTCACAATAGTGTTGAAACTGGCCATAGAATCAGAGGAAAGAGATGGGCACCTCATTTAGATTGTCAGATGTTAGATGGTGTTCTGGGTTCCTTTCTTTGCCTAGCTCTATCAGAAAATAAGCAGTTAAATTTAACTCAGGTTGATTCTGGATGAGATTGTCGTTCTCTCTTACCTCTGTAGCACTTAAAATCAGCTAAGCAAAATCTTACCCTTATTTACTCCAAGGTTAGGCAAATCTTTTCAAGTCTTTGCAGTTTATCTCTAAAACAAAGATGAAATCACAGCCCTCAAAGTTTTACAAATAGTATACAAAGATGTTCTATACATATTTATATTCATAGCTAAATGTAAGCAGTTCTTGTTACTTTTTTTCCATTGAAGTCAAAATGCTTGCATGCATGATAGCTGCATCTTTGAAATTGGAATTAAATTGTGAAAAGAAAGGACATTATCAGTTGAATACAGCAAAATGAATTATGCATTTATTATTTGTAACTGGTGTCTTCTGCTGTGAAGTAATATATTCTTAATCTGCTGTTAATGTAATTAAAATACTATAAAGTCTAAATTCATTCTGTAATGTCATGCTTACCGCTTCAACACTTCAAGCTGGCCTAATTTATACTTTTATCTTTTATTATCAATTAATATACTTACAGAAACATGGGCTAAATCAGATAGAAAAGCCTTCAAAATATTTCTACTAATACCCTTACTATCTGATTACTAATGAAGGTGAAGAAATAGGTTTTAGATTTCTTAAATTCATTTTTGTACTCTTACGTATGAAATAAAATTTATGTATGATATTCAGACTTTTTCTGCTAAACAAGTATATGTTTTGCTGAACAATTACAAAATGATAACTGTGATTCATTCATGTGTTCACAGTTCAGTTCACGAACTGTTCAGTACATGAGAGTCATTGCAGACTCATTAAGCAAAGTATTTAAGCACTTACTTAATTTTTGTTAGTTTTAGGCAAGTGCCTAGATTCTGTTAAAGTCAATGGAATTATTCACAAGGTGCAGTGATTCAATAACAGCAGCTGAGTTTACATGTTTATATGCATGGTTAAAGTCATGCATGCACTTACATGCTTTATGAACGGGAGCATAAACCAAAAGCATGAAACTGAGAAGGAATCATATTTCAAATATAAAATGAAAATAGAATAAAATGAAATTTCTTAGGAGTCATGCTCATTTAACTATGAACTTCAGCCAAAAAAAAAAAAAAGGCATTGTGGCATTTAGGATGAGTTAAGAGTCAATTTAATGTATGATCATTATAGCTCTGTGCAAACCCTAGGTCATGCCCAGGCATATATAGTACATAGCTGGTCACGGTAGTCCCTGAAGAAGAAGGACAATTTTTCTTCAAGGGCTTTATTTATTAATTCATTTAATGGTCTCACACTTTTTGCTACTTTATGGTACATTTTATTTTTTTTTCCATTGTGTATTGCTTTGATGTAGTGTAAAATCTGTGAAGTAGTCAACACAAATATTAAACGTCGTGAATGTTGGGCAATACAGAATATGAATGTAGCTGAGTTCAGTAGCATATGAACAGTCCAACCTTTCATTGATCTTGCAAAACAACTAATTGCATAACTTTTCTGCTATACTTAGCAGCTATCTATGGCCTTTGAGTCAACTTTGTGTGTGTTGGAAGGCAATGGATCGTTTCTTTAGACAGCTGGAATAGATCACTCATTCATAGTTTTATTAAGGATGAAAACTTTTAGAAGGCCAAGGTTTGGTACACAATCATTCTTCTATTCAGGTTTCAGACTTATGTAATTTTACAAATTTTATACAGATGAAATTAGGATTATTTAATTAAATGTAAAATCCAACAGTTCAAATTTAAGCCACTAGCATTTCAGGGGATAGGTTACTGCATCAATTGATGCACTGTCAATGCAGTTCCCTGCAGGTCTGAGGGAAATGAGGAAGACAGTGGCTTGAATCAGAGGAAATATTCATTTAGGAAGAAGAACTGCTTTAAATAATCTAAAAATAATTGCAAGCATTCTTTTCCAGTTTTGATCTTCGTATGTCTAGAAATCAGGTCTCATCATTAATAAATTCACTTTATCAAATTTTATATCCAGTGTTTTGGAAAATTTCTCAATGTGTTTATCTATTTTTGCCATAATTATTTTTCATCATCCATTCATCTACTCATAGTCACAGGGCTATTTCTGTGATGACAGAGGCTTTGCATCAGGTGTAATCTACATACACTTGGGATTGGTTTGTTTGCTTGTTTGCTATGATTAGTTAGTAATGACATACTTCAAGTATTGAAAAAATGGTTGCTTGGATACTGATTCCAACCTAGCGGAAATTAACAGGAATCTTGCACTTACTGATGTCTGAGACTAGTAGATAATACATCAAAAATTATGTATTAATTTTGTAAAAGAATAAATATTTTTGGGAAATCTCAGATTACAGGAAAAGGATCTTTGTTGGTGTTTCCCCCCATCTCTAGTTTCCTTCTTTCTCTTTCCCCGTATATGAGACACAAATATATACAATTTATTTTGCTAAAATAACTCTGAATATATATTTTTATTAAAAAAACCCCAAAAACCCTGTTTTTAGCTTGGTCTGCATTTAACTGCTTTGTAGGTCCTGTAACAGGGGGTATAAGATTTTTATCTTTATTTGGCTACTCCTTTTTTGTGACTGTTACTGTTCAGATACTTGACTACCTTAACCACTTTATCAGTGGTGCTGCTTTCATGAGTATAAGAACCATGTTTATATGTTGTGGGTTTCTTGTCTGTTTCTGTTTTTGGAAACTCTCATCAGACAGCCAAGCAATCTCATTGCTTTCAACAAGGTTCATATCTCCCAATGACACCTGTACAGTTGCAAAGGTTACTACTCAAAAATTAATAGAAAACTTTGCTAGATGGCTTCACATTTCTCACATTCTCCACTAAAAATGATACCCGAATTCATTACAAGAAAATCTAATATGTGAAAAATGAGAAGATGTAAATAATAAGTAATGGGAGACATATAGGCCAAAGAGAAAGAGTGTTTTCTGTTGGAAAAGCAAGTGCCATGTGGGGTGGGCAGGGTAGTGGGAGTCAGGGCAGGACTTCCAGGTGGCATGGGTAAGGAGTAGGTCTGCTGAGGATTTCTGAGCCCTGGGGAAAGTGTTTTGAAGGGGAGTGTCGGTAGGGTTTCCTTTTCCAGCTTCCTTCTGAACTTCTAGTGGGAGGAACAGCAGATTTACATTTCACTGGGGACTGAGAAACCCAGTCTATAGAAACTGCCAAAGACAAAAATTGGATTTGATCATACCATGGCTTGTGCCATGACTTTCCTGGACAGCTCTGTCCTTTTCCAATCCTGTAGGAGAAATGGGTAATAAATGCACGTGGTAGTGCATGACTTCATGAATCTGTTTGTAAAATTAATGGGAGAAACCTGAAGTTCTTTAGCAATGATTTAGCCAGGTTCGTCAGTTGTTTTTAGTGTCTGTATTTGAACAGCAGGAACTTGGAGAATATTGAAAAGAAGAAAATTACTGTAATTCAGAAAGAAATGTAATGGGATACAGGGATTTCGCAAAGAAATAGTGAAGAGATAAAAGTGCTTCCCTCAAAATGCCAAGGTACAAGTTTTAGGGTACAGGTGACTGTAACACTGGTGAGGTGTTTCTGAATGAAGAGATAAAAGTGCTTCCCTCAAAATGCCAAGGTACAAGTTTTAGGGTACAGGTGACTGTAACACTGGTGAGGTGTTTCTGAATGAGCATATGCTCTTCAGTCTGGACCACCTCATTTTTCTATCACTGGTAGTATTTGACCATGCCAACCTATGCCCCTAGGGGTTGTTACATAGGAAGAGTGAGGAATTTAATGAAGGGGCGTGCATGAGATTTTCAGAAGTTAGGAATTTGAAAGCTGAAGATGTGAAAATCGTATTGTGACAGTGTTAGAGATAGTAGAGTAACGAGGCTAAATTGGACAATGGAGACATCAAGTATTTCTACAAGTTTACTTAGTACTCTTTTACTCTGTTATTTGGGATGGAGTAAAAGTTGCCATTGGTAGCTTTTTCATTCATTATAAATATTCAAGATCTTTACTACTGTGGTGTGCTGTTCTATTAAAATTGCTTTGGTTTTAGTATTTGATGGTGAAAAAAAAAAGCCCAAAGATGACTTGTACATTTGAAAAGAAATATGAAAATACTTGGTGGCATTATTTCTGAGATTCAGTGAGAAGTGGTTTTCACTAGATGATTTGAAAAACACTGATAGCATTTATTTGGCAATATTAAAAATAGTGCCTATCTTAATCTCATTACATTACAGATGATTTTTATTTCTTAAAATCAGTAGCTATTTGCTGAACATAACATGACAACTTTGATCCTTGTTCAAAGTTTTTTGAGAGAAAGGTTTTAACTTTAGATTGGGTTTCAGAAGTTGACAATTTAATCTCCCCAGCCATACTCGGGGACTTTGAGAAGGAAAAATCCGTAATGAATTTTAATGGAATCAAATGGCAGCTTTTCTTGGGTAAGACCATTTAAAATGTATTTCTCAGTTTGGTCTTGTTTTATGGAATCAGTTATATGCATTTCCCGTTTAAGCTTGTATATGATTTGGAGCCAGTAGGAACAAAAGTAATGTTTAAGCACTTTGTTAACTAACAAAATGTTAAGCACATACTTAACAGTAAGTACTTTACTAAATTGAAACTCTTCTAATGTTTTCTCCAGTTGTGGTGAGAGTAGAGTGAAAGAAGGAAAAAAAATTACCTTTGATCTCGCTGAACCATTTAAAATAGAGGTATGGCTCTCTAGGAACCTATTGTACCAAATCAGGCCAATTCAGCAGAATGAAGCTTCAAACTGCATATTCTTATTACAAGCAACACTTATTTCACTGGGTGTGAAATTGTTTTTTGCTAATCCAAAAGCATGGAATAAGCACTGGGCAAGGAATATCTCATAGAAATAAAGTACCACACTGATGGTTTCTGACAGTAAGTAATGATTAAGGAGAGGGAAAAGGTATTCTTGTGACATAGGATTGCTGCAAACTGAAAAATTCCCTTTGCAGTGCCCCAACTTATTCTTTTCCAAAGGTGTGCTAAATTTTGATTTCACAAAGCAGTAAAAGTGTCAAAAGTCAAGCTATTGATGCAAGCAAATACGACATTAGAAATGAATATTTTTGTGGTTTTATAGATTTGCTGAAAATATGAACAAATTTCTTGCCAAACGAACCTTACGGTACAGTGCAGAAATAAAAGACTGGCAAATGATACATCACTGACACATGTAGATCTCCATGATAAGGCCTCCCAAATAATTAAAATACTTTCTATTAGTTTGCACATGTTAATACAATCTAAAAGAACTGGGTTCCCCCTTGTTACAGATATAACGTAAGTTGTCACAAGAAGTGATTCTGCAGCAGGTATCTCAAAATACAACAGCAGTGATAAAAATATCCTGAAAAAATTTTTTCCATGAGATGAAGGTCTGCCTCAATTCTGAGAAGTATTTCTGCTGAAGCTGTGACAATCAGCCAAGGCCGTGAGAATACCTGCTCTGTGGTGAAGCCTCATAAATCAGTAGGGAATTATTTTAAGATGGGGAGAACTATATGACCTCTGGAGCCCTTCAAGACCTCTTCATATATACCACAGAAAGATTTCTGCTAATTTCTGTTTGTCTTTATTTAGCAAAACTTTATATCATTACAATAACGAAGTGTTCATATCATAGATTTTATGAGAATCTTATACGTGCCTCCAAAAAATAACTCAAGTTACTAACTCACATTTTTATTCTTTAGATTTTTGCATTTGTAAAATGTAAACATGAACATAAAGTCGTATACCAATTATTTCATTCTAATTCAGTATTCTTGTTTTTATCTAGGTGTATGCTAATGAAAATTGTACGTTTTCTAAGTAGTTCATTTACCCAACCCAGGCAATTTGAAAGCTAGATTAGAATCACAATTTATATTGCCATGTTTTAGTTTGAAACAAAATGTTTCAAATTTAAACCAAACATTTATTAAAGGTCTAATATTTTTCTTCTGAAGACATATTAATAACTTGAGTGTCTCTTTGAGTTGTGCTTTCCACTTTTTAAAAAGTATATAATTATGATGTAAAAATGCCATGATGTATCTTTGTTTATCTTTTGGAAATCTCATAGAAAATTGAATTTTTTCACTGAGTTTTGAAAACAGGGACATTTATTTCATATAGAAAACATTTTTCTGGAAAAAAAAATCCATTTTTGTGAGTGCAAGTGAATTATCTGTTTTTTATTTTCCCTCTGTAAAATTCTCTCTGTTTCTCCCTGAAGAACTTGATTATTTCTGTGGCATAAAAAGAAGAAAGAGTTAGCACTGCTAACTACACTAAGGTAGTACTGAAACTGGTGTCACAGACCCCAGTGCACTGAGGAAGGAACTAGAAGTCATCCATGAGTGAGTGGAGGTCAGAAAAGGCAAGGGCAAGTGTGGTGTGGACAAAGATAAGAATTTACCTTTGATAGGCAAATCATTAGTATACAAAGTCAAGATGGAAATGCAGGTGCCTTGTCACCTCAGCCACTGGGGTAAAATGAGATTCAGGCCAAGTTAAGCAGTCCTCAACTAATTGTTTCTTTTTCCCTCAGCCCCTTCCACTTGTCCCCTCAGCTGTGTTTGCTGTCCACACAGTGAACAGTCCTGGCAAGGCCATCAGACCGAAAAGTGATGCCATGGAAAGGGAGAGCTTTTTGCAGCCTCACCAGTTCCTTGGTTTGGGACACCACACTTGTACAGTAATAGCTCTCCCAGAGAGATGGAAGAAGTGATCAGGAAAAGAGAAGGTAGGTGCGCCACATGCGATGGTGCTGCAGCTGAAGAAACCCACATAAGATAATGACCAAACAGACCTATTTTTGTCAAACTATGCCTTGCCGTTGACTCGCTACAGGATGTAGTGGAGACAGAATAATTCTATCCTGAATCTAGATGTAAGCTAAAGGTGTTTTTAAGATACAGTGTTCTTAAAAACAGAACGTGTTTCCATATCTACAGTGGTTATGAAATTGGTTGTTGTACCTAGGAAATAATCTGGTTCACCAAAATTAATAAGAGTAGTCAGAAGGGACACAAATGTAGGGAAACATGTTTTTAGTGATTTCTAGCATTCTTAGGACTGCATTCACAGTTAAATTGTAAACTGTAGTCTTTGACAATAAACTCCATGTTTTCATTCCAAGTGATTTCTTTTGTATTCCTATTTCTTTTGCATTCCTATGGTGCATTATCCACCTTTTATAACATAGACATGATGTTGTATTTTTTTCTTCTTCTTTTGGCCTTATTGTCAAAAGTATTTGGGAAGAGCCTGTCTTCACATTGTTGAAAAAGAAATCTGTTGTTTTTACATCTATTTATTTTGTTATAGTCCTATTACTGCAGTATCTCATTAGAGCCAAATTTAACTCAAGATCTTGCCAATCTTGACTTCTTTTTATTATTCACAGTTCTTTACTAATTTTCTTGGAAACACATTGTCACAAATGTTGGACAGATACCCATATGAATTTCTCAACAGTTATTATCAAGGTGCTGTTATACTTTCTGTGGGGTTTTTGACATTTTTCAACCTTCTTCCATTATTTCACATCTCCGTTTTTCTATATTGATCAATCTCTTTTCTTCTGTAATTGCATGTCAATATTTTTAATAATATCATATCATATCACATCATATCATATCATATCATATCATATCATATCATATCATATATCATATCGAATCATATCATGTGTGTGAAATCTATCATGGCTGTTGGTTTGAAGACTAAACCCTGTGGTACCATCTGCATTTAACTGTGTTAGGTTTTGTTCTTCCTCATGACATATTTAGCATTTATATTTCTCCATATTTCTCCCTATCTTTCACCTATTTCATTATTCTGGAATATAAGCATTTTGTTGCAGAGCTGTCACTATTTGTTTTTTAGTAGCCTACAAACTTACTTATCCTGCATTTTATCTATTTTTCAGTTCTGTAAACACTAACATTTTCTGACATATTTCATTCATTACCCCTCACCACTGTCTTTCCTTCTGCTGTTTTAGATTTATTTCACCTTCTGTAGCAGCATTTGTATCGGTTTTTGCAATGCATACGTGTATTTAAAAAGTATTGGTATAATGATGATTCAATAGTCTACTTATTTTGCAGGAATATAAATATTTAACAGAATTTATATGCCCTGGTTCTTTTCTGTCCTCATCCATTTCACACGTATGTATTTTATCAACTGAACCCTTATTTTTTTCAAAATGTGTTTGGCAAAAATTCTCTTTGTGTGATTAATGAGTTGATTAATTATTGCTATGATTGATGATAAATGAGCATAAAGTACATACAACAGAGGGATCTTCCTAGAAAGGATAGAAAATAAGGAAGAAGTTTGAATTCTTTTTCACTGTGAAGTATGAAAGAGAATCCATACTTATCCTTAATCAAGATTTTGGAAGCAGTGAAGACAGGCAAGAACCACAAAGGTCTTTTTAATTGTGGTGCAGTGATGGACAGTGCAGCAATGCTGCTTCTGTGTTTTACCAGGTGAATTTAATAATTATTTAATTAAAATTATATTAATTAAAAGTTCAGCTGAAGAGTTGAAATATGCTGACAGAGTATGCTATAAGCTATGTAAGTTATTATAAAGTCATCTGCTTTGACTGCATCTTGCTGCCCAAGATATCCATTTCCCCCTCTGGCGTCACTGTGTTCTTCACAACACTGGAGTCACCTCACTACTAAGCTTTGTCTGGCAAAAGACCCTGGAGAAAAGCCCTGCAGAGAAGGTGTGAAAAATTAAGAGAAAGAGCTTAGGAAGCTTCTGGCTTCCTAGTCTTCTTTTCATGTTGAGAACAGCCCTGGTTTTTGATCCCTGCATCACTACTGCCAGAAAACAGACTACTCAATAATTATTTCTTCTTTCTGTGGAATTCCTCTGACTATGACATTTTTGTACCAACTTAAGGAGGCTGGATGATGTCAGAGAGGCAACAAAGCCCGTCTTGTGCACTGCACAGGGGAAGAAATGTACATGCCTGGTCTCCTCCCAAGTTAAGTCTCAAAAGAAATCAGGCAGTTATAGAGTTTCAAAAATAATTCTTGCCTGGAGTAATGGAAGATTCACAGATCAAGTGATATATTTCCTGATTCTATAAGTGCTCTTCACAGTTTGTGAGAACTGCTAATTGACAAGCAAAATTCAGGCGCAATTTCTGACACATCTTCCATAGGGCTGAGCAGCACTGGACAGTTTAATGTTGTCTAGCAGGTTCCCAGGCCCTTATTAATATAAGAATGAAGCATGCTCTGTCAAATTGTTCACTTGAGAACAAGTCTTTTGATCTTGTTTAGCATTTGTAACCAGAACTTAAAAGTGAAGCTGGTTTAGGCAAGAGTGTTCTACACTCTTTTTATATTTTTTCTAATCAGGTGTTCTTTACCCCAAACTTAATTTTTTTTTACTAGCATTTAACTTTCGTATTCTTCTGATTACATTATGCTGAGTGAATGCTGTGTTTCATTACCTCTTTTGCTCTCTTTTCATGCTTGGTTCAGGGTCTTGATTGATTTTTAAGATCATTGTTACTGCTTTGGATTCTAGTAGAAAGCAGATATTTATAAATGGAGTGGGTATGACAGTGCTTGTACAGATGTTCTCCTCTAATGCCCAGAAGTAATCTGCTCTTCTGGCTTTTCCAGGAAATAAGTTATTCTTGTTGTAACATAATCATGCTAAGGTAATTTCTTATGAGGATTGATTTTAAGGCTGCTGTACTTAAGACTGAAAGTTCGCTTTGGGCTCCTAAATTAAGGTCTGAGTTTTGTTAAAGCTCAGTGTCTGTCAGTTTCAACCAAGACAGCTGCTGCATACTCTACAACATCAGAAAATCATATTATTGTTGTCTCTGTGTGGGCATAGGAAGCCAGTTTTATATTTGATTGAATTAGAAAATCTCATACATTTATTTTTGCATTTTTGGGAAGTATTCACATTGGCCTTAAATTTTTAAGGATGTGACCTCATTTGAAAGGACAGAGATTGTCCTATACAGTGCTCATTGGAATTAATTGGGAGTGACAGTCACAAAAATAGCATGTGTCCATCATACTGCTTAGGCTTTAAAATTTTCTCTGAATTGTCCTTTTTTTAAATTAACAAAAATAAAGAAGATGTTTTTATCACCACGGTCATTCAATAAATCATGAATAGCATTTTATACTAAATCTTGTGCTGATAAGTTACTGTGTGTTTTTAAAAAATAGTTAATACTTAATTAGTATTTAAATTATTTATATGCCTTATTTTTCATTATTTTAAAGAAATTGATAAATATTATGTTATATTAATATCCATGTCTGATCATGTATACAATTCTAGGACATGCTACATCTTTAATTAATGTACTTTTTGCCAGAAGATTCCGCAGTCCTTGGCATGGAAGGCCTTCACATTGCTACTATAATTAGTCACTATGTAATCTAGAGCCTAATAATCATATATAAATTCCCTACTAATTACCCTGTAATCTACTATTTGTTGATTAGAAGAGTATGAGATGAGTATTTCTACTATTATTAATCTCAATTTACATGATAATTATAGGGTTGTTACAGATTTTCCTTGTTTACTTGCTTGGCTATGCTGTGCGGCCTTTTGTTGTGTTAATAAAATACTGCTTTTTTATGTTCATCCATTTTAATCCATACTCAGCCAGCTTCTCCTTCCATGCACTTCTAGCCTGCGTTGTTCTTGGGCTAGTACACAGGCAGGTCACTACAACAGATCATTCTTTGTTTTCCCTGAAAAGCACGGAGGCAAGTTTTTGTGAAATAGTTACAATGCTCTTGTCTAGTTTAAATATAGGGTGAAACCCTGCCGGTGCTGAAGGAAAAACACAGGGAGCTGTTGCTCTGTGGAGCAAGAATGTACGCATACCTGCTCTGAAGTTCAGGAGGAGACAGTGTGGTTGGATTCTTGGGTGAAGATGAAAGGGAAAAAAAATAAGGTTAATTTAATGGTAAGGATATGCTATAAACTGCCAAACAGAAGGAGTAGGTGTGGATGAGGCTATTTTTGTGTAGCTATGTAATGCATCAAAATAGCAGGGCTGTGGGAGATGGTTTTAATTAAGCTTGTATCTTTGAAAGAGTAATTTTGCTTTTCACACAAGGAATAATAACTAGTCAGATGGACACAATATTTTTATTTGAATAAACGGTTGGTACTAGCAGTTTTAGGTGTGATTCAAACTAGCCAGACAATACCACTTGAAAATCCAAAGACATGAAACATGTTGATGTAAAGGATTATGATGTATTTGGGTTTCTAGGAAGAGGCTGAATTTATGGAAGAGGAGGATAAAGATGGAAGTATACTTCAGCAAGGGAGACAGTAAATTCAACGTGTTGTTAGGTAGGGTCTCATCGAAAGATAGAATGAAAGAAGGCTAACTATCAAGGTAGAAAGTGATAACTTTTAAGTAAGGAATTAATTAAATTTTGCAACAGCAAAATATATCAATACCAAAAAAAAAAGTGAGAAGTTAATGAATATGATAAATTAGAGAAATTATCTGAAGTCAGTTAGATGAAATCCAGTAAAGAAAAAAGCAGAGTAAGGCACTAGAGGATCAAAGAAACCCCAACCCCAAACCAAAAAACCAACAAAGACAAAATGAGGAATTGTTCTTTAGGCAGAAGAATTGCAGGAAAGCATTTTGAAGAGACTTCTACAGCAACATAATAAATGTAAATCAATAGTTTGATGTGGTCAAAGAAAAAGCAAATTTCTTTCTAGGAAGTGTTAGCAGCTGTGTTGTACATAATACAGATAGTAGTTTTTCTGCTTTTTCCAGATATGGAGAGGCCTCAGCTAAAATAGTGTGTCTACTTTTAGGTATTATTCTCTGTGAATGATATAGGAAAGTTAGAATAAGTTCAGAGTAGAGCTAGAAATGCCAAAAGATTTAGACAGTATGATCTCAGAGGACAATTTGAAAACACTGAGTTAATTTAGAAAAATAATACTGTTAAAGGATAAATCCTCCAGCATATACAGGTTGTTACATTGTGGTTTTCACCTGTCTTCCATGTCCACCATAGGACAAGGCCCACATTGACTGAATTTGCAACATGAGATGTTTAAGTTAAATAGGAAAAGATAATATTCAAAACACGTTGATAATTAATAAAAGGAACAAGCCGCCTGGTGGAAAAATAGTGTTTCTACTATTAGAAGCTTTGAAAGAGAGTGTAGGAAACCTCTATTAAGAGTGATCCAGCCTCCTTCAGTAGACGAAGATAATAAACTCAGTAACTTTTTTGTTCTTACGCCATTCTAATGTTTCCAGTTGGTTTTGTTTTCTTTTTTTTTAATTAGTGGCAGTAACACCTCGGACTTTGGAGAGAATTTTATCTCCTAATGAGGTTGACATGGCTAAAAGTGGACCTACAAACCAGCTCCAATACTTGGAAAATGTAGTGGCAGAATACATGAGTTTGCTTTATGCCTCCTTTCCTCTTACCAGCTTTTATATTAAATCATGGGATATGGTGTATGACCCCCAGAAACCACGTAAACAGATGAAAAATACACTGGGTGTGTAGTGTGAAATCACATAGCTCAGCTACATCATGGTATTTGAAAATTTTTGCAATTATGTGAGTTAAGATTGATGCTCGCAATTTAAAATTAAGTGATTTCCACTAGAGTGCCTATTTTCAGATTCAAATTATAAATGACTCATTCAAATAAAATTTATTCTTATGAGTGATACCTTTTCAATCTTATTTGAACGATTGTGAACAAATGTGGAAATTAACAGAAATAAATGTTAATTTATTTAAATATAAATAAATCCTTATGAAATTATACCTTTGATAATCAGATAATGTTCCGTATAAAAAACCTCACACACCTTAAATATGAAGTACTCAAAATTAAGAAAGGCCAACCAGAGGCTTGTGTCTTATATTAAAGTATTACCTTTATTTGCATGATCCAGGACCTGGTCCCATGGGTCTGCTCTTGTAATGGAGGCGATTGTCATCATAGTGCCTTAAGCTGCATTTTAACTGCAGCTGGAGGCTTTGAAAAATTACTGCCTTGCTCTCTAGTAAATAAACACATTATTCATTGTATGTAGCCAAAAGAATAATGAACATGTAACAACATCCATGCTATTGCAGATGATATAGTGGGAGACTGAATCAAGATGGGAGAGGTGATCTTAATTTAATTGCTTTGTCTTTTCTGACAACTTGATTTTGTCCATTAAGTTCATCTAGTCTGTGCTGTTCTTTGCCTTGACCTTAGATTCAACAGTCTAAAATTGCCTGTGAAAAGTATGAACTACCATGGATAAATATCTCTCTGCAATCTAACTGTTGGGGTTTTTTTATGCTGAAGAGGAAACCTTGTTTTTTAAGCTGCTTTCTCATTCAAGTTTCACCGGAGCACTTTGTGTGGCAGAGTAATTTTTGCCTTACTGCCTGATTTGTATTGTTCTTGCAGCTTTATTGCTGTAGTCACAGAGTTTTTACTAGTTGCACTTGAGATGTGCGTCTTGATTGTAACTAGACGATCAGTGGAAAGATTTTATTCGTATAAGCACTTCATGCATGCAAAGCAGGTATTTTTGATTCAATTGTGTTCTTTATGCTTTATTTTTCCTTGATCTGCCCTCCTAGCATCATGGAAGTGAGAAGCAATCTATTTGTACATTTAGGGAAAAAAAGTCCCTCATCATACCCCCTCAGTAAAAAAGGAAAGAAAAAAATGAAAAAAAATACAGTTGATTGAAGGAAGAGGTAGCAGAAATTAATGAACATTTCCTTTAAAATGTAAGAACAAGTAGAAATTAAGAGTGCAGATGAGGAAAATAAAATGAAAGAAACCTAGTGAAAAGATGGCATCCCATGGAGAGGGGGAATAGAAGAGCTTGTCTGATATCTGGAGGCCTCAACATTTGCAGAATGCAACATTACTTTTTCCTGAACATTTCTTGTGTACACAACTGGGGGAAAATCTGTCATGACGTGTCCTTGGAGCTGTTGTGACAATACAGGTAAATCAGAAACACAGCCTAGCAAAAAAAAAAAAAAAGAACTGTTCTCTGGAAGCTGTGTAAAGCCATCCTCTCCAAGGCTTATTGCCTTCCTCTTTCATGTGAACATCTCTCTGCCCTCTGGGAATGCTGCTACCCTGGGACTGTAACTGTAATCCCAGAAGTCTGCTCTCATCATGAGCTAGTACTTCATTTGTGATGACTATATTTAGCTTGTAAACTACTTTGTTCCATGTACCAAACACAAGTATTAGGGTTGCAAAGGATGTGACACAGCAAATGAACAGAAATACTCTGTGTAATGCAATTTCACTCATGTTACAAAAATAGCTACATCTAAACCCTATGGACAGCAAAAAAAAAAAAAAAAATATATATATGTTAAATAGTGCCAGAAAAATTCATCTATTGGTAGATTTACTGTGTGGGAAGAAAGAAAGTGATTGAAAGTACCATGACAGCAAAAAAAAACTGAACAGGAAAACCAATAAACAGACAGAAGTTGACTTGCTAACTATCACTACTAAGAAATGGTTAGTGAGTTGTCTGTGTGTCAAATGCCACTTTCAAGGTCAGGTTCAGTTTATTCTACATTGCTTGCTCTCTCCTGTCCCTTTCTTTTCCTTATGTTAAACAAATGAAACTAAAGGATTTTCAGGAAGATGGCAGCATCTGTTTTTAGTAAATAATACTATTTCTGGCTTTTTTTTTTTCTCCCACCGACAGAGAGTAACCTATTCAACTGTACTAGTGGAAAGCATGGTCATAAATTTGTCAGAAAACAGAAAGATGACTGTGGCATATTCACTGTATGCTGCAGTATTCACTGCATATTAGGAAGCTGCAAAGTTTTCTGGGAGGTGAGGAAGATTTATGTGGTGTCTCTTTGGACCCAGCAGTAACCTCTTCTGGTGCAGTATAAACACATGGATATCACTGACAATTTAGATAATTTAGATACAACAGGTACACAATGCCTTCACACTAATTGCATTCATATTGTATGGCAGGCACCATGAAATGCAGTAAATGTCTTTAAACTCACACAGCAAACATTTGCCAAAAGCTGCAGGTACATCTAGTGTGGGTCATTATCTCGTAGTGACATGGTAGAATCAGTAGTGGAATAATTGATTCTAAGAGAATTGTCACCGGACTTCAGCAATAACATCCTGCCAGGAAATACAAGGCAATTTATGCTATTTCAAGCCATTGTTCCAGACTGTAAACTCGGAGAGAGATTGCTGCATTGATTCCACAGTCATCTTATGTTTTACAGCACTGGGAGTAGAGGCATTTTAAATATGAATCGTGAATCTGGAAGACGGCAGTTTTAAAAAAAGCATCTGACATAATGCAGCAATGTGCTCAGGTCTGTAATCATATTATAAACTTTCCCTGGCAGTAAGATTTAAGCAAAGAAGATAGGATCTGGCAGTCATTACCCTTGGCTTTATGTGAACAATAGAAAAATGAATATCGTTATGACCAGTCTCTCTGGTACTAATGATATTGTGGATCCTGTGGCTACCTATTGTCAGGCCACTGATGACTTTTTTAATAAACTAAGTAATGTTTAGAAAAACTTCTTTACATTTGAACAGTGCTCTGGAAACCAGAACAGAAATCTGCAAAATCAGTCACTTGGCTCAGTGGAGACCAAGTGACCTGTGACCTCAGTAACTAGTGATCAGGTTTGTTATGTGTCTGAGCATGGGTCTAATTAACTGGTGTTAGGCATACAAGTTTGACATTTTAGAACTGCTTTTTAAGTTTATTTCTGACTTTGCGTTTCACTGTGGTATAATTTTGGCCTGGTGGATCAAAACAATAGTAGTGACCAAATATCAAGTGACATTTTCATTCCATTCATTTTCTGCCAACCAGGAGAGAGAAGGCCAGTGTACCAAAGCTTATTGTCACCTCCGACTACCCCTAAAATTATCTGTCTTGCAGAAAGATGTAATAGGTAGACTTACACTATTAAACAACACTGAACAGTTGGATATAAATCATGCTAAATCTTTTACTGAGATCTGTTGTTTACAAGTAGAGCATGGACAGCATATACCAAGCTGAAAGGAATTTTGGACTAGGAGCTCCTGGAGTGTTTTGTACACCTGCAGGCCTGGAGTAAAATAAAATGAAGTCTGATAGCTAATACCGAAGAACAGGAGGCACTGTATTTTGTTAAATGTAACATGTCAATGTCACCCTTTCTGTCCCTTTATCCTCTGAGGGAGCACAAAGTGAGCTGCTTCCATGTCTTTGCTGAACTGGTTATTCTGGCCAAGGCAGAGGCAGAGAGAGCCAGGTTCCTGACCTTTATTTTTACATCCATTTCTTTGTGACGACGTTCTGGCTGTTTCCACTATTAACTTTAAACAAGCTTCATGAGTGGGAAAACCACTTTGTATTCTGATGTCCACGTCTTTTACAGGATTGCTCTAACTTAAATGATGGTGTTAAGTTTATGACTTAAAATACTGGCAATATCAGAATCATGTGACGGAATTGAAAATTAAGATATGTTGTTATTATTAGACATTTTTGTATTCTCTTAACTATGAGTATGTTGTCTTTTGAGGCCGATGTTTACATTAAAACTCTTACTGGTGCCAACAAAAGCAAGGCTTGCCTGCCTAACAATAGGAACCCTGTTATTAAATCTTGATGAGTGCTAAGACAAAAATGTCTCCCTGCTGCCATTGCTCAATTAGGCTGGAACAAGCAGTGTGAAAGGAAAACATGGCACTCATCACAGGTTATCTATGAATGTGACCATATCAAGAAAGTGGGGGTGTTTTTTGCAGCCTGTGACACAGAAATACTGCAGCATCTCTGGGTATTGTTAAGGAGCTACCAGCTTGTCACGGTAGCCTGGCTCCACTAGATGTCTGTCCAGAGAATGTAAGTGGTTAATGCAAAGTAAAAGAGATGGAAAATGGAAGACAAGATGAAAGAAATAAAAGCAATTAGTCAGCACAAATAGTGATGAGCCTCTTTCCAAAAATAGCAGATTTAACATTTATTACGAGCAAGAACAGAAGTACCTTACTGACATTGGCTTTGCGGTAGGAGAAATATAAATAGAAGCAAGCAGTTATGAAAGCAGTTAAAAGGAGAACTAGAAAACACATGAAAGACATTGGAATCACTTCATCTGATTACAAAGAGGTAGGAACCTCCACATTAAAGCTAATGTTAATATTCTCAAAAGTAATTAACAAAATAAAAACAATTAAAATGAACTAGGAAACAGGCATCTTTAGTAGCCAACCTAAATTGGTTAGAGGAGGTTTTTTGGTTGGTTGTTTTTTTTTTTTTTTTTAATTAACAAGTTATGAAGGCCAGGAGGACTTTGGATGGACTTTGGAGGACTTAGATGGACTTGACTTATTTTCTCTCTTCCTTTGGTTTGTGTGGACTGTAAATCGGTTTTTTGCTTACCCTTTCTCATTTGAATCACCTCTTTGTTCATTGGGAAATGGTCTAAAAAAACTCCTTCATTTTCCTTGCTTCCTGATGTATTGTATCATTGCAATTTTATTTGGGAAAAAAGTAGAACAAGGGAGATGATGGTAGACACAATGCAGAGTCTTATTTTTAAATCCATTTTGTTTTGGCACAGTTCAAACTGAGAGTCAAATTGTTGGATGTGAACCAACCCTTTGAAACTTTTGATGAGGTTTAAATCTGATGCATCCCACCCTCAAACACTACCCACCCACCCTGTTCAGTTTGAGCCCGCATTTGTCCCATTACATCTCTAGGCAACATCCAGCGACATTCTGGGAAGGAAAGTCTTGCACATTGCTGCTACCTTCCCCTCCTTACGAAGAGGTAACTCGCTTTTATCGGTCATGTTTGAACATAGTCTGAGGTCTGATGCAAATCAACAAAAACACTTAGACATGCTGACATGCTTTTGGCTGAATCTTTGGTCATACATTGCTTTGGCACTGCAGGTGGCTCAGATATACTAATGAGATTGTAAGGAGAGTGGTCAGCATTTTTGGATGTAGGTGTGGTATGTTCATAAGAAGTTTGGTTTCGGGTTTTTCTAAAGTACTCTTGGGGTTTGTGTTAATAAATTATTCAAAAACAAGGATGATGAGTACATCAGTTTTTAATGCAAAAAATTCGGCCTCTTTGCCGACAATAAACTCAATTGTAATATTTAAAAAAGGAGACCCTAATAAGTAGTATTGAAAACCCTACATAAAAATGTAGGAAAAAAAGATACCAGTCCCAAACTCATTGTAGAAAGAAGTATTAATATTAGTAGCAGAGCAAAGAATGCAAACATGTCCACTGGATAGAAACCCACCATAGAAAAACAGCTCTGGTTTTCTCCAGTGATGAAGGACCAACAGACAAAAGCAACCTTAGACAGGAGTGGAACCTAATATGAGGGATTTCCTCTATGTATCATGTTGCAGAGAAGCCGCAATGTTTTACCATAGCCTAGGTTTACTGAGAGTTTGCCAAGCGTCAGCCTTAGTACATGTAAGAACTCCTGCATTCACTGAAGCTCCTCAGACTACAGGCAGCCAGCTAACTCCCTAAGAGGTTCTCATGGCCAGAAATGTGTGTAAAATGCAAGTGCTTACAATTGCAGAGAGATTAAAAAAATTAAATATTGATTAACTGAAATTATCAAGTACTTGCTAACTGCTAAATTGTAGTAAGGTGACCCAGGAAAAGTTCCAAGATTTTCTATTTAAAGTACTGTTTGTTTCTACTTGGGTCATCTTCATACTGCATCTTCTTCTGGATTTACAGCGCCTTCTAAATGCTCCTACTAGAGCAGAGTTTACACTTTGTGCTGGATGACTGGGGCAGTTAGAACTTGATGCTGGGGTAGGCCCTTGTATTCAGAAGGCAAAAATTTCAGGTTTCATGGTCTGCTTCCTGTCTTCCCATAGTAAACTCAGAAAAAATATAGATGACAGGGAAATCAGTCAACAAGTTGATGTTTAATAAGTTGCTGTTCACTTGAATGAAATGGAACAATTAGCCAATTAGTGGGATTTAGCCTGTAGTCTAAAGTAATGAATTTTGGCTATTGAGATAAAATTAATTCTGCTAAAATGAAATAGAACAGAAGTACTAGGATATAATACTTTAAATTTTCACATGTAGTTAATAAGCAATTTTCAGCTGCAAATAAGACAATCTTCACTGTACCATAATTACACTTTCATGGATATCTTTGACTGTTCTAATAGAGCTGCAATGTGGATTGCAAAGCTCACAGCCCAATTACAGTGAATATCTTGACAATCAGCATGTGTCCACTGCATCCAAATGGATCTTTCTTTCTACTCAGAGAAATGTTTGACTTCTAAATGACTTCTAAACCAAGTGACAAACAGTTTAACAAATTGAAGCCTTAAAAAAAAAAAAAAAAAAAAAGAAAACCAAACATTTTTTACTTTTGTAATGTTTCCATTGCTGGAAATAGTCGTTCAACATCAGTACATGAAAAGCTACCTTTCAATCAAGGAATTATCACTTCAAATCCAATTGCAAGTTTCTAAACCATTTTCCTGTTAAAAACTATCCTGGCCATGTAATCGCATTATCTGTTGACTGGCTTCTATCTGGGCTAGGCAGAATGTCATGATTGATGCAGAAACTTGGCACATGCTAGCTCAGGCCAAAGAGCATTTCTAAAAGGATTATCCACAGAACAGCCCTTGATACAGGATCACAGAAGAATCCACAGCTGTGTTTGCCCATCTCTATACTTAATGCTTTTTATGGCTATTCTATGGAGAATTACTGAAAAGCATTTTGTAGAACTATTCTCCATCTCTTGTGTATGTGTCTTGGCTTTAAGTTCTCTTTGTAGATGTACAGTGGATCTATACCACCAGATACTCTTTTTTAGGTCTAACTATTATTGAATGGATTAAAGCAGGAAGACCTAAGAAACTGTATATTTAGCATATATAAAAAATTATGCAAAATGTACTCAAAAATAAAAGAAAATGTACTCAAAAAATAGAGGAAAGTTTGAATTCATGATGATGTGTAGATTGTTGTCTAGAAAATAGCTGTGTGGTATAGGCAGGTAGACCACATCAAAGGTATGAGATAGATCATGGTCATCCTGTTAAGATATGAGGGTGACTGTTTAATTACATACATGTTTCCATGCATTATTCCTTCAAATTTAGTACCAGAATAAGCTCTATTAGCATACATTTACATATTCTGATACACCACTCCCAGCCTAACTCTAACTTTTCTTTGTAATATCAACACTTCCAGTGGGACTGAGTCCTGATGGCATCAGTCACATTCTCTAATTTTTGTGATGGTGGCTTGCCATTTGAGGACATCTCCAAGCTTCCTTCTCCTTTTGAGGTTCTGCATTAGTATAGTTTATTCTGTGGTCTTCATGGGGGTTAGCCTAAATTGCATATCCCTATCCTAGCACTGCCAGATACATTCACTTCCCAGGCCACACCTATAGACCTGGAAATATAATGGGAGCACTCTACCAGCTGAAAATTGTCTGCATATGACTTGCACTTCAGAAGTGGGGTTTGAGGAGAATCCTTGTTATTCAAAGGAACTCTAGCAGGAATCAGGACACAGCGTGACAGAGTAGATGACCCTCTTTTCTCCAAGGCATGACACGGAGAGGAAAAATATTACACAGGAGACACAAACAAACAGAAAAAAAGCAGGTCAGGAGAATTTACAGAGCAGAGTAGCAGGCATACAGAACATAGCAGACACACAGGAAGGCGGTGTGCTGGCAGGGGCTTGGCATTGCATCTGTGTTTCAAGAGAAGGGAATTTTTAGTTCCTTTAGAAGTTTACTTATTGAAAGAGCCTTTATTATGCTAACTCTGTGATCACTGCCCTCTGAAAAACTACCAAAAGAAGAATGTATTTGGAATTAGCCGGTGAACTTTGTTCTGTGTTGCCAGCATATTTTGTTTGAACTTCATGCACGAACATGCCCATTTCTCAATATAACACTCTCAATTTTTTTTTCTTCTCGTGCAATTCTACAGCTGCTTGAGAGAAAAAGCAAAAAGAACCATTTGGTCTTGACACTTCTGAATGCCGTTTTCTAGTCACAAGGAGAAAAAAATCAGTGATAGGGTACTCAGACTGTGTTTAAGTCATTAACTATATCTTGCACTAGCATCAAAACTAAAGTGTGTTTATGTAAAGAATTTGCTTTACTCTGTGTGTGTATAAAAGAAAATACTTAAATCACTGAATCTGCTAGAATAGAAGATTTTCCATCAAGCATTGCACTGAGTCTAAATATTTCTACATTTATAACTGGCCTAAAAATCAGAGAACAAAATTAGGTGAAAGGATGAGAGAAACTTGACTCATGCAGTAATGTGGTTTTTCAAGGTTCAGCATGTGGATGCTCTGGCAGACAGAATTGGATTAAGTTTGTCTTTTGAAATGCTTTCCAAAATATTTTGAAAACATTTGTGTTACAATATAATACAAATCCAACTAATTCTGAAATAGATGATAAACATGATTAACTCTGTAGTGGAAGCTATTCAGAAAGCTTTAGGCAAAAACTGTTGCCATCCTGATGAATTAAGCAGGGGATAATATCACTCTAATGGATATTTTTGTATAAGTGTATGTCATAAGGCTTTGTAATTAAATAGTCCCTGATCAAATTGCATATGCCAGTTTTGACAACATGTTGTTTTAAAAATAAATTCCCTTTCATCATGGTCTTCAGACACCTACATGCTGATAATGTGTAGATAAATTTCCACTCTGCCGCTTCAAAAAGACCATGCAAACCCCAAGTTTTCTGGATCAAGACCATATTTAACCCCCCAAATTGTATTTTATATAACTGTTCTGGATTTGGTTTTAGTTATTCTCCTTTATTTCTGTTTTGTTTTACTGTGCACACAAATAGACTGATGGGCAGTTTGAACAAAAATAGCCTCCATTTAAGCCATGAATGTGAATCCAGGTTAGAGTGTCCCAGACTTTTTTTGTGTGTATATATATCTGGACTATTGCTACAGATTGCAACTAGTATAATGCAGGGACTTTAGCTCAGAGGAACATGGATTTCAAGGTGCCCTTGTGATACTGGAGACCAGTTTTGCAATGAGTGTGATATTATACAGTGCTAGATAAAAAGAACTGATTACAAAGCTTTCAGTCTTGTCAGTACTTGGGAAAATTTCAGTGCAACCTCCTGTGGTCAAATCCTTCTACTCTTAACTATAGAAAGAAAGATTTTGCTATATAGTGTTTATTAGTTTCTTCAGTTTGTATCACAGAGAGTTAAGTACTCTCTATATAAATAAACAATGCAGAACAAAGCAAATGCCTATGACAACATTGACTGTTTTTCTTTGCCGCGAGGGTGTTATACTTCAATAACAGATGAATAATAAATACATATCTGTAGATTCAGAGTGGTTAAGAACATAAGGCCAGACCTGCTGCCTAGAGAGACTCTGAACTGTACACCCATGAACCTGTTTCAACCTGGGCTGGATGAAGGCGGAGCAACCACACCCACTTCAGAATTTCACAGATTTGGGACCTCTGGAGCTCCCTTTAATTCTACATACATTCACACTTATATTTATATGCTTTTTTATATACATATATATACATGTGTATATGCACGTGTATTTCTTAACAGTTCATCTTGGCAAAATAAGAAATCTAATGATCAGACTTTTCACATTTCCACATTTTCAATGATGTATGTATCTGGACATTTGTAATTAATACAGTTTTTGTTGGTTTTTTTGTTGGGTTTTTTTTTTGCTGCTTCTGTATTTGCTCTTCATGGCTATCCAACTAGCATTCTGTGCTAATAGTCTTGTGCTGCTTTTGCTGATCATTCTTTCCAGCTATTTCTACAGCTTTGAGAATGGTGCTGTCTATGTTCAGTCATGCAAGACCACACAGAGGGACATTTTGGCCACATAGTTCAGAAGACTATTTCAAAGAAGTTGTACTTGGGGACTTACCTGTGTAGCACAGGAATTCCTCTTACAAAATGTAGCAATTGGACAATACTAGTATCACTCCTGAGCTCGGTAATGAGAGTGACACAAGACCATCCTTAAAACCTGTGTTTTAATCATCCCAAGCTGTTCAATAGTTTTTGTACATGCCCTTTTGCCAAGCTGCTAATTTGTCTCTTTGTTCTAATTCTGTTTTGGTGAAAGGTGACTGAGTTGCGGTATAGGGAAAACTGCCTTTTTTGATTATAAGATTTTAGCCTGCTGATTTGGCAATCACAGAAAGAGGCATTCAAAGGAAAGAAATGATGTTTGTATGACCATGTGAAGTCCTTGGGTAGAAGAGAACCACTTAATTATTATGTCACTTCTTATGAGATGACATTTCATTTATATTGCTTCTCCAAATTGGTTTCAGCACAGAATAAACTGGATGTAACAGTGCTCCATGTTGGTGCAAAAACAAAATTTTGAATAAAAATTCATTGAAAGAGAATCAGAGGTGAAAATAAATCCCCAAAGTAGAATAGGCAGTGATGAAGGTAGGCTACTGTAACTTTAATTTTTTGCCTGCTTGTGCAATATAATACTGTCTCTAATTAAGTAAGCACAGAACAGTATTTATAAACACGGCAAATCCTAATTCTGTTTTATTTCAAAGTTTAATGCAGATGTCTTCTCCCTCACTCCTTTCTCCATTCTTCCCCCTGCTCTCTTAACTAAATAGTGCTAGTGAAGTGTTATATCTCCACAAGTTACCAGTTGTAGTGACTTTGATATGCACAAACTAGGTGGGAAAAGAGTAATTATATATCAAAATTTTTAGCTATTGTATAAAAGCTCTGCTTACATTTTTGTATTGAAGGCATTAAAAACAGTACTGCAGCTTAAAAGTCAACTCCTTTAATAAAAGTAAAACATGAAAGTTAAGACTGGGACAGTTGATTCTACCTGGTAGGTGACAAAAAGCTGTTGTTGGACTTGCTGTCATTCATCAGCAGTCTGAACCTCCATGGATAGGTATTGGCTGATGTTACATAAGTGATGTTGCATTATTTTGGATGTTGCATAAAAAAAAGGATGGCCTCAGTCTGATATCTAGGGATGAATGTCCCTCTTACTTGAAGTTTAAGCTAAAATAATGCACCCTGTTGCAGTCATTAGAGGGCAATTACATCCCAATGAAATATTTCGGTTACAGTGATGGTGTGGTATTGTTAATTTGGTGCATCTATTTGGATTTCCTGCATTCTTGCTTTATCTTTCTCAGAAAGTATTTAAGATAAGTATTTCATACTGTTACTCTTTATTTTGAAATACAGCAAAATCTGATACCAGACAATTTTCTACAATACTTCTAACTGAATTGAGATATTCTGACCTCTAAAGGTAAGAACAGTAACAGAAAAAAGAGGCAATAATCTGTGATTACAATATTAAATGATGTTTACAGAAGCAAAGCAGAATTTTAAATTTCTGTCTATGTCCAAAGAAATTTTTCAGAAGAAAAGGCATAATAAAAGTTCAGCACCTTTCCTGCTGCTGTAAATGGGCATATGCACATATTACTAATTTTGTAGGAAATGAATATTGAGTGTTATTACTTGTGAGTCTACGTCTACTTGACTACTATTCCTTCTTTTCACCGCTTCAGGAATCTTAATTCAGTGACACTTGTACGAAGTAAGACCAAATATCCATTTGACCAATCCAAGTATAAAATGTGATGCATAGTGCATGCCAGAGCTTGCTCTATTTTCCAGTCTTCTGTGCTTTGAAATAGGTTTTGTTTTTCATTTGGCAAACTGGCAGCACAAGTCCTCACAGCTGTTACAACATTTTCATGGCAACGCATATTATTACAGACTCATAGTCTGTGCCTTATATGTGTGACAGATTTTTTTGTTTAAATCCTCAATCAGTAGGATTTTTATCTTCTTTACACAACTGAACACCTCTAATCTGTGTACAGTAGATATAAACATGCATAACATTTTAATGAAAAATGGCCTCCGCATAGTAATCCTATTATTTCTTTTAAACACCAAAAAATTTTGCTCTTGGATTTTAATGTATGTTCAGAAAAATTTTACATTCTGCTCTGACTCTCTTCCTTGTGTTCATTTTCTATGTAATTTAATGGAATTGCATTATTTAATATAGGGTTATTAAACCATCCCACAAATTTTTCTGCCTGAGACAGTTATCTACTAAATCTTAATTGATTTAATAACTGCTATAAAATGTGTTTAGTATCAATAGAAACATATTTACTTAATTTCTAATACATTTTATCAGGTTTTGCTCTAAGGCGCAGTACACTAAGGAATAAACAAACAAATAGATTGGTTTATTTATAAACAATGAAGTCCAAAGCAAGCACCTAAATGAAACACTGATTAATTCTTCCCTTCCACATATTCTAAGAAGCTCCCATAGGAATACCTGCAGCTGGGAGGCAGTTCTGAACAGGGACATGCAAATGATTGTTTGAGTTTTCTGTTTGTTTATTTGTTTGCTTGATTAGTCAAAAAGCTCATTTCAGCCTCTGTGCTGCTCCAGTGGAACCTTCTGTGTTTCTTTGTTTTTAATAGAAACAAAATTGTGGCCTTCACATTTCAAAATCCTTTTCAACTAACCAGCTCCTAAAAACTACCCTTTCTATATGTGTTCAGCTGTTCTTGTGATAATATGTAAATTCATTTTCTTGGGAGATACCTTGAAATAATTGAGATGGCCTTTTTCTGACTAGAGCTATATTTCAGGAAGTATAAAATCCCACAAACAGACCTCTAAGAGGGAACAACAGTCACAATTATTTTGGCTTACTAGATACTAATTCAAGTACTTTGCCTTGTGCATGATCTAATAATCTAGCACATTAAAAAAATAAAGATTTCAGCAGCAGAAATGTATATCCATAATGCTCTCTGACACAATTGTGTGCAGCAGTGATTATTCTTGTTTGCTCATCCATGAAGCTTCACAGATTTGAAATATGGAAATACTTTGCTCTTCTGGAGACACAATTCATCGTACACCTCCCCAACACACTGGTGTGTAGGGAACATGAATCTACAGTGTTACAGGACTAGTGAAGGTATAACTTATTTTCCTTGAATAAAAAAGCCCCAAACATTAGGTAGCTCTGTACATTATGCAATTATGTATTTAGCTGACCCAATAAATATTAATACCCCTAATTTAAACAGGGAGAGATAAAATGTGTTCTGTTTGAATAAGCAACGAGTTACAACAGTTTCGTAGATGAGGAAATACTCTAGGTAAGATAATTTTTTTTGTTTGCCCCTTTCTTCTTATCCAAATAATTTGAGCATTTGTCAGTGTAAGAACTTGAAAAAATAATGATCCTCCCAAACTGTAAAATAGCAGAAACTGTTATGTTTGAATTATATATTTGCCAATCAGCAGTCTTTGAGGAGATTAAGAGATGAGTTTTTCAAATATTTGGAGTGCTAGATATAGACTTTTATGGGGTTTTTTTTTCACTGTGTGAGTCTATGTCCATGAAAATAAAATTTCTTTTTAGTTTGGCCAAGTTAACTGGTTTAAAACTACTTTCATATAGACAGCATGTAAGTACACTGTTTTGTGTTGCTGAAACCTGGGAGAACCAAACCCATTTTTTGCTAATAGCAGCAGTCAGCTCTGCTACTGACCTGCAGAAAGTTTGTAGGAATATGTCCATAATCTATGGATTTTTACATTATTATTTTCCCTTTTGTGTTTATGGCTCTGCAGAACTAAGATACAAAGCACATCCACACAACACTTCACAGGGAAGCTGTAAAACCCCAGCTTAAAAATTAAAACAGCCCAAACTGCATTTATTTTGAAAGGGCACCTGGATATAGCTGTACATTGTCAGATCAACTAAAACCGTATTGACACTGAAGTAACAAGGAAACGTGCCTGTAACGATTTTTGTAATTCATAGCTTCGGTAGAACATACTCTGTTATATCCAGAAACCCACAGGTGCTAGACATATTTTCTTCCAGAAATTTTTCAGAGACACCAGAGAAACTTGAATGACATTTTTAAGTTATGAGTTCATTCAATAGATGCAAGTGTTACTGTACTGCAGGATGGTTTGCTGTGTATTTGGCAGAAAACTTCTCATCTTTGTGTGTGTGAATATCTTGTAGTCAATTGTGGTTGCCATAAATGGTGAAATTATTTGCACTGCTGTTCAAGGTCCCTTTTTTTATGCCTGAAGGTACAAGAATTCAAACAGGGGCTATGAACTCTTCCATTCACAATGCAGAAACCATATTGTGTGACCAAAAAGATGTAACAGATTGAACAGTGAGTGGTTCCTCAGTTTTAATAGTCAGCTCCAAGACTTAGCAAGATCTAACCTCCCTGCTTGCCCCCCCTTGACTGGGGTGATAGAGGGTAATAAAGCATTTGAGAAAAAAATGCATTTTGAGAATGTAGCATGTATTTCATTAGCACCATAATTCTTTCAAGAAATAGTTTATTAAGAGCTATTATCCCATTTGTGTTGCTAATATACTTTATACAGATGTCATGTATGAATTTTCAGAGTACAGGTCTTGACTACTCACTGGGACATTATTTTTAATCAGTCAAGTCCAGTTAAAATGTTAAATTCTTTGTGTATATAAGCATATAGGTCTTATAAATATAAATAACTTATGTTCCCATAGTGTTTTATTTTAGTAGTGGTCAGAAAAGTACAGATTCTTTTTCTTCATACAGATTGGTGTTTGTTGTATTCTTTCCTCTGATTAATGATAACTGATGCTGTGATTCCCAAGGCTGTATACAAAAATGACAGGACTTACTTGCATTGGCACTGAAAAATAAGCACATTCATTTCAGTATTTATGTGTGTGTGAGATACTTTTCATAATCTATGTCTTCTGTAGGATTCATTTATTTGACATATGAGAAGCAATTTTTCTCAGACTGCATAGAGACATTTCAGAATGCATTTGAAGAAAGAACAAAGAATAGAGGTAGATTCACAATTAGATTTAGTCAATTACATGTGACTCGTATAATTAAAACAATATAATCTTTATTATTAATAATAATAGAGTGATCTAGAAGAAATAATTGTAAAGAAAAAGAACTACTTTTATCTCTTGGCTATACAGTCATCCAGCTCTAAGGCAGAGGCAAAGTGTATTTTCTCTTGGTCAGTTCTACATTTGGGTTGCTGAACACTTCCCTAGAAGAAGATATCACTGATAAAATAAAAGAATCTCTTTTGAATATTCTCATCATTAGGGTATAGACAATCTGGATGGTGACATGCATGCCTAAATGACATCCTCCCACTTTTTACAAAGCATGACCCCTGGCTAGTTTTGGGGCAAAGACCAAGAGATGACTCTGGTTTGGATTCCCCAGATGGGATGGGCCTAATATATCCTACCAGGTAGCTTCAGGCAGTTTCCTTGTTCGTGTTTCCTTGTCAGTGTGCATAAATGCTGAAGTGCCTCATCAGAGACATTTAACTTTTTGTATGTTTTGTGTCCCAGCTGCATCTGAAGTCTTGACTATATGGGTGAGTACAAACACATTCAAGCTACTTTGTCCCTTCTCTGGGGTGTATGAACACACACAGGGACAGGCCCACGTTTAAACCAGTGTAGAGCTTCTCTACTGACTAACCAAGAAGGCTGTCAGGATGATTTGCAATGTAAAAAAAAAAATTCAAAAAGTCACCTCTGCTTAACAGCATCAGGACTCACCTTCCCAAGTACAGATGTCTGTGGTTTAGGTATTACAATAGTTGTCTGCAGCCTACTCCAGCCTTTAAACATCGACTGAGTGATGAAACAGGTTTGAGCTAATCTTTGTGATACATGAAGTTGAATTGGGACTTTGGGGCTCTTGTTCACATGTATAAATATCTGAAGGGAGGTTATAAAGAGGACAGAAATGGGCTGTTTTTCAGAGGTGCCCAGTGACAGAGACACTGGACACAGCATGAAACACAGGAGGTTCCCTCTGAATATCAGGAAACACTTTTCACTGTGATGGTGAGTAGTCTGACAGGTTGTGGAGTTGCCATTCTTGTAGAAATTTAAAATTTGTTTGGACATGGTCCTGGATATGGCCCAGCTCTAGGTGGCCCTGCCTGGGCAGAGGGGTTAGACCAGATGACCATGAGATGTCCCTTTCAACCCTAACCATTCTGTGACTCTGTGACCCTGTAATGTGTGTTTTCTCAACAGGATTTTAGAGTTATGGCTTCTTTCACTGATTCATTGTTGCAGAGATTGATATCTAGGTCTTAATACCATGGGGTAGGGAGAAAAAATATGCATGTGGCACTATTTTTATCCTATAATTTAAATAAAGATTTAATCTCAACACTTGGCTGGTTTTCTTGGGCAGAAATGTATCTGCTAAGTAGTGCAATCATTGGAACTAAATATTCTGTGCAAATTGGCACAGGAATCAGGACAGGAAATGGGTTGGAGTTTTCCCATTCTAAAGGTGTGGCAAAGAAATGTTTTTTTCAACCAGTAAATTCTAAATTAATTAAATTTTCCAGTCCACATTTATTTTCATTCAATATTAAAAAAAAAAATTTAAACAGAATCATTAGACATATTTATGTCATATGACCAATTTGAGTTTTAATTAATTGTACTTCATTGACAGAAATCCTTTAATGTTAATCCACAGGAGTGTTATTAGAAGAAGGACACTGTGAAACTAATATTTGATTATTGTGGAGTTACAAACATGCAACATAATCTCTGCATTGTAAATGTCTGTGACTTTTGCATATAAATATATGGCAGTTAACTTGTATTGCATATTTACCCTCAACAGGCTTTTTAATTTTTTAAATGATTTTTTAAAGGATTTTTCATGCTGAAAGCTCTGATCTCAAATATTCTGCAATTTCCTTGACAGGTCTTTGCTCTTAAGTTGCTGGTATATTTTCTTAGTCCTAATTCTGTTTTGCCATTAAAGTAAATAATTATGAGTGTTTTGTTCAAAAAAGGTCAGTTACACAGTCCTTTCCTAAAAATATCAGTAAACAGCACAGAATTTACCTGGCAGACCAGTGATCTACCATACTGAAGGCACAACCACACCCTGCTAAGCAGAGGACATGGCTCAGGTAAAAAATGTCATTCCACATAAACCTTGCTCCTTGTTCTTTTGTAAGCATATTCATTTTAGTAATTTTGATCACAGTTCCCTTCCATTACTGCGTTTTGTAATTTTATGTTTTGTGAAGATTGTAATACTCTGGTTTTAAGAGTATATGACTGTCTAAGGACTCCTTGCTAGCTTTGGTGAAATTATTTACAACTCTGCAACATGACCACAAAAGGATATTGATTCATGATGGTTCTGCTGGGATAGCATTTAGCATCCTATCCTACTTGCTTCAGAGAGACATAAGTGATCACATAGAAACAGAATTACAGACACTGGGGGATGAAAAAAAATAACAGAATTTTCATTATTTTTACTTAAATAAGACACCAAATATGTGGAGGGGAAAAAATAAAGCCACTGTAACATTTTTTTAAAAGTTCCATTTTGTGTGTAATTTATCATTTATCATAACAATTAGTTATTTAAATAGTATCAGGGCAGATTATCACTCTATGCGCTTCCTGAATACATACACTCACAAATGTACGTGTGCCCACCTGTCTGGGAATCTAAGGAAAATACACTCTGTGACAGGATGTGTATCACCTGGCAGAGGCTCAGAGCAACACAGTTCTTCCACTGTATGGGAATGCCTAAGAAAACAGTGTTCCTTACTACCGTTCAAAATGCCACTCCCAGTTCAGCATCAGACTCCCCTGAAGTTCGTAAGGTTTTTGGGGTTTGCTGAATTACGTCTCAGTTAAGTTACTCATGAGCAGCTGGGCTCATGGGTGAGCGTGATGTGTGTTTGTATGTGCATGTGATTTACACAAAATGTGATGCAACACAGAAAAGTAAAAGAGCCCTTCATCAGGAGCAACCAGCCCAAAAGAACAGGGTTGGTGTGACTTTACAAGAAATACACCTAATGCAAAATTATATGTTTCAACACTGGGAACATTTCAAAACCTTTGGCAGTGGTTTGGCATACTTGCTGATGAGATCCAAGGAGAAAACTCTGTTTCTGTTTTGTTTTTTTTTTCTTTCAACCCCTTACACTGATCTTAATGGTTGCAAAGCTGATATGCAAGATTCTTATGTGAAAATGTTTAATGATTTTAAAAAGAAAATTAATAGCTCTTGTTCCCCAAGAATAACATCATTTTAAGCAGGTGACTTTTGCCTGGATTCCCTGCAAGGGAAGGAGGTGTAATGATGTAGTGACACAATTATTTTTGCGTAGGGTGTGCTGTGGAGACATAATGGGTAATGTGCAGTGAGGTAAGAACAGAGCTGCTGCAGGTGTGCAGCTTTGCAAGGTGCTAATTAAAAAGCAGGTGAACACAAGTAAGGAGCAGGGTTGGTACTTAGAGAGGTGGTGGGGAATGAAGGTACAGTGCAAACTCAATGTCTTGTAATGCACAATGATAAAAAGGTTCTGATTCTTCTGTTTTGCCTGATGTAGCCACAGCTGAACTAATTTAGTCCAGAGTAAATGTTCAATTATATATCTTAGAAACAGCAATCCCTACTCTATTATAAAATGCTGACAAGAAACAGAGAAAGACTTCTCTTGTTAACTCACACATTTTAAATTTTAAAATCTGTTGTGGGAAAGGGAACACTGACAAAGGTAAAGAGATGGCTTTTCCAAAATTTGTGCAATAGGCTGCTGAAGTTTAAACTGCCATTTGAATGCCAGCTGCCAAATAAATCGAATGTGATATTTCCTGGTGAAAAAAAACGAAAACAAAACACCAACTTTGACTGTTATTAGGAAGGCAAAGTAGGAAGAAAACCTCTCCCATGCTTCAAGTCTAAAATAAATGTTTCCACCAAGACAATAAATCAAATTGCCAAGCATTTTCATGATCCAGTAATCAAACAGAAAATTGTAACTGACCAAGTAAATATTTCATTTTGATTGTTTTAACGTCCTGAATTCCAATTTTGCTAGGTATTTATATTTTTTCTTAAAAATAAAATTGAAATTTAAAAATCGTATTCTGAATCAGAAAAATGAACTTTTTACTGAACATATGAACTGCGACTTATAAAGTCCAAAAACTGTGGAAACATGACATTACGTCTTCTTTTAAACTTCATGTTTTTCAGCATCTGTAACACTTTTCCAGAGATTAATTTTGAAAAGAATGTCATCATTGTGCACTAATGAGTAGACAGAGTGTGTTTTGGAGTGTATTCTTTGCATATAGTATTTTCACATTCAACCTCTGTAACTGGAGTTCATGAAGACAATCAAATAAAGCTCAATCAAATAAAGCTGAATCAAATAAATCATTTAGTCCTTTTTTTTTCCTCATAAAAATTCTATGGAATAATATATTCTATTATATTTTGAAAAAAATGTATTTGTTGCTATCAACAGAATTTGATTTATTAGAAATCCTCTACAGGTAGGCTTTGTTTGAATGTTTCAGATAGTTACTTTGTGTGGACTGTTTGTAAATTTCCTGAATTTTAGTGCTTGGTTTTGATTAGCTATTCACATAAGCTCTTTAAATATGACGTACATTGATTTCAGCACCTAAACTTGATTAATATAAATTTCTCAGACAGAAGTGTTTTTATTCTTGCAACAATTCAGTTAAAGTCATCCCAGTTTCTAAGTGAATTGAAAAGGCATAGAAGATTTTAGTTCTGATACACAGAAATAAGGATTTAAGGATAAGTAAGTAGTAGAATAAGGTTTAGAAAGAAATGAACTTTGTATTAAAGCAGATCAAGCAGGTGACAATACCAAGGACACATTTATAAGGAATGCTATAGATATAGAGGTCTTTTTAAGTGGAATAGGGAATATTCTGAGATATTAAACATCCCTGGTTATTTTCATAACGTTATTTTTAGTTCTTTGACTTAAGGAACTGACTGAGATTGAACAAAATTTTAGCGGCAGATAATGAAATGCCTTTCAGAATCTGAGTATATATGAGACAAAGTCGCACAGGAGATACCTGGAAAAGCAGGGAGCTGAGCTGCAGTCTCCTGTGGCCTGGAATACTGCTCAGTCCATTGAGCAGCCTTTCCTCCTTCAGGTAAATTAACAGAACTGGTCATGTTTCTAATTAGAGGGACATTAAATCTTTGCCTGTGATTGCATAACTACGTTTCACCTTCAAGGTCTTGTATATAAAACCTTGAAATACAACCCTGCAAAAATTTTGTCTATTAAATCTATCTAGAGTCTCTTTCAGATATATGTTGCAAGTGATCTCAAAAGATCGTGGCTGAGTTAAACTCGTATTTAAGGGACAATTATTTTGCAATTCATCGTACTGGATAGTAGCAGTAACAGTACACTATGCTAAACATAGAGTTTCCCATGACAGGACCTTACAGATTTAATGCAAATCAGTTAGTTTAATGATAACTCTGAGAAAACCAAGGCAGAGTTTGGTGCTCAGTCTTAAAATCAGGAGAACCACATAGTAAAGAGGAACATGAATGAAGCCCTGAGAGCAGAAGGTTCTACTTGAACACCTATTACATCTAATGGAAAGACCACTGAGAAATTCCAGGCCTGTCTATAAACTCCAAGGGAAATTAGTTTGGGGTCATGAAAAACAGATTTTTCCTTCCAGTATTGGCTGAATGATAAAAGCAATAGTTTGGGGGTGTTTCTGATGTTATTTTAAAGACTTTTCTTCATAACAATTAGCATGGTCACACATATAAGCAAGGCAGAGCTGCTCTGAACTGAGAGAATGTCCCTGAAGTCAGTGTCAGTTGTATGTGTTCCATAAGAGACGATTCACAACTCTCCTAAGCCAATAAAAACAGCACTAAGATAAGAGATTTTGAATCAAGACCTGTTTTCTAAAACTGAAATATTCTTTATCTCTTTTGAGCACAGGTATTTTCTTCTTACTTTAGGGATATAAAACAGAATGATTTTGGTATAAATGCATGTGTGTCCCTAAAGGCTATGCAAATCGGTCATTAAAACATGACATTTCATCCCGCAGTGATGTAAAGGGAATTAAAATGCAATAAATTGAAAAAAAAATGCAAAGGTAGGACACACAAACCAGCAGAGCTGTTCTTCCTGTGCTTTTGAAATTTCAGTATTTTTGAGATACAATAATTTTGTGCAGAAAAATCAAGCCAGTCCCACTGATATGTAAGTCATTTCTATAAAACCCATGATAAATGAATCAAACATACAAATGCAGTGGTTTTCCTGCCAAGGTAAATTTCTCATGCTGAAAATCACTGGATATTTTTGCTCTATGGAGCATCAATTCTGTTTTGTCTGATGACACAGTAGGGATTAATAAGTTGCATTCCCCTGTCATTAGTTAAACATGTGATAGCTACCATTTATTTGTAAAGTTTGTGAACCTTCAAAAAAGTGACAAGTTTATAACTCTTACCCATCCAACCAGTATAACGTGTCATTTTGTAATCTGTGGAGGCTAAGGAGTCTCTTGTATTTTACTGTAATTTCATCTTCTCAGGCATGCATGTGTGTTTGCATGCATCTTAAAGAAGGTCAGAATGCAAGACCGTAGGGCATTTCATTCTAATGGATTAGCAATTGAAGTGCAAATATTCATCCAGGTGGTCCACCAGCTGAATGTAAATTGTATAGACTGTGAAGTATGGACGAATTTATGTGCTGCTCCTAGCGGAGGGTTGGTATTGTGTAGCATTCCTCCTAGCTGGGATGGGAATACATACCTCTGATCTAAATTAATATTTAATTCTCAAAAGTAATGTACCATGCAGTAGTAGAGCCTTTAGTTAGTGTGGTAATAAAAAGAAGCTTAATTGGAAATTCTTTTGAGAACTTGCATGTACTGTACATTATTAGCCTGGGGTAGGCCATTCTCACCTCCATTAGTTTTCTGACTGATAGAACACATATACATTCTGCAATCTGTGTAAGTAGAGAATACGGGTTTTTTATTCCCCCTGCTATTTTCCTCAATAGCCTTCCAATATTTTCTTGCTCCAGTAAAACAGGCTGATGTAACAATTTGGCATGTATTGCTTAAAGCTACTTCCATTGTCTTTGGACAGGTTGGCTGCCAGTTCAAATGGATTTGTTGAAACAACGTGCTTTTACCAGGCTACACTCACTTCTTCTCTTAGCAACAAGAGGTTCTGACGTTAGCAAGCTTATTTTGGAAAGCTCTGCTCTGCTCAGTGTGGGATCACAGCACCCCAAGGGCTTGAAGTCAAACTTTGTAACTTGTAGCTTAATCAACAAGCTGCAGAAACATCCTAGAGACAAAGCAAAAAATATTTGCTTTAAAAAATAAATAAATCTGAGAATATGGTAATTAAATGCTTAGGGTAACAATGAAGATGCTGTAATGGCTCAAATATCCAGTTTGCTATTGATTTACAGTGACACATTAAAACCAAAATAGTATTAAATAGGCTAATGACATTGAGAAGCCTGTAGCTGAAATTAAGTAGTTTATGTCAAAAAATCAGTAGGAGATTCTGGTAAAAATAGAATATAACAGTTGCAGAAAATTAATTGAGTTTAAAAAATAAGGAAAACCTAAAGAAAAAGGTGCAAAACCTTATCTTGCCACTTTCCTGACCCTCTTTTCCCCCTTGAGAATCAAGTGAACGATGTTTTATTTGTAAACATTTTTACAGGACAGATAAGGCTAGAAAGGCAGATAAATATTCTTGAGATAAATATTCCTGAGAGTTCTCAGCCTGGGAAAGATCCCAAGGGCTTTCCAAGCTTGTTCTGTGGGTCTCAGGCAAGTGGAGGAGAATTTAGCTATTAAAGGATAGAGAAGAGAATAAATCTTAATAATACAGTAACACTACCCATTTCAGTGTTGAGTATGAATATTCACACACCTAACTTTAGGTACTTATCTCAAGTGTTTTGCTGAGCTGAAGACTGAGGACAGCCTTGAGGAGCTGAGACCTGGCAGATTGTACATGAAGGAAAACTCTCATATTCTGTGTCTGCAGCTGTGCTTTGCACCTCCACATTTCATAGAGATGACTTCTGTCTCAGTGTTAGCAATGACTCTGACCATCAGGACAGGTGTCCCTTGGGCCAGGCTTTGATCACTCTTAGAAGAAAAGTGCACTTCATTTCCCACTGGCTTCAGCAGGGCTTCAGAGCACTGAGCATTTTAAAGGTATCAACCCGTGTAGTGCTTATGTAAGACGTGGTTCCTGAGAACTGGAAATAAGTCATTGTATTTTGGGAAAAGGAGTTTGACACAATGAAATGTTGCCTCTGGTGTGCCATCAGATGTGTTTCCCCTTTATCTCCTGAGTGTGAATATGTTAGCATCAACACTAGAGGGAGAGCAGACTTGATAAACCCTTGAGGGCTCTATACTCATAGGACAAATATTGCTATGGAGGAGTGCAGTCACTGACTGCAAACAAAACAAATTCAAGGGGAAAATCCCTCTGAGCTGACCTTTTTAAAGTAATCATTTTAAGATTTAGTGTTACTTCTGTATTACTCAATTTCTTTTTTTAAACATGTAAGGCTGTAATTCCAAGAAAGTTGTTTTATAATGAAATACACAGGTATTTCCAGGGCTTTTAATGTGTGAGCTACTGCACAAACCTACAGCTCCAGCTGCTGGCAGATTTTCCTGGATATTCTCAGCCATAAGATGTAAAAGAACCCTAAAAAAACCCACCCTTTTCTACATAGAAAAAATAACACATAAATAATAGTAATAAATATTCATAACTTTTCCTAAACCCACAAGTGTTTAGAGACCTTTAAATCTGCTTTTCAAGGCCAGCCTTGCATTGTGTAACAAATAGATACACAGGATACATTACTAACATGGCACAAATCACAGGCTAGGTGGATACACTGAGTCACAATGCTGATGTATACATATGTATATGTATGATATATCTAGATATCATTAAACTTTCCTGATCTGTCTTTGTGCCTGACAGGTGTTAGTGGATTGTAGGTTTCAAACTAAAAGATAAAATGAAGCTTCTAGTTTAGATAGAACTCATTGCTTTTATTGCCTTTTGTCAAAATAATAATGAAAAGGAATTCTTGCGTATGAGAAGACTGGACTCAAGCCATGTGTACAAATGATAAACCAAACCCACAATTAAATTATGGAAGTTGTTAAAGACAACAAAGGAAGTGACAAGGAGTAAAATGCCTTCCTTTAGGAATAAGTTAGCCTATAATACAGCAGGATCTTGCAATTGTCTTATTTTTAGGCCAGTTTCTGGAGTATACTACTGAGTACACAGTGATTGCCTAGTGGATCTGACAATAAGAAAGATAAGGACTTTTCTTTTCTTTTCTTTTCTTTTCTTTTCTTTTCTTTTCTTTTCTTTTCTTTTCTTTTCTTTTCTTTTCTTTTCTTTTCTTTTCTTTTCTTTTCTTTTCTTTTCTTTTCTTTTCTTTTCTTTCTTTTCTTTTTTCTTTTCTTTTCTTTTTTTTCTTTTCTTTTCTTTTCTTCTTTTCTTTTCTTTTCCCTTTTCTTTTCTTTTCTTTTCTTTTCTTCTTTTCTTTTCTTTTCTTTTCTTTTCTTTTCTTTTCTTTTCCTTTTCTCCTTTCCTTTCCTTTTCCTTTTCCTTTTCCTTTTCCTTTTCCTTTCCCTTTTCCTTTTCCTTTCCTTTTCCTTTTCCTTTTCCTTTTCCTTTTCCTTTTCCTTTTCCTTTTCCTTTTCCTTTTCCTTTTCCTTTTCCTTTTCCTTTTCCTTTCCCTTTTTTCCTTTTCCTTTTCCTTTTCCTTTTCCTTTTTTCCTTTTCCTTTTCCTTTTCCTTTTCCTTTTCCTTTTTTTCCTTTTCCTTTTCCTTTTCCTTTTCCTTTTCCTTTTCCTTTTCCTTTTCCTTTTCCTTTTCCTTTTCGCATTAATAGAACTATTTTCATGAAACTTTACTGTAAACATAAGCAAAGTAGTAGGAGAAATGTTAGAAGTGGCTCAAAATGTACCTGAGCAGCAGAGGTCAATGTGCAAGTGAAACGTCAAGGGTCGTGTTTGGGAGACTGAGTAAATCAATGCCTTTCTCTTCAAACTGGACGTATCTGAGCGTCTAAAGCTATAAAACCCCCACAAAACTTGCTGATGAAACAGTGTCTCTAGAAATTAATGCTCGTACACATAAAAACCCTCAAAATCCCCCCGAAACCAACCAACCAACCAAAACACCCATCCTGCCACCCCCACATAATGCTGCTGTTTCAGGTTGTGGTTTCATATTACCCATGTGCTGTGAGTGCTCATTGATCCAGAAAAGAAACTGCAGTTGTTTTCCTCTCAGATTTCTTTTTTAGCTATCATCAGATGGGCCTAGACCTCTGCAGAAGCACAGCCTGGGGCAGCCAGGTGTTGTAGGACTGCATTGTGAAGCCAAAGAGGTCACACCCTTCTGGCGACCAGCATGGAAGTCAGGATAGTGAGATCTAATGAAATTTCCTTTTTTATGATTTTGTGGAGGATTAATCCTACAATTTTCAAATATTAGTTGGATTAAAACACGTGATTAAAGATTATAAATTTAGCTTGAAAGATTAGGAAATATCAGAATTGCCTTTGCTTGAGTAATGTTCATTTGACCCTATCAGGCACTTGTGGTATGACTTCGTTTTTAATTACAGGATCACATGCTATTTTTCAACAGTAACCCTACCTCATTTAGTTAATAGGCCATCTCTGTTCCAAGAATGGTCCCAACTTGTAGAGTTAAAGATACTCATACCTTACATGTGGAACCACAGTTCCTCATACCTTAGTTCTCCACATGTAAATTAGGTATAATAATAGTATGCTGTCTCACTGGTATGTTGTGAAAATAACTTAATTGGTGTTTGCGCATCACTTGGTGACTACAGCAGGCTACAGGAAAGCCCAGGAGGAAAATAATAATTTTGTATCTAGAGAAAACCTTGAGTCGCGTGCATTATACAGGGTGTGGGACACATTTTGGACAATGACTAACAAACAAGATGTGGAAAGAGAACAGATCAGCAGTGGCATCAGACATCACATGTTGGCTGCACTTGATTTTAGCAGGTTAAGTGCATCCTGGCTCATCTGCTTGAAAGGTAAAGAAGAGGAAGGGGCAGGTGCACAAGAACTAACACACTTCAGTCTGCACACTGAAAGGATATTTACTGGTGGGAAAGAAAAAGAGTATGTGGCCTATATCTGCTAAATTCCCTATTCTGCCTTTACCTGCTAAATGCAGAATTTCCCTAACTGCTAGGGAAATAACTGCAGTGTAATCCAAGGGTTGCACAGGATACATTACTTTGCTGTTCTCTAGCTTTTGAGTGCTAGAGCTTATAAACTAACCACACTCCTCTGAACATATATATCCATCTTTTTATGTATATACTTAGATTCCGTCTACTCAAAGAAACATCCTGACTGCTCTAGATTCTTCTCTGACAGTCCTTAAATAAACATTCATGAAATACAAACCTCATTCCACAAAAACCACCAATAACCAAAAGCATTCAAGATCTATATTATAATCCATCCCTGCTAACGGAAACCTATATGGTCTTGCAGCAGTCCTTGTAGTTTCTCAGCTAAGTCTTTAGTCAATCATGCTGATGAGATGGCTGATGAAAGAAAGCCTCTGCAAAAATGAAAAGCCCTGCAAAAGATTAGGCTGTCAAACTGAGACATCTTTGTGATCATAACTGGCAGGATGGTTTCAGATGAGTCTCGTTTTTAGGGAGTTCAGGACTGTAGAAGACAAAATAAATCCCTGAATATCCACTTGTTTTTTTCAGAAAGCCAGAGGCAAAGCCAAGTGCTGTATCAAAAATGATAGCCTAAAATTCTCATAATAAAATATGACAAGGAAAGCAGATAAATTTTGCACCACTTTTAGGTATCAGTTTAGGTATCAGTTGGAGAGAAAACCTAGCCCAACAATCCAAATGTATTTCTACAGGACAAATTACAGTTCTCAATCTAGAAATGTAAAGTATATCTAAAATTACAGCTGTAAATTCTCTATTGTAAGGAAACTGGCCAAACCTTTTGGATATTTTGGTAAAGATAACATACTTCTGCAGCTGCTACATAATTTGATAGTAGTTGGAAATTAGAACAAAGAAAAATCACTCCAAATATCAACAACTTTGTAAAAAAAGGTAGGGTCATTGGCTCAAAACAAGCTGAAAGAGAGAGAAAAAAGCCTCAATATGTTTAAAACCAATATCAATTTCATCTTGGTTCTGTCTGTGTTTTTATGTAACACTTATTTAACTACATTTGATCCCTGCATATTTCTTACACAGAATCACAGCTAAAAAGGCTACTTAGAAGTGAAAATCTTCTATGACCTTTGCTGCCCCCTGTTAAAAGTGCTTTTATAATTATTTGTAGCAACTCTGTCATTCCATGAACATCAGTTATGGTGCTGCAAGCGGCTGGAGTAGATTCAGGGTACAGTATTTTCTTCTTACTGATTACAGTAATCAGTACCACAGCCTACATCAACTCCATCAAGCTCCTTTGTTGTCAAAGGAGCAAATTCCGTATTTCACAACTGTGTATTACTGCAAGAAGAATCAACTCCCACTTGACCCTGAACTTGTGCAGGATCTACTGCTCCAGCTGGATCTCTACAAATCTATCGGACCTGATGGGATCCATCCAAGAATCCTCAAAGAGCTGGCTAATGTTATCACAAAACCTCTCCTGAAGATTTTTGAACTGTCTTGGGAATCCAGAGAGGTCTCAGCTCACTGGAAAGTGGTTGTTCTGACTTTCAAGAAGGAAAAGAAGGATGACCCTGGAAACTACAGGCCTGTCAGTGTCACTTTAGTGCTTTCAGTAAAAGCATGGAAAAGATTATTCTGGGAAATATTGAAAAACACCTGGAGGACACCACAGCCATCAGTCACAGCCAACATGGATTCATGAGAGGAAAGTCCTGCTTGTTGAACCTGATTTCCTTCTACGACAGGGTAACCTGCGTGGCTGATCAAGGGAAGCCAGCAGATGTAATCCTTTTGGACTTCAGCAAAGCTTTTGGTACCGTCTCTCACAACCTCCTACTGGACTCAATGATCCTGATGGGTCCCTTCCAGCTCAGCATTTTCTATGATTCTATGAACCTGTATGAAAGGAAGGACGTACCAGTACTGGAATGAAATGCTCTCAAAAGCTCACCCAAAGCAGGGAGGTTGGATTGGCTTTTCACATGGCTGGTTACGAAGCAGCCTCAGCTTGTTAGTTCTGCTGGGTATATCAAATGTGTTTCTGTCTCTTTCCTGACAATTTGGGACTGTTTATAGTTCTCAACAGTAAAAAGCTTAACAGAAGGGAGGATTTGTAATATCATACTGTGCTCCTCTACCTCTGATAACATTTTCGTCTCTGTTGCCAAAAGAAATGTTTTGGAAGTGAATTTTTGCAGTGAATAAAAGTGGCATTCTCCAAAAGCACCAGATGAAAAAAAAGCTTTTTAAATATATAATGAGAAAAATATTAATAAAACAAAACAAAACCACATTTAGCAGGTATAGGCAAAATTTTATCACTTTTTTTTTTTATATGTTTCTACTCTCAGAAAATATTTTAAGGAAGTATTCTAGTGAAGATTGTCCAGAAGCGAAACATTTAATTGAAAACTAAATAAGTATTTTGCAGACGTACTCATAAAGTTTCTATTTCTGGCTGAGTAAAACCAAGAAAAAAAATTCATATGGTCTGTTTGTTTAAAAATAATTTTTCTCATGCAACAATTGAATTATATCATTCAGCCATTTCTATCAAAAAGTTAATGAAAATACTGGGATAGAGTGTTGACATGGAGCTAAGAAACATTGTTTAAAACCCTACGACCTTCTGCAAGTCAAACAAACAACACAAAGCTGATGAAACAGTATTGCTTGAAAGAGCAAACCAAAATAAAATAAATATTTTCAGTTAGCCCAGATTTTATTTTGTCCTGAATTATTTTAAAATAATTTTAAAAAAAGAAATGAAATAACAAAAATAAAATGCAGAAACAACAAGTGAAATGTTTCAGCTTCTCACAGTAACCCACTAGTTCTTCTGTAGTAGTCCCAAATCTGTGAATAATCATTCCAGTCAGTCCAAGTCCATCCTTCTGGGCTTTTTCTGTTTTTTGGTTTTTTTTTTTTTTTTTTTTTTTTTTTTTTTTTTGTTGTTGTTGTTGTTTTGTTTTCTTTTGTTTTGTTTTTTTAATAAATTAAATTAAATACTTGTAACGAAGCATAGAGTTTCAAACAGTGCTCCCATCCATGCACAGATGACTCTTTAATTCTTCCCCAGTTGTGTGGTCAGTGAGGGTTCAGGCTGTGCGTGTTGGCCCCCTGCACTGAAGGTTCTGAAGTAAGTGAAGCAGCGAGTCTCTGCTCCAAAACTGTGTTGACAGCATGTGCTGAGAGAGGATCCATTTTGATGTGTGAGGTCTGAGTGGTTCAAAAGGCCAAGCAGCTGTCAGACATCCAGGAAGAGGAAGATCTAGTAAAAGACCTGGTGTCTGATGAAAATCACCATAATGTATTTGTCAGGGGAATTTTTGTCTGCTGACTATGGAAGGGGTTTTTTGCTACCGTGGTTTCTCCTTTTGAGGAACTTGTCACACGGGAATGGGGAAATGGCTTTGCACCGGCTGTTCAGTACCAAAGCAAGGGCCTGCTCCCGTGTGGCTGTGGTAGAATCTGCCGAGCTGGAGAACACTGAGTAACAGTCTGTAAAGATAATGGAGAGCAAAGATGAACCCTCTGATCCCGTCAGGGCCTTTCCATTCCTTGCAGCAGGGTACTTACCAGCCAGCACACCCCTTCTGCTGAGAACCAAGACTGAACTCTTATTTTACTCTTTCAGCTGGCATGGACACACTTCCTTGGAATAATTTAAGCCACTGAATACTAAGTGTATAATCTGGCTGGATATTTCATTATAGCTCCACCCAAGTTACACAACTCTGAACATAACCTTTTGTTTTGTAAGGAGAACTACCACCAACTGAATTGCCTGGAGTTTCACAACAAGGACTTTACATTTGCATTGTTTGCCCCATAATCTATCCTGGATAATCAGGAACTCTAGTCTTGTCATAGTAAATCTGGCAATGTTTCTGTCCTATCAAACCGTGTTATAGGTGAAACAAATCAACACACTGTTTTTCTTAATAATTTCGGGGAATTTTGACTTGCCTTTATGGTCTTGAAATTGATGTAACACATATATACCTGCTCCTTAAAATTATGTTTATTTCTTTTGTCGCCTAATTGCAAGTTTGTCCTGCATCAACAGGGAATTTGTAAAGGAAAAACTGACTTTCTTCTTCCTTTTGGAGAACCATTGCTACTGCCCCCAGATGAAAATGAATTTCCCCAGAGAATTAATTATCAAAATAATCTGCAATATCAGTCCTTGATTCACTTGCTGCACAACTGTTACAGAGAGGTATCAGCTGATGTGAGTGTTCAGCTGATGTTATTGTTTGTTCAGCCAAGAGTTTGAGTCAGTTCTAAAGTATAGATTATGTCTTTATTTTGGTAAAAAGTACAAGAGGGCTTTGTCTGCAAATACAGGAGTAGGAAAAGCGAGGGAGGAGTTCTGGGTGGTGGGTGGTGTGGTGGTGGTGAGGTGCACTGAAAGGAATAATAGCATAAGGGGTTGAGACTGGGAAAGTTCTCTGAACTACATGGCATAATGTAAAAATTGTGTAATAGTAGAGAAATACTAAAATATTAATGAAGAGTGTCTGAAAGCTACCAGTCTTTTCATGTTGATGCTTTTTAAGACATGGTTACTACCTTTGTTTTGATACCAGAATGTAAGTCAAAGAGGCGGCAGAGAGGGGCTAATTAAGGCTATAGCATCCTTCTTGCTGTCAATTAAATATCTTGTCCATGAGAAGGCAAGATTTTAATATATGGAGTTTCAAGTAAAAAAAAAAATAAGAATTCCAGAATTTAGGAAAGGTCTTGGACAGAAAAAACAAAAGCCATCTACTCTGGTATGCTCTTTCTCTCATTAGTTAGAGCTGGATATTTCATGACAAGACAATAAAAAGAGAAAAGCTACTTCTACCAACACATAAATAGACTAATAATCTCTTCATTTTTGTATTATAGGGGTTTACTTAAAATCCAATGATTCAGGTCAACATGATATAGACGGTGGTATGAGTAAAATGAAAATAGATTTGAATCTGCTGTTTGATATCCAGAGTCAACAAATGTGACAAAACTATTTGTGAGTCAGAAGTTGTGTAAGCAAGCCAAATAGTTGAGACATCTTTCTCCCAATTGATTATAGGAGAGGTATTTGCTGTTCTGGTAACTAGAGTACAACATTAACATATTGGGCAGCAGATTTAACACAAACAAAGGAAGTAGTTTTTCTTTTGACAGATAATTAACTGATAGAACTTGGTGCCACAGGATGTTGTGGAGTCCAGAAGCAGCTTGAAAAGTATTAGGAAATTTTGCTGAGCGTAGATCATTATTGACTATTTAATAACATAGTCCACTCACATAGTCAGAAATTCCTTGAACGCATGGCTGCTGAAATAGTGTAGAAAGTGGCAAAGTGTCAGACTATACTTTCAGTGGTATAATATCTTCAATCTTGTGGCATCTGCTTCTGTTCATCGGTGGAAAAACTATTCTGGTCTAGATGGACTTTTGGTCTGACACAGTGTGGTGAATAATTTTTGTGCTCCTGTTAAGACGTGAGAGAGTACAGAGCTGAAAAATCCCATTTGACTAGCAATACTGTTTTGGCCCAAGCTTATAGAACTTGGAAGTCTCCGAGTTATGAGCTGAAGTATCTTGTCAAAATTCTTGGTGCTGGATTTAGGAGGATTTGATGTCTCCCTACCTCTAATAGCAGCTTGATGAGTGATTGGTAGATGTTTCTCATCTTTGTATCTCAGCTTCTCTATATCTTTTGAGGAAAGAGAATGCTGACCTGCAATTAGAGATCTTCTTGTTAAAAGCACCTGCAACCCCCCCCCCCCCCACCTAATTTGTGTTATTACATTAGTGTTAACTCTTTGCAGTAAAGTATTTAACTCTTGGTAAAATTCATGCTTGTCTGGAAAACTCTAGTTTATTTTGAGCTGTAAGCTCACCATATATTCACAAATACTTTATTTTAGTGCCCACACTGAATTGCTGGGATCACATCGGTAGAAATGTGGACCATAAAGGCACCCAGGCATCTCTATTTGCTGTAATCTGGTTGAGTTTTGCCCTGTATCTAATATGTAAGTTGTCTTGTCGCCTTTAGGAGAGGTGTTACCTCCATCACGACATGACATCACTGTGCCGATAACAATCGTCTCTGTCCGGCTGAAATCCCCGTTCGTGCTGTGAAGGTCGGAGCAGCAGCACCCTCTGCTGGGACCGGGGTCCGGGTCTTGGTACAGAGCAAGGAAAACCTTGAGCGGGGACGTTCTCCTTAAATGTGGGCATTCCTTTTCTCTGTCTGTCTGCTATAGAAATAGGGAATTCTGTGTCCTTTTCCATCACTTAAAATAGAGCTGGTGTAGTGTGTGCCTAGCTGGGCTTCACGGGCTTCTTCTGCGTTACATCCCCGCTACACACTCAAAGGCTTTTCTGCTTTTCTGTAGGAAGACTCACAGAAAGAAGCAACAAACATCAAAGAAATAAGCAGTGTAAGACTGAATTAGAGAGTACTGCTATCTTTTTCTAGGCATCTTTTGGAAATTATATGAAAACATTTTCTCACATTAAAAGAAAATGAAGCAGGATAGACTGAGTCTGAAAGGTTATTTGTCTGTATAATACCAAACATTTTGGATTTGCGTGGGGGTTTATAAAAATGAATATGGACCCAGCTGAAGCAGAGATAAAGCTCTTAAGAATCCTAAAGAAATTGTTTAATTAAAAATGTGAATTGAAAAGACAAATTAAGCCTTGCAAGTGCCATGCTTTTAGCAATTAGTGATCGCTAAGGAGTGTTTTGTGAGTTGCAGAGGTTAAAACAGTGAAGTGTGGTATAACTTAGGATATCAGAAACCCAGTTCTATTGCAAGCACACTTTGTTTTTAGTATCAGAGAAAGACACTCCTTGCCGTCTCCATGGTAAGAGCCCCAAGAAGGGCTCAAAGACTAGTGCCACTAGTTAGTGTTTTTTCACTAACCTGGTAGAGCAGTTTGTTTTGCAGGAAGAGTAAGTGTCAACCACGACAGCCAGGAGAGGGGAGGGGAAGAGAGAATCAAGATTAAAGACTTAATAATGAGTTCTCTCAGTCTTGGCAGAGATGCTTCTCCTGTGGTGTCCAGAGGCCTGACCTGCGGCTGGAATGAGGAATGAAAATAAACGGTGTGGCTGAAGAGGAAAGTATTAAATGGAAAAGGAGTGGGAAATTGCTACGTGAAAAGCGATGGATCAATGGCTTAAAATGGCTTTTAAGCAGCCTTTATTTGTAACAAAGTACCAGATCTTATAAGTTATGAACTGAGATGTTGCCAAAAACCTTTTTTTCTGGGACTGACAGAGATGCTGAATCCCCATGCATTCTAGGGGCTTTGGTAGGACCTTTGAGTCATCAGTATCTGAAAATCAGTTAAAAACCATGTTCTTAATCCCAAAATACCTTGGGAAGAGGAAATTAGGTTCTGTAAAACTGAAGATTCACAAAAAAAGTGATAAGTATATCTTTTTAAAGTCCGACATCAAGAAATTATGTTTCAACTAGGCATGAATATAATTTATTAGCACTATGGAAAAGACAAAAAAACCAAAGATGTCACATATTCAGAATAGTGAGTCTGACATAAACAGGAGGAGTTAGACAAATGTTGGAGGAGGAAAGTCTGAGTGTTGCAAAAACTCTTCAGGGGTCGGACATGGTTTGATACTAGAACAATGCATACTATTGTGTGAAGGCAAGAAAAAAATGCATCAAGAAAAGCAAGTTAGGTAGAAACACAGGTATTGAATAAGGTTCACGAAATATCACAAAAAATTACAAAAGAACTCACACTTGGGATTATTACAGCCTATCCATAAAAAAAAAATCAAAACCAAACATAACAACCAATCAACCAAAGAAAAAAAACCCAAAACAAAACAACAAAAAACCCCAACCAACCAAAAATCTTAATACATTATAAAAAACTGTAAATGTTTGCAGAACTTAGAGTAGTAGGGAAGAAAAAAAGTTAATGGGATTATCTAAATAATGTTTTTAGCATTTTTGTTTACTGAAATATCTCTTGGAGTAAATTTGTTCTTTCAGTTTCTTCTGGAATGTAATTTCAGATAATTTTACTAGTCTGATTTCTAAAAAGACCTTTTGGACTGCTGGTAGCATGGCTGTTAGAGTTGGATTGGAATATTCTCTCTAAATGTAGTTTCTGAAAAAAATGCATTGAAAGGAAAAGAAAATGTAGTTCCAATTCTGATAACTATTTTATTCTAAACCCATTAAAAAACTTTCTGCATGCAGCCCACAAATTATGATACAACACCTGAGGGAGGTGTATCTGGAATGCTTCATTTACCTTTGGAAGGACGTTCCAAAGATGGGGAGGAGAGAACTTCAACCAGGGACACCTTTTTCATCTTGATTATGTGTTCAATAAAAAAGCCCAAAAATGTCACAGTATTTCATAGAATAGGTGGCTGGTTATTTATCTCCACTAAGTTGTAGATCATTTATCATGAGGCATAATTTTTTTTTGTCTCTCTCTTTTTAATAAATATGAGCTTCAAAGATTCAGCACTATGCATCATTTTCAGACTCACTGTGTCCAGTGACTTGGCAATAAAAATTTTGCCATTTCTTTCTACACAGTATTTTATTTTTTCAGCAGATGAGAACAGAAGAGAGCATCCTGACAGCACACAGCTACACAGCTCTGTAAACTGCTCCTGCTGCTGGGAGAGCTGTGACTCGCCAGGGTTTCTGTATGTCTGGGTCACCCAAGAGAGAAATGCTCTGGGTGTTTCAGGCATGAACTCCCAAGCCTCTTACCATTCTTGAAGCAATTCTCCAGCTTAGATACCACAGTGCTGTGGTCAATGGGACTGATGTAAGTGAAAGGTAAATATATCCTGGAAAGAGCAACTTTATTGGGCTACTAGCATAATCCATAGAGTAGGCCACATTTGAAGCTGGGAGCAAACAGAGATGTTAATTTAAACAGATTTGTTTGTGCTGAGTGCTCTGAGGCCCCCTGGCCACGATATAAAGTGTCTAAGTGCCATCCACAGCCTTTTAGCAGTTGCAATGGTAAGGCCAAATGGATCCACCTAAAGCAGCTGTCGTATGTCCTGTCCTGCCCCCAACATTATTGCCATTCCAAAGGTTTTGCCACTTGAGCCTATTGTATCTATTTTTGCCACCATGGATTATTATCTAGTATGAAAGCTTAATATTACTGACACACAAGGCCTTCTGCTGAAAGAAATATCAGGGACGTGGAATATTTCTCCCTGGACAGTCACATAAAAGCCGGTAAGTGACAAAATAATTTAGTCACTCTTATGCCAAAGGGACATTACTTTTTGTGTCTGAAAGCATCAGGGTTGTTCATCTACAGACCATAGGAAAGGGCATAAGGAAGCTTTAAAGGAGACTTTCAGATGTTCTCTACAAAAGATATAAAGGACCAAAGAATTTGAATCTCTTCAATATTCCTGTGTCAGGGAATTTTCCCTGCTAGTCAAGAAACCTGTGATTCCTGTACCATTGTCAGGACTCCTCCCAGCCCATACCAGCTTCTCAAGGTAAGCATCTTATGGAGAGAAGAGAAGCAGCTTCTTATAATGCCATTGCTCAAACAATAAGCACTTTCATTTATTCAGATTTAAAGGAATGAGCTATAAGCAGGAAACAGAAATTAGTTAAGGTGAGTAACAAGCATGTGGAGCTTGTGTAGTACCCAGCTGATGCATGGCTAGATTCTAAGACTGAAATAAAAGGTCATGGGCATCAGTGAGTTCTGTGGCCCGGGTCTTAAGAGATTTGGAGCTTGAATATCTGTTTATGCTATCTGTCCATCTTGTGCCATCATGAATTATGGTCAGTTGTGAAGAAAGGAGGGTTCATGTGCCTTTACCAATCCATCATTGTTTATTTGATCTGGTGAGTGGGAGTGGGAAACCCTACTGTTTGTAGAGAAGAGCTCTTATCTGAGGTTACTGCCATTCTAAGCCTATGCCAAGCCTGTTAGAGTGGTGCAGACACTTGCCCCCTTTCTTCCCCTACATCACTTTTGCTGTTTCTTGGCTAGACTCCAAAAAGAAAAAGACAGAGCAAAATGTTTGTCCAAGAGCTGTGACTTGAGGGAGAAGATAATGTTAGTTACCTTGAGCAGTGTCGTGAGTTTCCTAAGGGAGGTTGCAGAAACGTTAGCAGGGAGTTGCACGCTCCTAGAAGAGACTTGTACAGTGTAGCTTGTTCAGTGTTAGACAATGAAAACAGGCTCCAATTACTGGCTACAGGTTAAAACCCCACTTTGCCCTGGGAGAAATGCACCTCTTCCAGAAATAAATTGTAATTAGTAATTCTTTGATTGTTTTAAACACTTTTACACAGAGTTGTGGCCTGTTTTCACTCCTCTGTCCTGAACAATGTGAACTGATGATGATGATGCCAAGGTCTCTTCAAACAAAAAGCACTGTTTAACAGGTCATCCAGGAAACCTGAATTCAAGTTCCTCCCTTTTGCAGGCTGTTGTTTGAACATTGAAAATATCCATGGCTGTTTGATCTGCAGGATTCATTTTGATGCTGTGCCTCAAAGAACTGCATACTTGGTAGAAGCAAAAGGCAAATCTATGCTGAAAAAAACCCGAACCATTTCCTTGTTAGGAAAACTGCTGGTGTCATGGACTATCCTGATGCATATAGAATTGGATAGTTGGTTTCTTTTTCAGTTTTTTTCTTTATACTGCTCAGAATTCACAGAAGTCTCTTTCTGAACATTATGAAGATTTCTCCATTTCATGTTGACAACCATAGTTTTAGTAAGGTTTATTTGCAAAAATTTAGTTACTTTTGGGAGAGCTGAGTTTGCTAGGCATGTAGGGGATGTTAGTCTGCTGCACAGTCCTTTATCTGTGCTGTTTTATCTAACCAATATGCCCTCTCCTTCTTGTGCTTTTCATGTTAGACACAGACTTTATTCACCCTGTTACAGCTTACACCCATGTTGAGCATGATCTTCCTGAATCAATCCTTGCTCTGGTTCATACATGATTTCTTACAATTCTTCCTGTGTCCTAATAGTTCTAACTTTAGCTTTGCTTATTCATGGACACAAGGAATCTGCTTTTACCTATGAAGGCTTTGGATTTAGTTCCATTATTGCTTGTAACTCATTGGCCACCTCATAAAGGAGATCTCAAAAAAGCTTTGTGTTTGTGCTCCTTCGTATTTCTAGACCCACTTGCTGCTTTACCCACACTTGCTCATCTGTGTGGAGCCTCTGATGCTTCCTTTTTTTCTCTCAGTTAGAGGAAGCTGCTTACTCTGGAATATTTTAAGTGCTTCCCGGTCTTGTCTTTTGCTGCTCTGCTGGTCTGACTTGCCTGGGTGGCAGACACTAACTCTTCATTCAGCTTAGTGCTGGGCTACTGCTGGCCCTGGGAATATAGAACGTAGTGGCCAAACATCACCAGGTACGCAATGTCTCATTTTGCCAATCATCTTTTGTCTGTTTATAAAGGTGACACTGCTCCTGGATGAGAAGCAAAGGAAGGTTCTCACTAAAAGAAAGATGCCTTATTTATAATACAGTGACATTATCATGTTGCTTAATTATTTTGGTTCTATTGCAGCACTGGCAGATATCCTGTTACCTAAGCAGAGTGTATTACAATACTGTATTTTTCAAAATTTGTCTTTTATTTCTCCATCTGTCACCTAACTATCCTTCAGACAACCTGCCTAATGCACAAGCAGTGTATTGAAAAGTGCTAATTTACTGTCATCATACAGTTCCTCTCCTTAAACATTTTCCAGTGTTTAGCTCTTACATCAAAATTTCAGGAAGCAGAACAATGAGTCTGTTAAATTCCCCTTTTTTGTTTGTTTGTTTGGGTTTTTTTGTTTTGTTGGGGGTTTTTTGTTTGTTTGTTTTTTGTTTTTTGGGAGTTTTTTTATTGCTCTTGGTTTGGCTCTCTTGGCTTGGTTTAAAAAAGCCTTTTTTCTCAAAATGTAATCTCATGGGCTGGAACTTACCTAGTCAGATGCAGATGTCTTGCATGTAGACTTGTGTGACTGGGCAACTCACCCAAGAATCCTTTAATATCTGTTTAAGAAAAAATCACTTTAAGGGTGTTCTTTGACTCATCTCATCGCAGCATGCATTTAAAACAGCTCAGAAAAATTGCGTGCTTAAAGTGATATTTCTTCCATGCTGACATCTGAAATTAGAATAAAATTTGCTCATGATGTCACACCTTGAATCTATTAGAGTAACTTCTGCCTTTCCTTTAAGCAAAAGCTTGTCGTTCACAGACTGCGGTAGTAGTGAATAGTCTCTTGTGTCATGTGCTTCTTGTGATTAGATTAACCAGGGAACATCTATTATTTTAAGGTCTTCAGAAACCTGCACTGTCCAATACTTTATTAGATTTTGTGAGACCTTCCACAGGCAGTGCAAAGGGGATCAGACAGCATCAGTAGTTCCAAAGATCTGTGTGTTGTACTTTAGTGGCTGCATTCAGCGGTGGCTCTTACCAGCTGTGTATGATCAGACATCACAGCCACAGGTGGCCTGGTGGCACTGTGCTGCTCCAAAAGCAGTCCCTGGTAACACCTTTTGAGTGCACAAACACAATCCATTTCTCATGGCTGTCCTCAGAAGTCTTGTCACATTTTGGGTTTGTGTTATTGCTGCTCTCAAGCTGCTTTTACTCATTTCCAGTTCAGCACCTCCGTAAAGTTGCAGTACTTTAGAATTGATGTGTTGCTTATGGTTTTCTTTACCCTTTCAAAACCCTGTCCTTGGATGTCTCTATGTTGACCACCACTATAGTGGTACTATGAAGTAAATAGTATCAGAAATAGATTTCTAGTGAAAGAAATTTGTTTGTTTTTACTTGTGTGTGTGTGTGTGTGTGTATTAGACCTATGTGGTCTGTGGGTTTTTCTGTTTGTTTGGGGTTTTTTTTTTTGAGGCCATTCAGCTTCCTTGTGCCCCTTCAAAGTTCTAATAATTCATATTTTCTTCTTAGTTTAAGTTTTATACGTGGTGCATATTGCAAATAAGACTTCTGGACCTTCTGCCTGAATAGAGTTTGTGTGACAGGATATCTTTATCCTTTGGCAAAGAAAATGAAGTGACTCATTATATACTAGTGCAGCCTTTCACTGGGGCTGCTGCATGCACATCTTATAGAAAGCCTGACTGCTCTGTAATAGCTGGAAGGTCATACAGTAATCTCTATCAAGTTATACTTTAATAACAAATAAAACTTAGCTTTTTCTAACCCTCTTCTATAGAAAAGATACAGGTGCATTTCCGAAAAGGTAGATACTATGTTTTTTTTTAGGAACAGAGAAAGTAAGAGAGAGAAAAGTGATGGACATTGTTTAAGACCGGTCAAGGAGGGATGATGGGTAGAGCTGGGAACTGAATTCCGAGTCTTGGTCCAACGGTTTATCTATCAAAGCCTCCACAATATTTCATTAAAATTTATAAGGTGTTAGTGCTCAGTCATGGCACAGGCAAATATCACAGCTTAAAGTCCATTGTGTTCAATATAAATATAACCACCAAAGTAATTCTGAACCTGAAGGGTAGATAGGTTGTTTCAAGCTCATTTGCCTTATCATAAAAAGGATGCATGAATTTATTAGGAGTAATTACTGTGTTGAAAGAAATGGTCTCCCTCTTTCATTTTTAATTCCTAATTTTTTTAGAGGATATGTTTGTTTCAGCAGCTGTTTAACTTCAGCAGTGATAGACAGATTATTGCCTGTCAGTTTTTGTTTAGGTTACACAGACTGCACTGTGTTTTGCTCAGCTATCCTAACCTCACAGCTGGTAACAGACCATACATTAGATGCATTATTGCAAACACTAAGTTTCCCTTTCTAAGTCTTCTCAAAAGTAGATATTGACCTTGTCTTTGTTAACAAACCAGCCCAGCAAGATGAGTTATGCCCCTATTTTTCTCTCCTGTCAGATAGGGAATAATGTTATCTGGTATCCATCCCAGTGATTTTCTCTGTGGCTGCTCAGGGCACATATTTTCTCAAGCAGGCTTTTACCATATTGAATGGAGCAGATTTTGGTAGTGATTCATGCTATCTTTCTGTTGCCACAATACAGGACAAGCAGGTTAACTAGGAAGCCTGACTCAGCAAGTGCAAAGCCGTTATTCATTGTGGCAAAGAGGAGGAAGAGAAATGACACAGAGTATGGTATACAGAAATACAGAATAATCATGAAATAAACAAATAATAACTAAGATGGTTTTAAAACTGACCACTGAATGAGCTGCCTACACCAGATGGTGGAATGAGCTCCTTACACACAAGGGTAGGTAAGTCCTAGGCAGTGATGAAGGTAATACATATAGAATGACTGTTAAAGTTCTTGCTTCAGGTTTGTAAAAATATGAGATGTAAAAGATGAGGAAGAGATCAGTTCTATGCAGCAAGTTTATTTCTGTAACCATAGACATAATGAATTGAGGGACAGAATAGTAGTTAGGCTATAATATGTTCACACTACTGCTAATAAAGAAAATTTGAATATTATGCCACTGTGCTTCATCTCCATCTGAGACTGTCACGAGGACAAATTAATTTTAATGTGTGATGCTACTTTTAGGGACTCTTTAACATGAAATATTCTCTAAAGAAATGTTTGGATAAATTGAGTGCATATGAAGACATCTTCCTCAATGGCAGGACAGAGTGAATTATTGTTGGTGGAAAAAAAAAGGTAGGGACTGTTACAGGGCTCAGTGTCACAGGAGATTTCTGTGCTGGCAAAGGAACTGCTTGCGTTAGTATTACATCCAAAGTGAAAAACCTCTCAACTTTGAAACAGCTTAGCAAAAGCCAGGGTGAGGGCAGTACAAAGCACTGAGTGCTTGGGAGAGACACAAGCATTTGTTTCACATAAAGCACCTGCTTATACACCCAGAGGGCAGATGGAGGCTGTTACAACTCTTCTTTCCAACTTCCAGAAGCAGCAAGAGCAGTTCTGTGACTCAATTCATTGCAAGGTTCACCTTTTAAGTTTCTACTCCTTTTATGCAATGTGCTGATGTCTTAATGAAGGAATTAAAGACAATGAGACATCCCTGCATGGCTCACTGGAAGTCTGGATCGAAACATCTTTCTCATTCTTCTTGAATTAGCTTGGATTCTTGCCTATCATGGGAGCTTATGTTCTTCATTCTCTTTCATAGCATGACAGAAAATGCTGCACTGAAGCAGTGGATCAGAGATTAATATTTAAAAATTATTATTATTTTTAGCAGAAGAAGCCAAATTACTTGAGATATCTGAGAGGGAGCTAACCATGGCTGAATAAGATGGAAGTGCTCAGGAGTGTGCTGATTTAATGAACTGCATGATGAGGAAGCCAGCTGAAGGGTCAGACTTCACCAACTATGAAGTCTTTACCATTTATTGCTTGCTGTACACTGACCATTGCCTCCACAATGATGAGATCACTTCTGTAAGGAATGTGCAGCCATTTCTGATCCGCTCTTCCGCCTCGTCCCATTTTTCTTTCTTAAGGGAATGCAGTGATAATTTGAGGGAATTAGGTATACTGACTATTTTACTGCTACTGATGATTTTACTGTCAAAAGTGAATGCTATTCTCTTTTCTCAGAGTTACGACTCCTAGTTAAATTTAAAGCCAACAATTATCATCACACTTTTTCCAACTACCACAGGCTGTTACAATAAAGACACAAATGAAACTCCCAGTCAGTAAAGTGACCTTCTTATGTAAGCCATGGGAACTTAATAATTCTTTTCACCCTCAATGAGCAAACAATAAAATAATTATTATGGTAAAATAATGAAGTTAGAGAAGATAATTTTCTGATACTCAGCCCAAGGTCCTCAGGGTGTATCTGCCCTGAAGCACAGGTGAAGGAAAAATACTTTCTGCCTCTGGAAAGAGATAGAGAGAGACTCTCGAGGAATAGGAGAGTAGGAAGGAAAAGGAATCAAAGAAAGTAGGGAAGAGGAGAAAAAGTCTTCACAGAAAGAGTATTTAAGGAAAGATCTGTTATTTCTAATCAAAGAATTTGCAGGATACTGTATAATTCATACCCCTGTTATGTGGACATGAATGTTTACAGTCCAGCTAGTGCTAAAATGAGAGAAAAATGCACATGGTACTATGACAGTGTACTCGATGGCTATGATTTTTAAGGTGAACTTCCCTAGAAAATAGCATAGTTTACCCTGGTGAAGAAAAATCCATTTAGAAAATTTGAACATTGTGTTTTGCAACTTTACAGTTTTGAAAAACTGGAGACCATCAGAATTTTTTCATTCTTTTATTGTGTTTGAGATGTTTTTATCATTACACATGCTGATAATTCTGCCTAAGGAATTTTTCTTGTTATCTTGCAAACTTCTTACAAAGAGTAATTTGTGCTCACTTTTCAGTCTAAGCAGGTTCACAATTAGAAGGTGACATATGAATTGGAGTTGGGGATTAGTTTGTGAAGTAATTAGGCAAATGGTCATAATATGATAACGTTGCATTGCAGTCTTTCCTGAAAATCGGTGCAGAATACGTATTTTCATTTGGAAGACCTGCAAATGTAATGCTGACCACCAGAGGTCACCAAAGACTAAGCAATTTCTTTTAAAAAGCACATCTGCTTCAACATGAAATAGCCCTCAGAATGTTTCAGTTTCTTTTCCCCTCAGTTTCTGCAAGCTGACTGTTACAAACACCAAAGAGTGCCTGATAATATCTCAAGGCTAGAATTAAGCCGGGCGAAGCTGCTCCTTTTCTTGACTACATCCTGTGATCCAACGACTCGGCTCCCCGTGCTGGAAGCCGCAGTCAGTCTCTTCGCTCTTTCTCGAGTGTGTGATAACATAAGGAGATTTGATGCATATAGCGGTTGCTTGCTCTGTCCGATCAGGTTATTTTCAGGCAATATTGTTCCCTGCAGGAGGCACATGCTGCATGCGGTTTAGGGCCGTGCCTGTCAGCGGCGCACAGGTGCGCGCTCCCGTGGGTGCCGCTCTCACGCAGGGCGCAGCTGGCGCCTGACGGGGAGCCCAGGGAGCCCCTTCTCGCCCACAGAAACTCCGATCATGCTGGAAAGAGCTGGAAGCCGTAAGGGGCTTCACTGAACTGTATTTTTACAGCAGCTGCCTTCTGTTTCCAAACCAACAAAGCAGGGGCTGTGAAGAGACCTGTCAAACTGTTCTCTCTCTGTCTTTTATGGCTGCCTTTCCTCTACAGGAGAGGAAATTGCACTTAGCACTAATGAGAAACAAGAATTTAGGTGGCTAGTTTTTGTGGTTTTAGTGGTGTTCAGACAAAAATGTGTGTGACTGTCATTTTCATACCCTCTTCATTAATAGAGGCTATAAGAGCATTATCAGGGCAATTTTTTAGTACATTTTACTTAAATGTCTCACTTTCTAAAGTGTTCTAGCACATTTTTCTCATGACAAACACACTTGTACTTGTGAGAGATCTTATACAGGACAAAAATATTGATTATTCAGGCTAGAGACTAGGAAAACTAGAAGAAAACTTGTTAGATTTCTTTTCTTTATCATACATACACATTTTAAAATTTGAGTATTTAGGCTCTGAAGTATCTACCTAGGCCATATTTAATGGTATGAGAAAACAATGTATATTTCAGTAAGAACTTCAAGGCCTCAGAAATAAGAAAATAACAAATTCAAAATGCTTCTTAATTTTATTTTTTGGTGTTTTTAAAATTGATTAGAATAATGAAAAACAAAAAATTAACCAGTTACTATAGCACTTGAAAATCAATGGGAGGTCATAGAAGTACCTCTTTAGCCAAGTAAGGTGCCAAGAAATTCAAAATGCATAAATTCTTTCATGGATCCAGGAGAGAAAAGGAAGGAAATACCTTCCAAGAAGGAAGAGAATAAGAACCTTAATGAACTGAATCCTGCCTTTGGATCTCACTTTAACTGAAACATATGGCAAAACTTTGGATGTGGAAATGGTCCAGTTCATTCATTTGCCCTATTAGATTATTCCAAAAGAGAGTAGAATTCTGTGCTTTATATAACTAAGTATATACAGAGACAAATCTTAAATTTAAAATTAGAAAATGAAACAGGAGTGTTTTAATTAATGTATAATGGAAAAGGCTACAACAGTCACTTCCTATTTTCTGCACTGTCAAGATGGCAACAGTAAGGAGTTTTGTCAAATATTATCTCTTTTTGCTGTGACAGATGGTGACAGCTAGAATGGTAAGGAATGCCTAAATGGCAAAGCACAAACCTATTCGAGTAACAGAGTCAAATTTCAAAGCTTCGTTGGTCTCATCTGATCTGATAAAGCTTGGCACACATAGAGGAAAGCTGACCTTCATATGCCTGATCAGCTATCTCCCAGGGATGCCAAACATTAGTTGTCTTCTAGATGTTTACCTAAGTCTCAAAAATCTGGTGTAAAGCATAATTGCTGAAGACTTTTGAAGATATGAAAGAAACCACAGAAATTCTTTGCTTTGGGGTGAGGGGGTGAGGGGATGAGGAAATAAAAACAAAAAGAAGGGAGATTTTGAATTCCAGTTTGTCATCCTCACTCTTGAATAAATAGAATCAAAGTCCTGAAGGAGATGAAATTAAATGGAATGTTTGAAAACTGACCTGTAGGTACCACCTGAGGGGCATGGGAACAAACCTACCTCAGGACTATTCTGCTGACCTGGTTAATTAATGAAACTGTAAAAACATCATGGAGAGAGTAGTCTACCAGCCACCTCCGAAAGACAAAGCCATTTGGTAGCTGGAAAGAATATGTAAGTTCAAGTACTTTAAAATTCAATTTATAAGTCAATAGCTTCGATTTTTTTCTGAAGCAGAAGGCTTTTTGCTCTCATCTGCAGTGCTAAAGCATAAAAAAACCCCTGAATAATTTAGTTGATCAACCTTATTTCTTGTTATATTGAGTCAGATATTATTTTCCAACAGCAGCCAAATCTAGTCTTCTTACCTCTTGTCCTTCCACTACACACCTCAAGGAATAAATGAATATTTAGGCCACTAGAATATTTAAGCCACGAGGCTGTGATTAAAAATAAGAATCAAAGTTGACCGCAGGCCTGGTGCAGTGATACTTAGTCTTGGAAGTCTTTGGGTCAATAAAATTTTACATGGGAGGCTTAAAATCTCATTTTTTCTCATTTTTTTTCTTATTTATTTAAATTTTTTTTTTGTTTTAGCTGCAAGTGTTTAAAAAGGATTTATAGATAATCCTAAAAAATTGTGAGAGCACAACAGTATACAATTTTTTATTAATATTCAATTATTTTATCTACTAATTTTCTGCTGTTATCTGTATACGTAAATTTATTTTTAAAGTATATGATTAAATTTCATTTAAAATATGTCTCTTTTTAAACAGGGATAATTCTCTCTTTTGAAGTATGCGATCACTATTTCTATTATTTTTGGTGAAGTATTTTGCACATTAAAGAAAAACTGGTTTCATTTTTAATTGTTTCTACTGGATCATGACTTCATTGTTCCTAACTTTGAAGGGATGGCTGGGGCTGGAAGGCACTTCTGGAGATCCCTACTCCCACTCCCTGCTAAGTGGAGGGTCTGCTGGAGCAGCTTGCTCAGGGCTGTGTCCAGATGGGGTTTGACTCCAGCCACAAGAGTGGAGACTCCACAATCTCCCAGATCAACCTGTGTTTGACCACTCTTACAGTAATGGGGTATTTCTACTATTTAAAAGGCATTTCTCTTATGTCTCTTTGTGCCCACTGGCTCTGATAAAGACGACTTTGTTACTTACTGTTATATATTTAACCTGAAATAACAACAAGTTCTTCGAATGTATAGATTTTATTATTGTTCTTCCCTCCAATAAACCTGTTAAGAAGCTGATACTTATTGGAAAACTACATAACATGGCCTGATTTCTGTAAATCGGCCCCCAGGTTACTTTTGTGGTTAACAATGCAATTTACAAGTCTGAAGGAAATTTTAATTCCATTAAGAACTTTTTAAATTTTCCTGAGTAGTATTCTGCTTGTTCTTTTGGGGTAGGTTAGACTGCTTACAGTAACCAAATGAAAAGAAGTTGCAGCAACCTCCTGCACAAGACTGAAAGGCTGCAGTTTGGTCTAGAGTCCTGAGCCATAAGGAATTAGCACTGGCTATTTTAGACAGCTGTATATAAATGATAAAATATAAGAAATAATAAATCTACATGAACACTCCCAAAACTTTTTAAGAAGTTCAGCAGTACAGAAGCGTATATGTCCAATGTTTATTTTTTCCTAAGGAGTAGTCAGATTTTCACTAAAATCTCCTTGAATTTAAAACATCAAAAGATGAATTTATCTGATTATCAAAGCTGAAGTCCCTTGATGCATCACCTTCTACTGCACTGCCAAAAGGAAAGCTAGAATATTGGAGAACCCGGATATGGAGCTTTTTATCACTTTTTTAAATAGGTATTTTCTTTTGCTGAAAAAAAAGCTTCCAAGAAAAGTATGGAGAAAGAAAAAACCCAGTTATGCAAATTCAGCAGAAGACTTTTGCATCTGTACAAATGAAACTGATTTTTTGATGTTCAGTATTCAGCTAAATTTGAAGGAAAAGCTATAAACCGGTGCAGATTATGAAAATCCTTAACTATTCCAAATCTAAGAAACATTAGTTCAAGATATATTTCAAATTTATGGTTTCTTATTTTAGACAAGATCCACTGATTACTCAACTTCCTCTATTGCAAAATAACTTTCATATTGCAAAAAAATCACTGACGTCAGTGAAATTAATCTTCTCAGCAAAACGTAACTTCTGCAGTTTTTTGGAAAGGTTGAGCTGATAGAAATGATTTTGCTGGTACCAGAGCAAAAGCCATAAATGCTTTGAGTTATCCTAGTTCTAGTCCCTTCTTTCATGTTAGCATATGGCCTTGTTCTGTACCATGAGCCAGAAATGTATGCATTTGCCAGGTCTGTACAAAGTTTATGTATAATTTATTCCTAAGTCAGACCAAGTCCATAGTCCAAGTTTTGTTGAGACTGAATGTTTCCTCTTTTATCCAGAAGCTAAAAAATCACGTTTAATTTTAAACTCAGCATTTCCTTTATTCTGGATGTGTTCCTAACTTGTATGTTCAGAGGAGGAAATGGTGTACAGAGAGGCAGAGGTAAAGTCCCATGGCTCCCTGTTATTGTGTTGAGAAACTCTGAACACAGACCTTGGGGCAAGCAATAAAAATTGAAGCTAACTTTGTTTATACACTGTATTATATTTAGAAAGTAATTCTCTGATGTGGTGCCAGAACAGACTTGGGAAAAAGTCTTTAATGCACAGCAAGGGTTAGCTGTCTAATGAGGTATGAGACAATTATATAAATCAACTATGTCTTTTCTTACTGTTTTTTCTTACTCTCTCAGGGTAAAGAGCTGAACATTGGCTGTACCTCATTTTTATTGGGTCTGCCAAACTTAACTGCAAGTTAGAGTTCAGGAAGCTCCTAGAGACATCTGTCTGATATTTGTCTTGCTACAGCTGCTGATTAATTTATCTATGTGGAGCAAAACATTTATCTCTTGTACTAGTCAGCTTCCTTTCCTTTTTCTTAATTCCTAGGTTAAGACAGTTACAGTTGTTTTTATTCTTCAGACACATATAAAATTCCTTTGAAACCATCCGGACATCATGTTTTTCCTGTATATATCCTTACACTGCTAATAGGCATCCAGAAGCAACCCATAATACACCCTAAAATGATTGGCTTGTAGTGGGTTTGTGTGGCCAGGTTTTGGTAGCAGGGAGGACAGTGGGGTGGCTTTAGTGAGAGGCTGCCAGGAGCTTTCCCCATGTCCGACAGTCAAAGCCAGCTGGCTCTGAGATGGACCCACTGCTGGCCAAGGCAGAGCCCACCAGGGACAGTGAAGACCATGGTGAGGCAGGCTATCCACCTGAAGCCCGTGAAGGTCCACGTGGAGCCCTGGAGGACCCCCATGCTGCATCAGGTGGATGCCCAAAAGAAGCTGTGGCCCCATGGGAAGCCCGTGCTGGAGCAGGATCCTGGCAGGACCTGTGACCCCACTGGCCTGCTGGAGCAGTCTGTTCCTGAAGGACTGCACCCCATGGAAGGTGCCCATGTTCGAGCAGTTCATGAAGGAACTGAGGCCCATGGGAAGGACTCGCTCTGGAGAAGATCTTGGCAAACTGACTCCCATGGGAAGAACCCCACTCTGGTTGGGTAGATCGTGAGGAGTCCTCCCCCTGAGGAGGAAGGACCAGCAGAGACAACATGTGGTAAACTGACCACAGACCCCATTCTTATCCTCCTGGCTGGGGTGCTGGGGACAAGGATGTAGAGAAAATCAGGAGACAAGCTGAGCCCAGGGAGAAGGGAGGAGTGAGGGGTAGGTGTTTTAAGATTTGAGTTTATTTTTCATTCCCCTACTCTGACTTGATGGGTAACATTTTAAACTAATTTGCCCAAGTCAAGCCTGTTCTGCCCATGACAGTAACTGGTGAGTGACTTCTCCCTGTCCTTATCTCGACCCACCAGCCTTTTTCATATTTTCTCTCCCCTTGTCCAGCTGAGGAGGGGAGTGAGAGAGTGGCTTGGGTGGGCATCTGACGTCCTGTCAGGGTTATGCACAGTTTAATGTTGATGCTGTATATTCTGATCTTGTTTACACTGGAGTGTTTTTAGGTACTTGTTCATATACTGATGTCTGCCTTTTACAGATCATTTTTGTAGCTACCATTTCTGCTTGTTTGTTTAGAGTCCAGTAGTTGCACAGCATGCTCGCCTACTGTGAGAGGAGGAGAACCCTGTACCTGCGTGAAACACACAGGAGTGCCTCAATGTCACTTGCACTGCTTTTCAGTGTGTCCTGCTTTATCTTGCTCCTTTCCTTGCAGTAGTCCATTTCTCGTGGGTAGTACCCAGAGTCCCACCTTCAGAAAATACTCAAGGTAGCTTATCAGCAGAAAGCTTCTTATTTAAATGCACCAGTAATTGCTACTTTTCTTATAATGTGTATAATGCAATGAGGAAACTTCGAATTGCACGGTACAGACATTCTTTTGCTGCAGTCCATCCCACTCAGCTGCCTGAAGAAATGATGTATTGGAGAACTAGAAGTGAGAGCTTTGTGCTCCTTTGACCTCCACACAAACATGCACAATAAAACTCAAACTTTACTCACAGTAAAGGAACTGCACTGCAGAAAGCCCTATCAGACAATAACAGCACCTTTATTTCAGCAGTAGCATTAGCAACAGTAGGAGCCAGCTGTCTAAAGCTTCAGTCTGTAAGCTCATCCTGGATATTGTCTGAAGTGGGATTTGGAGAATACTGCATTCAGAGAAAAGCAAGTTTAGAGGGATTTTGTTGATATCAGATTTGAAGAAAACCTAACATGATGTGCTTTTCTGAAGACAAAAAAGCTTCCAGCTGACAGCTAATGCAGGTGTCCATATTCAGATATAACAGAGTGTTAATGTATCTACAGTGTAAAGAGAGATAAAACCTTGCTTCTGTTTTAGGCTCATTTATATGTGCGACAAGTATTATCCAGAAGTTTCAGGTTATAATGGTAACAAGTAAATCAATAGGAGAAAAAAAAAGGAGACAGGAGTAAAAAGGAGGTGTTTTCATCCTGGTTGAAATGAGAGTCCTTCAGAGAGCTCAGGAAGGATACTTACAGCATCAGTTTTAGACATCTGGTTAAAGTTCCTAAATTAAGACAGTCAGCCTACAGTTTACTCCAACAGGAGAAGGAGACAGAATAATGTATTTTTTTTTTTTTTAATCTTTCCTGTTAAAATTTCTAATCAGGTAATTTAATCTAGTTTGGACTAGCACTGTAGTTTCAGTCAGCAGAATTCTTTTGAAATAAATTTCCTTATCACTCCTGCTTGCCATGATTTTGCAGAAAGCAGAGGGCTTGGGGTTTCAATGACACCATCCCAAAACATGGGGTTCAGGAGTCTTCAGGTATTCAGACTACAGAAGCACACTAGAAATGATCTGAAGTAAAGCCTCCAAAGTGCAGGTGGTATGGGAGCTTCTGCTCTCCAGCTCAGTTCTTGCTATGTTGCCCTGTTTGCTGATGCAGACACAGCCTATCTGCTAGTGTCAGTCCCTGTAAGTGCCCTCACCAGCATTCACTGATGGTGGCACAGAAACCTGCACTGTTGCCAGAACTGAACCCATGTTACTAAAACTCAGTTTAGAGAGGTTCAAAATCATCTTGAAATCAGATTTTAGTGAAAGCTACTTTATGATTACTGTTTCCCTGAGAGTCTGTCTGAGGGGAAAGGTGTTAATCAATTTATGCTTAAATTTCTCTCAATCATTAGCACTCTCAAATTGCCAAGCTCTCTTGAATCTTGGAATTGCCCGTAACCTGCCCTACAAATCCTTCTTGCAATACTTTGCTCAGTGATATGTATAGCTGGAACACTCTTCTAAATTTGAGTTGTAATCAGTCCTGGTGTGTTGGATTGTTTTTGGTGGTCTCCCTTCCATCAGGTGTCAGCATTAGCATTTGTGGTGGCTGCAGCTGGTTGTAAATTCAGCAAACATTTTTCCCATTGCAGAAAAATATGATTGATAAAAAGATCATGCCAAAGTTCACTTCAAGTCAAGAAAGCAGTGTAATTCTTTAAAAATAAAGGAAAATCTGACCCTTGTTGAACCCCAACAGGTAACTGCTTTACTGCAAGATTATTGCTATCTAGTAGATTAAGCGCTGAATGAAGAAATGAATAGTCTTATCTATTGTTAATTTGCTCAGACATCTTGAAATGTTGGATCTTACTCTGCCTGTGTCTCATTTTCACATCCTGATGGAAAACTTTTTTTCTATCACAACATGTGACAATAAAAGATGTACCTCTCTACAAAGGAAGTGTAAAGCTAGTGATTTTTTATTTCATTCTTCCAAATGAGCTTACTATTAAGGTGCGTATTGAAAAGGTTGAGGCAACTCTGTGAAAAAGAACACAAAATCTGCTCAGAAAAGGAGAGCTGGTGGATCTTCAAAGGCTCATGCCATAAAATAGAAGTTCCCCCCTCTAAATAGGAATGTGATTCCTCTGGTAAAGCTTTGAGGATGCAAACTATGAAATATTGACACGGAGCTGCTGAAGCCAGCAGCATGGCAGAGGAGGAGTGGCAGCCCTGTGTCCCCAGGTTCAGCCAGCATCAAGACCAAGCATGTATTCCCAAGAGGAAAATACACACACACAGACATGGTTCATATACTTAAACACACACACATAGGTATATAAGTATATACATCATATATAGAGAGATATATGCATCATATATGTACAGATATATACACCTGGCCACTCAGAGTGCACATAGGTGGCATTGGGGTTCTGCCTGCCCTGGCTCTCCCAGCCTGGCCATGCTGTGTGGGGGAGCAGCCTCTCACCACACAACCTGACTGATGCCATGTGAGGCTCTGGGAGAACTGGCTTCCTGTGCAGTTGAAATGTATGAGCTGATGTACAGTGTGCAGCTAAGCAGGTGAGAAACCCAAAGATGTAAACAGGAACTGAGAAGTGTGCTTGTCTCCAAGTGAAAGCCGAGACCTGGCTGACACAGAAATATCACCCAGGAAACCCTATGTAGCACAGGGTGTATAGAGGATATTGTTTTCTGTTCACTGTTAAAGTATAACTAACAATATTTACCTTTTTTTCCCAGAGTTTTGTAACCGCCTCACTAATATTGTTACAAATATCTATATCTTTTTTATGGCTTTGAGCTGAGCTCTAAATTTAAGCTCTCACTTTGCAGAATATTCCTCACTTGGAGCTTGGAGAGGTGCAAGAGACAATCCAATCCATTGTAAAGGCTTGTCCTGGGTGCAGGCAGCTGCTCGCTTGCCCTACCAAAGAGTGCACAGTGGTGTTTCAGTACCACACTGCTCATGGGCCAACAGAACTGCCAATGCTGCTGCTCTGAGGGAGCCTGGAAAATTCCAGATGTGCCCCTTGTTGCAGTCGCATGCCTCCTCAGAAAAATGTGAATTTTGCCTCCCCGTATTAGAGCTGATGTGCCTTTGAATGCAGTCGCCTTCCCTTTTTCTGCTCTTTCAAAGGACAGAAGGACCATCAAGTTGCTCACCAAAGACTTTGTGTTCCAGCAGGGTGCTACCAAATGCTGAAAACCTAGTTGTGCCCACCATCAAGAATCTTTCTCTTTAACTTCATGTCCTCTAAGCACATAATTTTCACTGCTTTCGTTGTTGTTGTTGTTTTTACTTTTTATTATTGCACTTACCCTGTAGTGACTGAGATTTGTGTCTGTGTGTGTATATATATATTTAAATGGTAGCTTTTTGGGACTTTGCATTTGCAGATGCATGATGGTCAGAAATTTAGCTTCAGAGACTCTCATGTACCTGTCTGAACACTCACATGCATTTTTTGTTCAGTTTAATGTTAAAATGTCATACTGACATCACAAGATCTGACAACATTGACATAATGAAAATGTCAGCATATATGATGGTGGTAGTTTGTAAGAAAAGTAGTTGCTTTGACTGGCAGTTGAGGAACTTGTAGAGCTCTTGATTGAATATCAAGTTTTATTTTCCACGTGAAACCAATTTGTTTTAATAAAAATGCTCTATTAATTCAGCTTCTGTTTACCTAGTAGTTAAAATGTTCCCAATTTGAGGTTCCTCAAAGTAGCCAGAAAAATACTCAGTAATAAATTTTCGCCATAATTCATAAACCCTGACTTCCACTGGAGGTAATATGCTTTTCACATATTTTTTAATGATTGCTTTAAATTTGAGACACTTCTCCTAAGACTTTTTTTTTTTTTCTGATAACACACTTGAAAAGTAAATGCAAGGAAGATTAAATCTTAATTGAAACAAATTAATGTAAAATGAGGTCCTTTAGGTCCAACAAGCTTTAGAGATCTATACTGAGGTTTATTTTAACAAGAATGTTAATTAATTGCTAAGTGCTGTGGTTATTTTAAACTTTGACCATTAGCCTGCTAAAAGTGTTTGCTCATGTTTGGTGGTCCTTGAAACAGCCTTCACATTGAATGGCCAAATGTTAGCTGGATTTTGTGGCATTCCAGGGGGTGAAAAGCCTTCTCACCCTGAAAGAGGAGATTGGATGTCATTACACTAAGCCTGCACAAATAACAGGTTTTCAAAGACCAGGGTTTGCTTGAAGACAACTACAACCACAGTATTTGGGACTTCTGTATCTGAGGAGAAGAAATCTGTCTCCTCCACATCTAGGCATACACTGTGCAGGAGGCTGACCTGGGTAATGGCAGTCATCTACTTGTTTTTAAAGTCTATTGATCCAATTGATCATTCACTTCCTTCTCATACCCACTGTTTTGTCTCTCTTCCTCTTTTAAATTTTTTCCTTAATTCATTTCCCATTCCTGTATGGCCTGTCTTGTTTTTGTTACTCTGCAGTGCAATCATCATTACTCAAAGACATCAGGAATTGATATGTTTTTGTTGTTGATATGGGGTTTGGGTGGATTTGGTTGGGGTTTTTTATTCAGCATTTCTCTACTTACAGGCTTCTTAAAGAGATGTCAGAAGAGCACATCTGCTCACATCTCCTTACCTACTCAGAGATGGAACAAGGCAAATAAATAAATAAATAATCTGTAAGTCAGCCTCTGCCATCAAACGATATCTAGATCTTTGAAAGCGTGAAAAGCCTCAAAGAGGTCTGGTCAAGGGAAACCAGCTTTGATAATATTTATAGTCTTTTTAATCATATTGTAATTGTTTGGTACTCTTCATAAAGCCTATTCATCAGATAGATATAAAGTGATAGGCAAAATTCTTGTCAGTTTGAGCCTTGGTATTTGTGTATTCGTGACACAGAAGAATGGCCAAAGAAACACAGTTCATCAAATTTTAAGAAAAACTTGGATTTTTTTTCCCCTCCATCAGGAAATGAAGGAAAAAAGAGAGAGAACATTAGAGGGAGCTGTTGTACAAAGGAAAAAACCCAGCCACATTTCAGAAACCTTTCATTTCTTGTAAGCAAAATAATAATAATAAATACAACGCAGAAGAAAGAGAGGGGAGTGAGCATGTAGGAAAGAAGCCATGACAGTTATAAAAGGAAATATGATTACGTTCAGTGATTTGATGAACACGTCCCATAACGCTGATCTTTGGGATGGCACTACAGGGCTGCTGTGCTACAGACAGGCTGCTTAAAAATGTCAGTGTAACACTCACCCTGCAGCCACCCGAGTCCTTGACCTAATTAATTTTGCATGGCTTGGCAGAGCATCCTTCAGGTTCATTCATAACTTCAAAGCATGAAGCTTGTGCTGCTCTTTGTGCTGGGGAGAAAGTGGGAGAGGGAACGACTGGGGAAGTCAGCGTGGTTTGGGGAGCTCCTGCAGAGGAATCATTGCTTTTAAAGCAGAAAGGTGTCACCTGGAAGATGTTTGGTGACCTCATCTCTTCAGTGGCTTGTGTTTTCTGTCTGCTGTGCTACTCTGGGCACTTGGTCTGCTTTAAAAGGATGCACCCAGCAGTGAGGAAGGAGTGGCTCTCACTTCTTGGAGGAGCTGGGCTTCATTGTAATTTACTGAAACACCATTACTAAAACACCATGAAACTGCTTGTTACTTTCCTTGTCATGCATGTAAAATGCAAAGTTTTTGGCTTTGTTCCCTGAAAAAAACGTAATTTTTTCTCCTTCTTTTCCCACATGAAGACTTCACACCATAAAAATGGGACAATCTGGGGGCTGGTCTTGATAATTTATGACTGTTTTCCAGATCCTGTAGGTTATTACAAACAGGACTGAGTGAACAATTAAGAGCAAAAATCCTTAGCAGACTCCACAATTAGGATTCAAAGTAGAAAATGAGCCATTTTTTTTTAACATGATATTCTGTGAAATTTGGTCTCAGCAGAAACAGTAAATGAAATAACTTCTATATCCTACGTGCTTGTGGTTTTAGTTTTTCCTTCCTTTTAAAATAATAATTTACAAAGCACAGCAGGGACTTGCAGTCATTTTTCTTTTTCTGTTTCAGGATATTATTTCCTGGAAAACCAAGAGAACACATTTGCTAGATTGAGATGAATTCAAGCTCACTTTTTTGGTGAATGATCCAGTACCCACTTTTTTCTAAATTTTCCTTAAATTGTCCAGACTAGCTGGCAGCTGTTAATTTTTGAGATTTTTTTTGGTTTTTTGCATTTTCAATATTTTCATATATACGAAAGAGAGCATTGCATTTTGGAATTTACTTAGATCGTGGGATGTGCTTTTATTTATCAAGCATCTCTTGATGTTAATTTGTTTTCTGTTATCTTGGAAACACTTCCTCAGTCCACACAGTCATTTTGAAATAGGAGAATCTATAGAATTTGGATTCCTTAACAGTAGCACTGCAATCCTGGCAGACTTCACTCTTAGGAACTGTAACGGATAAGGAAGCACAGAAAATTCTGTTCACTTAGGATTGCAGCTTGAAGGGCTGCACACAGACCTTTTAAGGACACAAGATGGAGAACAGTGTTTCCATCCCTATATCGCAGTGACTAACTATCCCGTTCTGTGCATTCTGGGCATGCTTATTTGATGTATTTGCTTTCAAAATGAATTTCAGTTGAGGATTAGCCTCAATTATTTATTTTTTTCAAGAAAATAAGAGCAGAAGTAAAAACATGAAAATTAAACCATTTGGAGGAAGAGCACAAAGTCTCCTTCCATCTGTAAATCCCTCTATTTTTGAATTCTCTCACAGCTTTAATCTTCCTGCACGTGGTGAGCAGATGACTTAATTTTACATTCTCTCTGTACAAGTGTATCAGTAGCTGCATTTGCCATACTGCTGAATACATTACGGAAACTTATTCAAGCAAAGTTTAAAATTATTTCAAAACTAGAATGTTAATGTATGCCGTTTTGGAATTCAAAGGAGTGGCCCATATCAGTACCTCTGATAAAGATATGGCATTGTTATTTTTGATTTATTGATGATTTTGAGCTTTGGTGGAATCATAATTGATATTGAATGTGGTGAATTTAAGATTTTTTGTATTTGAATACAGGCAAATTTATTAGAACTTGGGTCTTAATATTAAGGATACCTGCTTTCTTGAAACATAATGGCGTTCTATACTATTCAATTCCAGAATCTGAATTCTTCTACATCTTGAGAAAAAAATGGAATAATACAAAACTATAATGACATGTAATTTTATTTTGTGTGCATGCGTGTGTTCAATGGTGTTAAAATATTTGGGGCTTTGTATTCAAATGATGAGCCCTCTGGCAAGATAACTAAGCCTATTTAGAATTTGATTTGAAAATATTCATAATAAACTGGAATCTCTGAACAGTACTTTGAAGTAGGGGCCTCTTCTGATCCTTACCACCTTTCTATTCTAATATTTAATACAATGCCACAGATACATGTAAGATCATCATTATGTGTCTGGAAGAAATGCCCTTTATTTAACTGCCTGTATTTCTTGCATCTTGATTGGAGACTCAATTGCCAGACATGGATTTTTAAAATGGCAATTAGGAAACATGAGATTAATGCAGTCTTGCTGACTTAATTAGCCTTACCCTGCCACTTCAGTCAGAAATATCAGATAGGATACAAAAGAATGGAAACATCTCATCATCACTGACAGTGGCAGGGGGAAACATCTCTGCCTTCACTCCTGGGCAAAGACTCACTGAAATTTGCCTCATTCAACTCAGAACTCCTGGAAACAAATTGTGCTAATGTCTGGGGCTGTAGTCAACAGCTTCAGATTCTCTGAAGTAGGAATCCTGCCTTGGTCTTTTTTGTTTTATCCCTTTTGGATTACCTTTTAATAACTGATAGTGGACAAAGCACAAAACCCTTGCAACCAAATGTGAGCTTTAGATGTAACTTTGGAAGAATGGGATTTATTAGTTTTGAAATAGGATTGCTTGGGGTTATAGAGGCAAAATTTTCCTCTTTTTTTTCATACCATTTTATTAGATGAAGAAGACAGACTCAGAAAAACAGTTTTCTGAAGAAGCTGAATTTCAAATGTAAGAAAAAAGATTACATGATGTGCACAGCATCTTTCCCTCCCAGCTGATCTAGTCCCACTCTCCTTACAGGGCTCTGGACGTGACCCTTTCAGACAGCTCTGCCTGGGACATGTAAATCACTGTTACCTAATACCTTTGAGCATATGTCAGAAGACTGCTTATGACACAAGTCTAAATGCAGGTCAAATACAGACCCATTTTATAATCACCATGTTGCTGAAGTGCTTTTAGGAGAATTTTATTGGACGGGTGTAATCAGATAAGATACACTGTTTGCAGGGTTTCATAAATAACTTTGACTAGATAGATGGAGGTAATTACACTTTTTCTTTAGCAGGACTAGGGTTATAAGATACATATTGCTGAACACAAAAAGCTGAAATGCCTTACAATTATGAAATAGCAATCAGAAATATGGATATCTCTAAATCCCACAGCTGTCAGTCTGGCTTCTGTCTTTAGCGGAAGGAGAGGTAGGTAGCATCTGAAGATTGCTTTAACCTCTTTATTCTGTCTACAGGAGATCTTCTACAATAATATATCAACAGGCTTCCTGAAACAGGTTATCTCATCTCTCCGTAAGCAGTCATACCTGATTTTTTCAATTAACATTATATTTCCCCATTATGTACCACTATTGAGCTCTCCTGTTTGCAAAAACTGCTCTTGTAAAGGGTCCTCCTTTCTCCCCTTATCGCAGCTTCTTTTAAATGACTTCTACATACTTCCTCTATGGACTGGAGAGTCCATTGAGAGCCACACGCCAGGCTGCAGGCAGTATAGCTGCAGTTCTTACAGAAAAAGCTTTCCTTGTGTGACCCAGTTAGGAGTAGGTATGACATGAAGCCTTATTTTGACTGCAGTAAAGATAAAAACTTGACTCCAGTGTGTAAAACCAAGCAGCATAATAATTCTGGGATTTGTGTGGGTCCTGAACTACCCTGCAGAACAAGGTTAGAAGAGGGTAGAAAAACCCAGAAGCATGTGCAGTTCTTTCTGTCACCCACTCTGAGGGAAATAAGCTCTTATTAAGATAAATGAGGAGTACATCAACTGAACTAAGGTATATATCCTTAAAAAAGAAAAAAAAATCTTTCTTCATGAAAAGAGTCTTCAAGAAAAGGTCATCAAATAAAATCAGGAAGAAATAAAGATGACAGCAGACTTCTAACTATGTTGCTGGAAAGACAGTCACCATGCCAACAGTACCAAAGTCAGGGACTCACCACTAGCTCTGTGGACTATGCTTCACTGAATAACTCTGTTCAGGTATTCAAGCTGCTCTTGCTGAAATAGATGTTATCTGGTAGTAGGATGCTGCATCTTGTGTTTTGCAAGCCAATTTATTTTGTGTGAGAGCATGACCAACACATTATTTTTTTTTTTTTATGGTCTCCTCAGTTTCTCATTTGGAAGATTTTTAATCTTTATTTTCATTGCTGTGACTTTTCAATTCTTTGTAACTCATTCACTCTAGGTAGATCGAGAAAATCAAGGTGGACAGTGGGTGAAGCCCTTAAATATACTAGAATATTTTGAAATTACATTAAAGATAAATGGATTCTTTGAACAAGAACTATGTCAGAATATGTTTGAAACACTGAAAAAAATGGTAATTTTAAGTGCCTCTGCAGTAAGAATTAGTCTAGTACTCTATGGGCTACATTTGTAGTATTTTTCACTCAGTAACAACTGTCATGCTACTGTAATCAGTAGTATGATTGATATTGCTCAATAATCAAAATCAGTTAATTATTGATTACTCTTGCTGCTGACTACCATGGAATTTTAGATGGTAGTTATTTAGAAATAAATAGAATTTTTTTAGAAATAAATAGTAGAAATGAATATCACTTACTAAAGTAACGGAACAACAGAAGGAAATGAGGATATAATTCAAGAATTTATAGAAGCAAATGAAATGTGGCATACTGACCGGCGGGTGGAAACTTCTACAATAGTATTATTACCCACACATGACTGCAAGCATGTCAACTAACGCTACATCTCAAAAGAAACTTGGCATCAAGTCTCATGATCCCAAACTTTTGTTCCTGTGATTCACCAGAAAAGAGATATTTGAGTCAGTGAAGCCAGACCCTTTGCAGTTATGCATGTACCTCCACCATATGAGCTCCCTACGTGAAATTCTGTATCCCAGTTAATACCTGATTGGCACCTTGGATTATGCTTTTACTTTTCACTAAGGAAGACTCACATGCCTGACTCACCTTCTGGAAGCTAGTTCAATGAGCTTCATTTTCTCAAATCAAAGCATTTAAATTTGAAGCAGTGAATCTGAACTGATCACCTTTGCATGCTCTGTAGTTGTGAGGAGAAATCTTTGCAGAGAAGTCCTTGCAGATGGCATTGCTTTGATGGTGGGTATTCACATAGGGAGCTGCCAGGCATCTTTTGCAAGTGCTGCTAATGTTTGATTCATCTGATCTGCTAAAAACATCTGTACTAGGATAGCACATCTCATTTCAGAAATTTCTACTGCTGTTCGCTATTGTCTACAATGTAACAGTGACTGATTATTTTCCAAGGAGATGCATTGTCCCCTAAATACCACCTGCATTGAATCCAAATAAAGACTGATTTTTTGAAAGCTTTTATTCTCTAAGCACAGTGTAATGCAGGAAAAAATCACCGAATATTTGACTGCGGATATCGTGGGGATCGGCAAAGGCCAAAATAGGTTGGGGAAGAGTGATTGATCCAGGGTTAATGAGCTGCCATGCACCCAGCCTGTGAAATGTACTTGTGAGTCATGTTAGACTTTGAGGGAAAAGTAATAAAGAAAAATCACAGACCAACTGAGGTCGGACTAAAGAACAAGAGCAGACCTTTGGTCCCTAGTGAGGTCTTGCCTGAAAACAGAAGCTTATTGGATTGTTTCTAGCAGCTGATTCACCCTTTTGTGTGAGGGTCAGGCTCCGAAGTGGCATTTTGAGATTCCTGATCCCGACCACAGTTACTACACTCCTATCCCTGCAAAAAGGTAATTCCATTCTAGCTGTCAATTTATGTCTGTTTGTGGGCTGCTAAACCTCCATAAACTTCCTTAACTAAGCAAATGTAACTGTCCTTGTGGCACCGTAGAAGGGAGACATGTCTCACTGATAGGCTGCCTTGGGAGAAGAAATGGCTCTTTATTATTCACCCTCACAAAGTTTTAATCATGCTAATGTGTTTCTTTTCAAGGTAAAGAAAGGTTATTCCTTTCATTCAGAAGCTCATGGCTTTAGCTTTTAGGATGTGCTATGTATCAGAGCTTTATTGATGCAATTTTAGTATCAGCACCAGTTTCAGCTCTCCAGAGCTCCAGGGTGCCACCCCAAAACAGAATTTCAAGCAGCAACTTCTGTGGCCAAACACCATGGCAGGTGCAGTGCTTCAGTGCTACTTTTCACTTAGAGAAAAGGAAAGGAAAGGAAAGGAAAAGGAAAGGAAAAGGAAAAGGGAAGGGAAGGGAAGGGAAGGGAAGGGAAGGGAAGGGAAGGGAAGGGAAGGGAAGGGAAGGGAAGGGAAGGGAAGGGAAGGGAAGGGAAGGGAAGGGAAAAGGAAAGGAAAAGAAAAGAAAAGGAAAAGAAAAGAAAAGGAAAAGGAAAAGGAAAAGGAAAAGGAAAAGGAAAAGGAAAGGGAAAGGGAAAGGGAAAAGGAAAGGGAAAAGGAAAAGGAAGGAAAGGAGAGAAAAAAGAAAAGAAAAAAGAGAGAAGAGAAAAGAGAAGAGAAGAGAAGAGAAGAGAAGAGAAGAGAAGAGAAGAGAAGAGAAGAGAAAAGAAAAAAGAAAAGAAAAGAAAAGAAAAGAAAAGAGAAAAGAAAAGAAAAGAAAAGAAAAGAAAAGAAAAGAAAAGAAAAGAAAAGAAAAGAAAAGAAAAAAAAAAGAAAAGAAAAGAAAAAAAGAGAAAAGAAAAGAAAAGAAAAGAAAAGAAAAGAAAAGAAAAGAAAAGAAAAGAAAAGAAAAGAAAAGAAAAGAAAAAAGGAAAAGAAAGAGAAAAGAAAGAGAAAAGAAAAGAAAAGAAAGAGAAAAGATAATAAAGAACTCGTGGTATGCTATGAGATAATGCCTCATAGCATACCATGTTTTTCTGGCAATAGCTCTTTTTAAAGGCCTCAGTTCAATTTCACGGAAAGGTTTAAAGCCTATTTTTGTATAGTTTTCCTTTCTCAGTCATTATCCATTGCAAATAATTCTTTTGTTTCCTTAAATTGAAGCTGTAATCCATAACCTTTCCCCAAAATATTCTCTAGTTATTCAAAGCAAGAAAGCAATGATATTGTTTTCAAGCCAAATATTTACCACTAAATTAGTTTATTACAAAACACTTTTATTAAGTAAATGATAAAAGGAAGACCAGCAGAACAACTGACTTAGTAGAAAGTAACTTGCAAAAAGGAAATAAATAGGGATAAGTATGTGGTATAGGAAAAAATATTACCAAAGCAAAAGACTAATTATTATTCAGAATAATGGCTAAAAAGTTTCTTGCATCTAAGGTGTTACTCCAGAGTAGTACATTCTAGTCTAGTAATGACAATGGTGATGCAGCCAACTGTGAAAATGCCGCAACTTTACTATTATTTAATTCTCTGGTTATACACATAATTATTAAATATTGCAAGTGACAGGAAACATTGAAAAAACATGTTAAAGTGGCTATTGACTGAGCCCTATGTCTTCTCTAAAGTCCAAAATACTTTTCTCATGGCGTCAATTGATGGTTAAAAAACCTAGCTAAGGAAATAGTATCAAGAAATCATATACGTTGGTATGCTTGGTCACAGCCATCTAGTACTGGTTATACTTCACACCAGAGGCCCTGGTAAAAGCCAAACTATGTCTGAAAGGTCAGCAGCATACCAAGACAAAATGCTACTGAACTCAGTGTCAGGAAACTGAATTTCCTGAGTAAGCTTCTGCTGTGGTGGCAATGTAAAGCTTGTCTATCCAATGCAAAGTTGCATAGGTTGCCCTATAAAATACTAAGGCAGTGAACTCCTCTCAATTCCAACAGGAGGATTCACCCAGAGCAAAGCCCCACAATGTGCTACCATGTTTGAGCAGAGTAATGTGATGGTTCTGCAGTGACGTCTCATGCAATGTACGTGGGCCAAAGAAACAGACTTTGTATGGGAAACACAGAATTCGATATAAGTTTAATTGAAATATTTTAGAATATAATAAATGCCCAACAGACAGTTATTATTAGTTTAGCAACAATGACATTGAAATCATAGTCTAAATTATCTATGGAGTACCAAAAAGTCTTATAAAAAAATACAGTATATGTCAAACTTTTTTCGTATTCTTACCCTTTCTCTGAGTCTTAAGCTGATGGCTTTGGTCTGGATGAGAGGGTTAAAAATGTCTTTAGTTTTCCAGATCCTTCAGGGGAAGAAGTATAGTTTTAGAAGTGAGGGATTTCTTCCTTCTCTTTGCTGAGAGGAGTATGATGCTCATAGTTACTTCCTCTTCACACTGGCATCCACTCAAGGCTATTTTTAATACATACTCTAACATGGTTTATACCTTGATTTTTTCTTCATTGGTCTCTGATTCCATGTTGTATCCAAATGTGTTACAGATGGTATCCTTTACATATAAAGTAAAAGTACTTGTTCATTGTTTTCTTTGTCACACCTAAAACTGGTTTTAGGTACCTACCTAGCTCCCAAGGATGCATTAGTGTAACATTCAGTAATTGTTCATTGGTGATTTGATTATAGCTCTTGTGCTTATGTTCATACTTTCTGGGCCTTTGCTTGTATTTCACCCTTGTACTCCTCTATGCCACATCTGGATTCCAGGGTCATCGGCAGTTCATTCTGTATAGAGTAACTACATGTTAACACTCTCTATTACTTTCAGAAATGTATCAAAATTATTGCAATAATAGGCTTTGCATGTTCCAATCGCACAAAGCTAAGCAAGTCTAAAAATAATTGGGTGACAGCCACCTTGTCATTACAAAGCTGATGTCAGAGATTAAACAAGAAAGCTCCAGGCAAGCCTAAGATAGGCTTGCTGGACTAAGCAAGCCTGACAAGGCCCAGTCCTGAGGCCTCACAGAGCCAGAAAAATGCCTTTTATTAGCAAAAGCAATACCATATTTACTGGGCTACATGAAACTACCCTTTTCTGGTTTAGTCTTCTCTAGTTTGTAGTAATGATCTCAACAAATGCTCAGGATCTTAGCACTGCTGCAGGGTTTGCAAGTACCTTTTATTGCATATTTCACAAGGAAACAAATCCCAGGAGAAGTAAGGTCCTTCTTTCCTGGATTTGTGTTTTTCATATTGTGTACTCGTCAATTTTTTAAGCCAACTAATATGCTCAGATGTATACTTTCAACATGCTTCTGAATTATCCATTTCTCCACTCTGGCAGTATTTCAGAATGCAGGATAGGATACAATTATGTTGCAGCAGCTATGAGAGTGAAAAAAAAAATCAATTATTCAGTTGTGTTCCACTTTTGTGAAAAAAAAAATAATGCTGTTTAAGTTTCTAGCAGTGGCTGAAAGCAAATTCCTCTCTGTTGGTATATATAGATGAAATGTTTGTTGTAGAACTAGTTGTAAGAGGCTCTAGATCATCCTCCTTGGACCTATTTTTAGAATTCCATTAAAATTCAAACAAACAATAAAATCTCTGCCTGGATTTAAACCCAGGGCAAGACTCAATTGCACTGAGATGTTACACTCTGGTTAGGGAATTTAGTGTTACTAAGTCAAATGCAAAAGTCTAAAATTAAGGATGGGTTTCATTTTACCTGCTTCCCCTAGGAAGTAATAATGGAATGAGCAAATCTTTGAAGTTTCTGTTTGTCTCCTCTGACTCTAAAAGGGGGCTAAATCATTTCCTTGATGTATACACCCGTATCTGATCTAATAAATCCAGCTGTAGGTGATGAAATATCTATACCCTAAGTATCTAAATGTAAGAAAAGATAGATGAAGTGAATGCCACAGACTAGTAATAACCACATAGGTTATTGAAACAAATCTAAATGCACTGATTTAGCATGACACTTAGAATATGTTTAGGCAGACAAGCCACAGTTTTTCTCCCCAGGAAGTCAAGAAAAGAATATATGTCACTAATTAAGGATAACCTAGGTGTGATGGTTGTCATCTACACTCCTAAGAGAGCTTTCTGTGTTTAACTCTTCTATAATGAGCACTCCTTTGCCTATAAATATAATAGAGTATTAATGGCAAGTTTTGTCATGAGTCTCTTCGTGTAGTCCTGTTGTGCTGCAGATATTTACAAAGGAATGCATGATCATGAGTAAAAATGACCCAAATTGAAGACTAACTTTGGAAGACCAGTAATGATCAAAAAATTTTGACCAGAACAAAGCAGATCTCAGTCATAAACAAGTCCAGTAAGTAAGTAAAGTAGGTAAATAAAATTCTAAGAGACAAAAGTCATGTTTATTTCCAGTATGGTAGAAGTATGTTTGTCTTATTAAAGTAAAATTATATTTCGTAGATGGTGAAACTGCAGTTTCGGCTGTTAAGGCAGGCAAGTAATTCAAATGTCACAAGACAGGACAGTGGAACATATCTTAGAAGAAAAATGGATCTGAAAGACTTCAGACAAAGCAGGAATTTTCTCATGAGCAGGACACAGTGCCCGGAAATTCCTTCTATTCAGTCAGCACAGTTATGCTATGCTGTCAGATTTTTGAGGAATATTCACTTCCCTTCTTAATATATTGAGTAAATGTTCACTTCAATGAATATTATAATTTTTTAATTGTCATTTATTTTAGCTTTTGTATTTTTACCCTTTTTAGTTTTCTACAAACGGACACATTTGGCTACATTCATTTTGCATCTTGCAAAATTATATTTGAAATGGTTGCTTCAGTATCTTAAAAGCTAGTTGTGCTTTTAGAAGCATATTAATCCAGAACCATTACTTGCATAAATTGATCTAATGTACAACAAAATTTGCAAGCAGCATGTACAGAGTTTGTTGACCATAAAAACAAAAAAAAGTGCTTGACTGGGTCAGATCCATTTTGTTTTTGAAAATGGCTCTACAACACTTAAAGAGTAGAGTTACTTCATTCTCCTAGTACTTGTTAAGGACATCAGAGACTATATGCTTCTGTAGGTTGTTATTGTGCACTTAAGAACCTGTTACCCACGAGTTTGCCTTAACCTTTTTTGAACAAGCTGAGCTGCCTGTCTCCAAAGTTGCCTTTTGCAACAAGTTCTGGAAGTTTAGTACGTGCTCAGTAAATTCTTTTGATTCTATTGCTGAAACAATTTCAAACAATAACATTTAGCTTTTGTCCAAATAGTTCTTCAACGTAATGGAAATCCATATTTATGATACAAGTTGTTTTTAGGATATAATTTTTCCATTCTTCATGGTTATGTCTATCACGTTTGTGTGGCAAGGTTTTGCTAGTGGGGGGGCAACAGTGAGGATCTCCCTGCGACTTCACCCATGTCCTACAGAGCCAATGTCAGCCAAGGCTGAGTCCAGCAGCAACAGTGGTACTGCCTCTGGGAAAACGGATTTAAGAAGGGGGTAAAGAACACGGCCAGTGAAGGAGGGGGAGGAGGCTCTTCCAGATGCTGGAGGCATCAGGCTTCCCGATGCTGGAACTGAGATTCCCCTGAAGCCCGTGGTGCAGACAGACCATGGTGAAGCAGCTGTGCCTCTGAAGCTCATGGAGATCAACATTGGAGCAGGGGTCCACGTGCAGCCTCTGCAGGATACTGCACTCCAGAGCAGGTGGCTTCCCAAAGGAGACTGTGACCACATGGGAAGCCTGTGCTGGAGCAGGCTCCTGGCAAGCCCTGTGGCCCTGTGAGGACCCACACTGGAGCAGTCTGTTCCTGAAGGACTCTGGAGCACTACATGAAGAACTGCAGCCCATGGGAAGGGCTCACATCTGAAAAGTTCATGGAGAGACTCCAGGCTGAAGCAGGATAAGAGTGTGAGGAATTCCTCCCTGGGGAGGAAGGAGCGGCAGAGACAATGTGTGATGAACTGAATGCAGCCCCTACTCCCCATACCCCAGGGGAGGAGACAGAGAAAATAAAGAGTAAAGTTGCACCCAGGAAGAAGGGTGAGTTTGGGAGGAAGTTGTCATTGAGATTTGGTTTTATTTCCCATTTGCCTTATCTAATTTAGTCGGTAATAAATTAGATGACTCCAAGTGGAGCCTGTTTTGCACACAACTGTGTCATTTCTCCATACACTTATCTCAGCCTACAAGATTTTCATTTTATTTTTTCTCTCCTGTCCAGCTGTGGAAGAGAGTGACAGAGCGGCTTGGGTGGGCACCTGACATTCAACCAAGATCAACTCACCACTTTATGCTAGGATATGGCTCAGTAGAGTACCAGGATATGACACATAATTTTCTAGGTATTTCCTGATATCCTCTTTCAGTGCTGATTGCTTCAGATTTTAAAAAAGCCTTGATAATTCCCAGCTCTAGCTCTATTGCCTGCAGAATGTCTAAATGGTCTTATGCTCATTTCATCAGGGAAAAATAGCTCTTTTTTCATGGCAGAATTTATTTTATTTTATTATATTTTACTTTGGTTTATTTGATTTTATGCATTTACTTTTATGACTTACTGATAATTTCCTTTAAAAATCTGGGTTTGTAGTACTATGCTTTACATAGTAGGTATCATTTGCCCAAGGTATGTAATGTGCCTAAAACATATGGTCTGTTTAAGTAAGAAAATTCAAGATATGTGGTGCTTTGGTTTCAAAACATAGATATGAAGAAATTCATTATATCAGGTTGTTAGGAATAACAAGATGAGGATTCCCAAATTGCAAGTATAAGCATATTTATAAGACTTACTTGTGAATCTACTTTTGGCATACCATCTTAACTATTCCATTTTGTAGTGTTTTCATCAACACTAAATTTCTTTAAAAGTGGAGGAGAAATGAAGGAGTATGGCAAAACCCGTGTTCAGAGATCATGCTACATTTCTGCAGGGACCAGGAACTAAATAACTAATTTCAAAGCAACCAGGATGGCTTTAACACCTTTCTAGAAGCCTCTGAATTTCAAATTACAAGCAGCACTCAAAGGCAGCAGAGCAATAGTGCTGAAAAGAGCACTTAGTGGGAAGATCTGGCCTTTTTTGCTCACCTTTTTTTGCAATGTTATTTCTATCTCTGTGAATTTTCTTGTAAGGTGAAAACATTCATCTTCATAACAACTCTGATGACAGATTCAAAATGTATTGACCTTGGAGAAAGATGTTTTTAATGTTGCACTCCAGTTTAAACAAAAGTACTGTATTTCATAACATTTAGGTTGCAAACATCAAGGTATAAATTTATACGCATCGCTCCATTTTTCTTGATGACATCATAATTCTTAATAACATTCCTGAATTTTTTTTTTTATGTTTTATTTTCATGAAACCCTTTGGAGATGTGAGATATCATATTGCCTTTTTTTTTTTCCTCTCTGGACAGAAGAAACTGTCTTTTCATTAGTTACACTGAACAACGTGGAACAGGAAACCATGTTACTTTATAGTAAATACAATAAACCCTATAAAACCTAATGCTGAAAATACCTAAATGCCTTTGTCATGACTTTTCTTCTGTTCACTGTCAAGGGGTTGCTACAGCATCCTCTGTTGGCTCCTTTTACATAATTTTTCTGCAGAAATTTCTGTGAAATTTTCTGTTGGGGAAATTTGGTGAATATATTCTCCAGCTACAGCAGAAAGATGAAAGCTAAAACTTTATTTTCTGTTTTCCAAACAAGGGATGCATAACTCTAAACCCACTGACAATTGCTGCAGTGTTTTTGCCTTTTCCTAACCAATCCCACAGCATTTTTCAGCTCCTCTGGGAACAGTTTTTGCTTTGCCAGCAGAAGACAGACTATCACGAAATTACAGCTTATATCACTTTTTGGTCTGTTGGCCTGTTTTGACTGCATTTCATTTCCAGCTCGTAAAATTTGATGTTTGTAAATGGCAAGCCCATCATTTCTTATCAGAATATGTCCAGCATAACTGACATTAATTATAAAACTCTCCATCATCCCAAGTTACTGTATTGAAATACCATGAGAAGAAATTGCTGCTGGGACTTCTGTCATCAATTGGACATGTATTTTCAACTTGTTTGTCAAAAAATAAGATAGATTACGCCTCTGGTTATGGCTTGGTGAATGTTATTTTAATAATAGATAATGGTTATTCCTGATTCGCTGAATAATATTAAAAGATAGTAATAGAATATTTTATCCAGGAGTGAGGCAGGCACAAAGGAATGACTGTTTACATCTCTGCAGCATTTTGTTCTGACCTGTATTTGGGAATTGCCACTTCCTTTGGATTTAACTAAGCAAACTGCTACTTTAATAAATTACACTTGCATATACGTACATTGTGAAAATTCCTTATTGTTCAGGGGTAACCCTCCACGTTGTCACACACACACACTACAGGGAATGCAGACCTGTTGGTCTAACCTCAGTTCCTGGAAAAATTATGAAGATCATACCAGGTATTCTTGAAAAATATTTAAAGAATAGTGCAATCATGAGGCATTCTCACCCTTGGGTCACAAAAGGAAAGTCCTGCTTAACTGATTTGATAGCCTTCTATGCCGTGGTCAGTAGCCTCATGGATGAAATTAAGGCAGTTGATACAGTTTTCTGGATTTTAGCAAGGTTTTTGATGCTGTCCCTCACAGCATCCTTGTGGACAAATTGTCCAGCTGTGAGATGAACACTGTGCACTGGGTGAAGACTGGCTGAAGGTCAGGGCTCAAGGGGTGGCTGGTCACCACTGGTGTTCCTGAGGGTTCTGGTCTAGGGCCAGCCCTATTCCATACATTTATCAGTGCTCTGGATGCAGCAGGTGAATGCACCATGAGCAAGTTTGCTCACGATACCAAATTGAGAGGTGCTGTTTGTTGACTCCTTTGTGGGACAGGAGGTTTCGCAGAGGGATCTAGATAGAATAGAGCAATGATTAGTGGGATTAAATTTAATAAGAGAGGGATTCTGCACCTAGGACACGGTAAATCTCGACTCAAGTATAAATGAGGACAGGAATGACTGGACAGCAGCCCTGCAGAAAGGGATCTGTGGTTGCTGGTCACAGAAGGCTCAGTAGGAGTCAGCAGGGTGCCCTGGCAAGCCCCAACCTGGAGTGCACAGCACCACCAGCTACTCAAAAGGGGTGATTATCCTGTTGTATTGAGTGTTGATGCTGCCTCAGCTGGAGGACTGCATGCAGTTCTGGGACTCCCAATTTAAGAAGCACTTGAAGGTGCTTGAGTACACCCAGAGGAAGGCAACAAAGCTGGTGAAAGGGCTGTAAGGAATGTCCTGTGAGAGGCAGCTGGGGACATTCTTTGTCTAGTTTGGAGAGAAGGAGGCTGAGGATCCCATTCCATTCCATTCCATTCCATTCCATTCCATTCCATTCCATTCCATTCCATTCCATTCCATATACCCCCTCAACATTTTCTCCCTTTAATTTGCATCAGTGGTCTCTTTTTTAGTTCAGCAAAACATATACACAATAAAGCATTTTTGCCAAACTTCCTTTGTTTAAAAACCCCTTATTTTCAAGAGAAATCTCATCTTTTATGTAATTTACAGAGACATGCCTTAGAAATGCTGGAGATCTTATATTTTCATGCTCTGACTTGGGCTAGGTAGCCTTAAAGTAATCAATCTGCTGACTAGGAAGACTGTGTGAAACAAGGACTAAAAATGAAATGGATATCTAGTGGCAATTTCTCCTTTTTAAACATGAGTGCAACATTTTTGGTGCAAGACATTGGTGAATATTCAAATTTCCAGTCAGGTTTTTTCCTGTGTCTGGAGACATGAAACTTTTGGAAAAAAGAATTTAAATGAGACAAAATTATTTTAGGGAGAAAGAATGATTGTTTTAACTTATCTTTGTGATCTGTCCACTCTTAGCAGAAAAGGGAGATGGTGATGAGCTTTCCATATTCTGGCTTTGCCTTCCTAGCACCATCTATAGGAAAAGAAGTAACAGGGTTTCTGTTAGTTTAAAAGACAATAGCAATTGTCCCTTTGTGGTTGGCTGACCCCAGACAGCAATGCGACACCCACCCAAACACTTGTTATCACTCCTCCCAAAGGGTTAGGGTAGAAATTCAGAAAAGCAGAAGCTGGGAAACTTGTGGTTTCAGTCAAACCCTAATATTTGAAGGAAAGACAAAAAACTCCAAAAAACAACCCACCAGCAAACAAGTAGACAAACCCAAAATAAGTGATGCAAAACTGTTACTCACCACCTTGTACAAGCACATCAACCAATTTTCAAGCAATGGCTACATGGAAAGATTAGACCACTATTTTTTATGGTTGCACATGATGCTACGTAGTGTTGAATATTCCTTTGATCAGTGTGGGTAACCTGGCCTGGCTGTGTCCCTCTCTTTCTTGTGACCTCCTCCAGCCTACTCCCTGGTGTGGCAGAATGAGTACCAGAGAAAGTCTTGACACTGCGCAAAGGACTAGTGGGCAAAAGCTGACACTGGTGTGTTATTAACACTGTTTTAGCTGCAAATCCAAAAGGCAGCACTATATGAAGAAAGCTAATGCAGTAATCACGCAAGGGCATGGACTTCACACACAAGATGGAAAGTGAAAAGCCATTTATTGCGCAGTCAGAATTCCCTAAATACCAGCACCTAACAGGATATAACATCATATAAACAGGAAAGATGTTCACCTCTGTGTCCCCCCATCACCTGGGGTATTGCACAGATATTACCTATTATGGTAACAGGTAAACAATACCCTATAAGGTCACAAACTACAATTATCACTTCTCATAGGCCCAGCACTGTCCACAAACCCACAATTCTCTCTCAGCCCATCCCTGGTGACCTGGATGCACTCCCAGGGTCACCTCTGGGGCCAAGAAAGAGGCTCTCTCTCCAGCCCTCAGGGCCTATCTCTCTTCCAGCACATAGTGCACCCCAACAGCTAACTCCGTCCCAGACACATCGAGTACACCCTTGATTTTGTGTGCAGCATTTTACAGTATGCTATTATAATACCCTGTCTGCATCAAGCCACAAAGAGAACTCCTATTTTCAGTATGCCAGCACATCTTATGCCCTCTGCTTCTGAGTGATCACAGCGAAAGAGAAAGCTCTGGAGAGCTTTATTTTTAGGAAGGGTAAAAGAGGGAGATAATCCATCTTTTCTTTCAAGAAAGAGGCCCCCATATTATTAGATAATAGTGGAGCAGGTGTTTTGAAGATCAAAATATTTATGAAGACTGAAGACACAGTAGGAAGTTACTAGACAGGTTACTGCAGGCTGGTAGCTCTAAATGTGCATTCCTATGGCAATCAGAAAATAAGTTGCTTACCCCTTAATGAGAAAATAACAAGCTAACTCATTTTTTCATTGAAAGCAGAAGTTTACAAACAGGCAGTTTCCAGAGAATTGCTAATGTACGGGATCACATTGCCCCTTAGCAATTGTTTGTGTGTGAGTGCATTCAAGTCCATATTTTCAGTACTAAAAATTAATCTCTACAGTGACACAGAGAGTGGGTTGGACTGAAGTAAATCATGACTAAATGAAAACTTATGCAACATGTTTCACCTAGTAATCTCATTTATACCCTGCTTTGTGAAATCCCAAACAATTATGGTTGAAAAGCACTGAGGTAGTGTTAATATTTGCCAGAAAACACACATTTAACTTTTTCTTTGGCATAAATTTCAAAGGGTTTCAAATTTCTCTCAGTGCACACACCAGGCACAGAACATGACCAGCTCAGCAGGGCCAGGGGCAGCTCCTGCAATCTCTAGAGAATTGAAGCTATCCCATATTCCTGCCTGCTGCTGACCTAGGAGAGGGACACAGGAGCCATTGCCTCATGCAGACACAATAAGTTACTAGCAACCTCTAGCTCATCTTCTTCTGGCTATGTCTCAATTGTGAAAACACATTGAAGAGTGTTGGGCCTGGCTTCATCCTATTCACAGTGGGTCAGGGTCAGGATCAGCATCACGCAGTCTGGGCAGAGGCACATCTGCAGCATCACATAGCCAAGGATCAAAGGAAACAGCCTGAGCTCAAATCAACTCTGCAGCTAAAGCCTCTGATCTCTGGAGCCCTGAGAGCTAGCATGATAGAACAGAATAAGAGGGAGTCACACATCTTCTCCCTCAGTCCTTGCTGGGATGACTGGAGACCAGAACAGCACAAGATGCAAAAAACGACTGCAGAGGGCACTCTCCTTGTGCAGGAGTCTTCACTGTTACACAGAGAAAAACATAATTTAGAACCCAACTGTTTGAACTGCTAAGAGCCATGAAAAGCTAAGCTAATACAAAATGCTATTTAAGGTAAGGATAATGAAAAAGGATGCCCAGCAGTTGGAACCTGGAGATATGGGTCTGACACAATACCAGTTGGAGAAGGATGTTTTGTGCTTGCAGTTGCTGCCATGTGAGCATACGGGAGGTGACTGTAGAGGATAAGAAGGGAGGACAGGATTATGGCACACAACAGACACCTGCAGTTAATGAGAGACTACTGTATACTGCATCAGACTTCTAAAACAGCTGAATAAAAATGTAATTTGTCAAATGTAAGCACGTCCTTCTTTAAATGACCAGCAGACCCAGGAGGCAAATAAGAGATTAAAGCACATTCCTACTTGCAAGCAGAGTAAAATAAGGACCACATAGGTGCTTTCATTAATTCAGGCTGAAGTCCCTTTCTAGGCCTGTTTTGGTCATTATTTGTCACCTTGTATTTGTATGCTTGACAGTTCTCCTTAGTACAGAACAGAAGCCAGCCCTGAGTGTGTTTGAAATAAACAGTGAAAGATTTTCATCCAATAACCTCTAATTCAGCTGTCTTCATAGAAGCAATTATCAGAAATGAAGAGGAAATTTGTTTAGTCATTCATTCAGACATTTCCTGAAAACATTCTCTTTGACTGTCAGTGTATTAGATTTTCAAACATCTATTAAAAAAAAGCCCAAAACACAACAAACAAAAACCCCAAGCCCTTCCTTTTTTTTTTGTGTAATCTAATAGAAAAATATTTTGGATTTGATGTTTTCTCTTTTTTCCATGGCATCAAGGCATCCCAGAGCAAACTAATACAATTTTTTGATAAATATATTGGGAAAAATGAGCAGAATGTTTGGGAAAATTCTGGACCAGGACTTTTTTTCAGAAAGAGATGTTTTGGGTATACCTGATGAGCTGCAGCTCAGCTTTTCTGATTAGCAAAATGGTATGAATGGATGATTCTTTCCTAATCTGATGGCAACCAGAAAAATAGATTCTTTGTTCAAAAACTCATTATGAATACAGATAAGTTATCTGTGATGTTTTGTACTGTCCATTAATGGTGCTTCATTTAAGGAAAGTTTAATTGAAAGTCGGGCAAATTTAAAAGCATGATTTTATTTTAAAGATAACTTTCTGAATTCAGAAGCTTCATCTCTTCAGACCATTTGATAGTATAGATAAAAAAGAGAAGTATTATCAACACACTGAATCTTGCAGAGGGAAAAATATCTCTCTCCTAGATAAATACAGCTATATCAAAAGTATCTATCACAAATCAAGTGAGGAACTGAACTGAGCAAATATGTTTTGAGAAGCTGCTCTTGAAAAAAGTAATTTATGAAGCATTGCCAACCATAAATATGCCTTGAGGTTTGGTGTTAATACATATTTCAGTTATCACTATGGAAACTCAGAGTAACGACTTAGCTAAAGATCTATAAATACGTGAGTAAAAACAGAAACAGATTTCCAAGCAGCAGCTGAAGGCAGAAACAAATGTATCTGTCTTTCCTTATGGCAGTAATTGCCAGAGTAGAAGCACCAAAAGGTTTCCACTGGCATTTCTAGGTTTCAGCTCCTTTTGAAAACAGTAAATTTGCAGTAACAATTCAGAAGGCTTCAGCATATCTTTCAACTAAATGTTTCAATGTGCAAACAGATGTCTAGCTGAGCTGGAGAGACACACAGCCTGAAAACTAGAAAATGCTTAAAATGTTCATTTCCTACAATACAATTCAACTTATAATTGAGAAAAAACAGGCAAGTATTAACTATGTTAATGCTTGAAGGAAACTAGGTGGTTCTCTGCTTTAAAACTCTGTCAAATGCACGTGTAAGTATCAACTTGGAAACTTGGTTATTAAGCTGAGTTGTTTACGATCAATATGTAACCTTCCTTCCCTCAGCCCAGCTTTGCTTTAGAACCTGTTTTAGTTTGGGATATCAAAGGATGACGTGCATAACTGATGGTAAAACATTGAGCTAAAGACCTGTACTTTGATATGCACTCTGAAAATTTCTGATATTCCTTGAATTAAAAATAATATCCTAAGTAAATCAGGAATTAAGTTATAGACTTCAAATAATATTAGACCTCAGGAAAAAAAAAAAGATATTTTGAAGACCTGTAACTCAGTTATGTCTACTTTAAAAAAAAAAAATCTTTGGGCATATTCCTTGTAACAGACATATTGATACACTGCTGTTTAAGATGTGTTGTGTAGAACTGATGTTTTTACAAGAAAATTCTCAAACATACATATTCAAGGATGTTGAGGCAAGAGCACTATAAAGATAAAGTTTGTAGAGAAAGGTAGCATCTTTTATTAAGACAGCTGATATAGAGGGGAAAAGCAGATAGCTTTTGGACTTGCAGACCTTTTATGAAACCCCCTGTGTGTCGCATCTTTCATCTATTTTTTTCCAGCTGGCTGAGCAGGAGAGATTACATCTTTATTTAAAAATTGCCTCTTTTGCTTTGTTGCCATACTGTTTTAACACCGCTACTTCTAAAATAATACACAAATGTGTTCCAGTAACATATATTAAAAAAAGAAAATATTATTTTCCTTTCTATGTTGGTCCTATAATATACAGAGAGCACCAGTCTCACTCTAGATACTTCTAGGAGCAACAGCTACCCCACTTCTTTCCCATCTGATTAATGCTTCAGACTAGTGCTTTTAGGTCCCAGCCTCTTCTGTTTCCCTGACTTAATTGCTCTTCTGTCCCCAGCTTTTTCTCCCACATTATCAGTGTGAGCGTAGATATCCTGACTCTCCTGGCTCCTCATTTCAAAGCTCACCTCATAGTGAGGCCAACTTCTCTGCTGGTCCTATTATTATGTTTAGATAGATATTTGTTTATAAACAGAATAAATTATTGTAAGTTTAATGCATATTCAATAAAGATCTGATTTGAAATTATAGAAACCTGATATACAGTGCTGTAGTATCATGGGGGATTTTAGAATATTCTTAGCTTTTGTTTCCTTCTTGACATTCTTAAAATATCTGACTCACTCAGGTCAGCCTAGAAATAAGTGAATTGAACAATTTACTTATTCATATCTGGCAGAGCTTGAGGAGGTTTCTATTTTAGGAGCATGATGGCCTTAAATTAGAAATCACGTGTCTGGCTTGAATGCTCCTAAGAAATACATATATTGACATCCTGATTTTCTCATAATTTAGCTACCAGCTATTCTAAGATCAGAAACTAAGAGCAGCTGAGGGTTAAGCTATTCATAGATACAAAATGAAAGATGAAAAATATTAATTTAGAAGGGGAATCTTGCCTGTGACAGTGTCTTCTGGGGAGGGCAAATTTGAGCTACACGAATATGTATATAGATATATACACACAGGGTTCTTCTGAGCACTATATAGTGTGTTCTTTTGCTACAATACTGCTTTTCAACAGCTTCTTCACTGAGACAGCAAAGAGCTGAACTGCTTTGAAATTAGAATACAGACTCAGACTACAGAAAAGTAGTAGAGCTGAATATAAAGGATGTCTGAATGACTAGAAGGACAAATTTTTGATGGTAGGGATTTAAGTCTAAACCTGAAATCCAGCACTGTTCAGCAATGATTCTTGGCTCATTAGATGACCTTTCTGCTCTTGAATTGTATCCTCAGTTCTGTTTCCTGTCTGTCGGTAAGTGGTTTCAGTGCTGCAGACAGCAGCGTTCTGGAGAGGATCTCTGTTCACACTGGAACTTGTGAACAAAGAAAGCCCTCACTATTCCTTTCCATGATCTTAAGATCATACTGATATTTTACATTTTCCTTGTAGTCTTTCGTAGGTATCTACCTTGTAGTTGTATTCCAGAAAGCCTGATGGTTTGCCAGTACCCCTGTTGTCATTTGGTCCTTTTATTTCTTCCCTCAGCTGTTTCTCTAAGGAAAGACTCAGCCTGTGACAGAATGCAGTTATCACTGGTCATTACAAGGCAGTAATTCCATAGTTTTTTCCTGAATTTAAATGCAATAAAAAATATTTTAAAGATTTTTTTTTCTTCTACTTTTCCACATTTTACTAATGGTAACTGATAATAGCAGCAGCAAAGGATATCTACAAGTAAATGCCATATACATTCTGTCTGTCTTTCTGCTCCACTTGTTCTTTAAAGCACTTCTCATCTAGATTAATGTATTCAAAACCTCATTTTAATTATTTTTATTATGCCTGGTTTCAGCTTTCTGCATTAAAAATATGAGCGTACAGTTCATTTAAGGATTCAATACCCCTGTTAGACTGTAATTCATGTCATCTTCCCCATTTACATTCCAGCAATTCATGGAATTTAGTTGATTTATAGAAACATTTGGACCTGGAACCCTGCCTCTGCCACTGAATATGGTTTTGTGTAGGGACTATTTTACACACTAAAGCATAACAGTTAGTAAGTAATAAGCCATTTCTGTTTTGGGCAGCTGCTGCTGATATTGTGTTTTGTGATTATCCAAAGGCAACTTTCCTTTTCTCTCCATGTTTAAAGTCTTGATTTCAATACTAAACGGTCCACTCCTTAGTGCTGGAGAAGACTCCTTGGACAGTCTTGGATTGAGTTCCAAATATTAGAAGTGAAAGAACTGAGACAGATACAGAGGTGGAAGTAACATTTTTAGTGTTTACATAACAATTTCTTTTGCAAGTCTGGTGAAACATGTTGTTAGTTCTTACCATGACAGTTTGATGAAGTGAAATCCTTTCCAGAGCAGGGCAAGAGAAAATTCTTATATGCCTCAACTGGAAATTTTTACTTTAGATTGTATTAACACATATATCCTATTTTTGAGGAGCTGAATTGAGATTTAGAAAGTAAGAACAATACAAAAATGTGTTTAGAAGTCAGTTCCGGGAATGGTTTCATCTCATGACCACTTGTGACTGCATGAAAGGAAATGGTCAGTGCAAATGCAGGACCAGAAGGCACTGGCTGAATAGTCATTCAGTTCCACTGGATTCCTGCTGAATAATTTGCAGTGTACTGTCTCAGGGGAGGAAGAGGCTCCCTGTGACTAGGCACATGCACGTGCACTGGAAAGCCATATGTAGAGCCCAGAATATATCTTTGCCTTAGGATGTCTGTCACCATTTTTCTTTCACTGCTCCAAATAACCTCTTTTTCTGAAGAGTGAAGCTTCCAAGGATGTGCTCTATTACCTCTAACAAGCTTTCCTGAACCAAAATATGGAGATGACTCCTGGCAAGCACATCAGTCAGACAGACACCATTTATAAGAACTGCAGCATAACAAATCAGAACTCACCTGTACTTGTTCTTGCCACTCTTTAAGTGTTTTATCCTCATCTCTGTGAACCTGCAGCAATCTGGAGAGTAATGTCTTGAAGTGACAGAGATAAAGCAATGGTAAAATGCAGATGCAATAAACTGAAACTTTTTGAACATGTCAGGATGTGGCTATTTATATGTGCAATGGAGCACCATGTTTTCAGATCAGCTCCCTCAAAACAATTGAAGCTTGGGTTTCTCTGAAAAGACAAAAAGTAATCAGATTTATGAAGATGGATGAAAGTTGCAATTTTATATACATTGATATCATTAAAGGAAAGCTGATGACATGAGCTGCTTGTAGCATGAGATTGCTCTGGCACACTCTGATTGCCTAACGCTTTCAGGTTGAGATGGGACAATATGCCTGGCCACCAGAATGCTGGCTAACTGTGGGTCTGACATTTGGTGATGCACTAATAATGAATAATCATTTGTTTGTTTCAATCTGTACATGCTCAAGATGAGAAGACACACCTACAACTTCAGGAAAATTCGGTGGTGGTGTTCCCAGTGCATGGGAACCTTGTTAAGGAAGATAAGATAAAGCTTGGTCATTTTGGTGTGTTAATCAAATTTCAGTCTGAGTATAGTGATGAAGCAACTATATCTTGCATATGCATATTTCTGTCTTTAGTCATCTTTCAAACCCCTGGTTTGGGTATCATGCCAGTGAGGTGGATCCTATAAAGGACATGAAATGTCCTCTGCCAAATACCTCCTAACACAAATTTAAACTTGTGACAGTAACTGTCTAACCATATTGAAGATAAACTGCCATCAGTAGTTGTAGGTTCCTTTGTTTAGTCCTGCAAAGCTTAGGCTGAAATTTTGAGCTTCATGCTTTTGGAGCCTTAGTTTTCTCAGACTGTGAAACAACTTTGGAAATTATTTTTTATCACTTGAGGTCTCCATGTATCTCAGCTTTAGAATAAAACTTAATTCTTTGCTTGTCTTACAGCTTCACAGCGGGTTCTGAAGTGTTTGTCTCTACAGTGCTTTCCCCTATAAATATCCCCAGCAGAAAGCAGCCAAATACTATTGCAAGGTTATTTTCTTCCCGGTGAGAACTTTTTTCTAAAACATGTGAAGTTTTTTATCAGATGGTAGATCATGACACAGGGCAAGGCAAAGCTATATAGCTTCTTATCATAGTGGAGATACCAGATGCCATGTCAGTACTGGTGCACCTTGCAGTGGTTTGGAGCATAATTTCAGTACTGCAAGGTTCTGCTTACCTGTGAGAACTAAAACCCTACTGCTGGGAAGTTTCCTCATCATTATGGACCTCGTCTATGTTCCTTGTGGGACATATACAACCTGAATAGATTTTCTGCATAAGCACTGTACTTAATGCTTTCTGTTACACATCTTTCTTAATGAAAATTAATTGTGTGCATGCCTAATGTTGTTCACATACAGTTCATGCACTGACTCTGCTTCGAACTCATCAATAGCATTATTCTCCCTCTCAGATATCTTGTGAAGGTCTTGTGGACTAGGAAAAATGGCTGTTCTTTCCTTAAAGTTAGTATCATACCATAACTTATTTATTGTTGTGTGGGAGCTGCATCACAGCTTATATTGCTTTCCTTGACATTCTTGGCTTATCTACCTATTATTGCTTTCTTGAATGCCAAATCACTGTGGAGCCTCAGTCTGAGTGTCATTCAGCAGGCTCCCTTACCCTAAATAATAGCCTTCTATCACTAAACCTGGTTATGGAGCTATACAGTTGTGTAAGTTCATGAAGGGCTGTGCAAGTATTTTCTGTGGATGCCTTCCTCATGAAATGATGAAAAATTCCTCTCTCATAAATGAAATTTCAGAGGGAATTAAAGAGCCATCAGATTTAGTTATTATGGTATTATATGATTTCTGAGGTCTTGGTGGATTTTTTTAGTTGCAGAGCTGGCATTGTGATTCCTTTCAGCCTAAGGATTTTCAAGTACAGACAATTTTTTTTCCTCTTCTGGATTACATCTTAGGTTAGGCAATGTGAAATAGACCTGATAAGCTAAAACATATCTTCTTATCCACTCACCACCCCCACCAAAAGGAATATTTGTATGTAAGGAATGACAGTGGAGTAGTAACAAGTTAAGCTATGCTTACTGCAGAAGCAGTGGGGGAGGCCACAGAGATGAGCAGTGATGAACAATCAGATGAAATTTGTACATGAAACAGTTGGGGAACACAAAAATTAGGTGATCTGTTAGAATGAGAAAGAGTCATGCTAAGTTCTTTATTTGAACTTGTATTCTTCTACGGTCCGCAAAATGCAGAAATAATAAGCAACAATGGCAAAAAGAAATTCCCATTCACCTTATCAGGAGAATTCTTTGGAAATATCCCAATAATGTCAGTTAACCTAATATTTAAAAAAAAAATGTTCGCAAATTGTATAAGTAAGTGCTTAACTTCCCTACACATGGTTTCAGTTTGGAATTTGATTCTCTTTTCTACTGCTCCTGTGTTAACCTAGGAGGATTTTGCACAAGCTAGGTAAATCACAAGGCTGAAAACTGAAGTAAATGAGAGAAGAGCTAGGTCCTACATTCATATGCTTTGACTACATAAGATTAACTGTTCATGGAAAGTGATCCCAAATGAATTTCAAACAAGTTCTACTTGAAATTAGTTTTCAGACTCAAATGAATTCTGACAATTTAGTATTGCTTCAGCTCTCCTAGCAACTAAGTGATAGTGACATTTATATTAAAGTCACCTAATACTCCTCATTAAAATCTCTCAGATCTTAGCTATCAGTGGCTTATATTTTTTGGCAAAACTTGCCACTCATGTTAATATATCCTGCCTTTTATCAAGCTATTCTTTCTCCTCCCTAACACTCCAAAAAGTTTTGTTAATGATAAATAAGTCTCTTTCAAGTGTGAAATACAGAATATATGGAAAGACTCAGCATCTTTGAACATAATTTTTTTTTGTTTTTTAGGTAGGACTTTGGATACAAATGGTGGATTATTGAAGAAGCAGTCAGTGCCCTGTGAGAACATGAAATAGAATCTCATTTTCTTTTGTAGTTCAGTTTGCTCCAAAATCAAAACAATAGGTTAATGGAACAGTCCCTTGGGTGAAAGAAATACTTCACGTTAACATAGTAAAAAAAACTTTCCTCCAATGTGAGAAGAGGTTTTCAATTTATAATATTTCCAAAGGTGGACTGCAGTCTACGTGTTATTAAAGATCTGCCTACCTGTAGTTCTCTTTTTTATTATGTGCATTAGGCAACTGGTATTTCCAGTTTTAAAGAAGTGAGTTTTGTGTAGCCACTTTTGTACACAAATTATTTAGAAATGCAAATATTTCCCTCATGTCAACTGACATGCAAGATCAATGTAATTAATAATCTATTATCGCAAAATTGTTTAAAGCAGCTGGAACAGTAGCAAAGAAATAAACAGCTATTTATTTTTCAAATTAGTGTGAAGTCATTCTGCTCAGCAATTCTAATTATATGTGCTGCTACAAGTGCTATATTCCTATTCTTTCTGAGGCTTTTCTGAAATGCCAGTGAAACTGGTACAATTTTTTCTTCTATTTTGTGTAGAAAATGGTTTTTTTCCTAATTGTATTGTGCAAGATAAGAAAATAATTTGGAAGTAGGCTGAGAGTAAAATATCTTATTGTATTTTTCAGTGATTTTATTGATTTATATATCCCTATTAATGAACATTAGCTTATTCCTCTTGGTCATCCATTTCTTTATCAACTTTGCATGGTGATCCATCAGATCCATTGATCTTTATGTGTCATATGACAGCTGACTGAAAATAAAAGCTTACAGTGGCAAATTTACTTGATAATTATACAGAGCCACTATGTATTGGCTTCTGAGGGTGAGAGGGCAAGGGGGTCGGACTACACGATCTCCAAAAGTCCCTTTCAACCCCAACCATTCTGTGATTCTGCGATACTAGTAATAGTTTGTTATGCTCATCCATCTCCACCACAGGCATCTTTCAAGAATCAAGATTTCTGCATTTTCTTGTCCATTCTCTGTTTCACAGGATTACTAGATTACAAAAAATGTATGCCAATTATGATGCTGGGACACTGAGGTGTTGCAGATACACAAAGCAGGCTATTTTGGTTTATTATAACAGACAAAATAAACTGCACAACTCTGTATGTTAAATCAGTGCTACAAAGAAAACATTTTGGGGGGGAAAACTGCATGAGGCTTATGAAAGAGTTCTCAAATCCTATGGACCTGTTTCAACCACAATAACTTCCTCTCTGTACTTATAATTTCAACAAATAGAGACTATGTTTCCTTATTCTATCCAAATTTACCATTTTAATGTACCAAACAGTAAGCATTATAAGATGATTTGAGAATTATATGTGTATATTTTGCCTTTATTAGTGTCCGCTTCTAAAATGCAAACGCATACTGGGAAATATAGCCTTGCAGACTTGCTCGAAGTCTTGAACAAATTTGAATGCAGTAAAATGCTATACATATAAAATATTAATAAGATATGTGATTTTTTTTTTTAAAGTGAAAGCAGAGGTTTGTGAATTTGGTAAGCAAAGAAATAACAGTTTATTTAATATTTTATGTACAGTCCAAGTCTGCTTCAATCAAGAAACTGAGACGTATGGCTTAGGGTGAAAACCCTAGCAGTGAAGTCCTCTATCATTATGATTCCCAATGAGATTTACATGTGCAGGCTCATTTTAAATGTGGAGCTATCATTCTTTAAAAAAAAAAACAACAAAAAAAAAGTCATTTGGAAAGTGTAACTGGAAACCAAGGTACTATACTTTGATTGAAAAGTTGTTCCTTTATTTTAAGACCTAAAAAGGACAACACAATAATAAAAATTATCAGATGCTGTCTCCAGACTTCCTTTCTATCCTCAAAAAATGTACTGTTTTTTACATTGGATTATGAGAAATTATCCAGCATAGAAATGTTGCTTCCTACCTAAGTTTCTTTGATATTAATTCATCACTTCCACTTCAAAAGAAGCCAAAGTCACAGAATCTCACGGTGACTGAGTTTGGAAGGCAGCCCTGGAAGTCATGTTATTCAACCTTCCTAGAGTCCAAGCAACCTACAGTTAGTTTTCCTGGATTATGTCCAGATGGCTCTTGAACATCTCCAAGGTGGGAGTTTTTACCACTTCTCTGGGGAGCCTGTGCTCCTGCTCAGTCACCTTCACCGTAGAAAAAGCATTTCCTGATGTTCAGAAGGAACTTCCTGTGTTTCAGCATGTGCCCATTGTCTCTGTTCCTACCTCTTGACACCACTGAAAAGAGCCTTTCTCTGTCCTCTTTGCACCCTCCTTCAGGTATTGATCAGATTCCCCTGAGCCTTCTTTTCTCCAGCCTTCTCCAGCTCTCTCAGCCTTTCCTAAAGGAGAGACGCTCAGTCTCTTATCATTTTTGTCGCATTTTGCTGGAATTTCTCCTGTATGTTCACATTTCTCTTGTACTGGGGTGTCGAGCACTGGACATAGTGCTCCATGTGTGACTGCACTAGTGCTGAGGAGATGTAAAGGATCATCTGCTGGAAGTACTTTGTCTACTGCAGCCTTCTTTTTAACAAGGGCACATTGCTGGTGCAAGTTCAACTCAGTGTCCACCAGGATCCCCAGGGCCTTTTTTTGCCAAGCTCCTTTCCAGCTGGACAGCCCCCAGCATGTTCTGGTGCCTGGAGCTGTGCCTTGCCAGGTGCAGGACTCTGCATTTTTCCCTTTATGAGGTTTATTCTGGCCCCTTTCTCCAGCCTGTCAAAGTCCCTTGGGATGGCTGCATGACCCTCTGGTGCATCAGTCACTCTTCACATTTTGGTGTCATATCAAACTTGCTGCAGGTTCACTCTGCTCTATCATGGGCCCCTGCCCTGGGGTACATCACTAGCTATTGGCTCCTACTAGACTCTGTGCCACTGATGACCACCCTCTGGGCCTGGACATTCAATCAGTTTTCAATCCACCTCAGAATACAACTCTGATATGGATAAAATGTTACGATCAAGGCACTTAAAATTTAAAATTTTTGGAACAATTTATAATTTCTGTAAATTCAAAATTAATAGTCATATCCATGTACTTATTTATGTATTTGCATAAATATTTTTCTGAATATTTTTCTGAAAATGGATATTAAAATTTCAATTCCTCTCTTGTTTTTATTGATTTTACGAATCTCCAACTCCTCATTAACAGTGACACTTAATGAGGCACATATGTTAAAGGAGGATTAGGTCCTCAATATAGATATATTTTTATTATGTAGAAACAAAGTATAAGAAAGTTATTTTGTTGAAATTCCCTAATCTACACTTAGCTATTTTCTATTGCAAAAATTCAACTTCTATATGTTGATTTTTAATGTGAAATTAATCTATATTCCTAGCTGTATACTGTTTTAACCTACAGTGAAAAGAAGTAGAAAAACCTAATAAAATATTTTACTCAAAATGTTGAATCCCGTAATTTTTTAAGTTCCATTTCCAACATGCAGATTGTCAATGACATGACATTTTGTATGTCTTTTGAAATTTCTGAAGGAATTTAGAAATGTTAAACAGAGATCATGAGGAAAAGAAAAGTGTCACATTGGGCACAGCAGTCAGTGCTCTTGCCCATGGGTTGGAGAACTTTTTTGTTACTAACAGATGTCTTGCATAGTAGTACCTGATCTTGATTATGACAACAAATGATAGCCTATCTACTGCTTCCTGCAGTATTATTCCTCGAATCTGTTCATCAGAATTTCTTATTTGCATATTTTCTCCTCCTAATTTCCCTCCTACCTCTGGCTAGTTTTCAGTCTCCTCACTTCTATTTACCCACACACTTTTCCCTCCTTCTTCCTTTCTGGAACTCATCTACCTTGCTTCCCTCCCATGCTGCACTGTCCCAAGTCTTCACATTGAATTCTTCATGAAATTTATTTTTGTTTCTCATTATTCCTTTAGGCTATCTTGCTGTGACTTTTAATATTTAAGAACAATCCTTCTGGCTCTTGGATGTGAGGCTACTAGGGCAGACAGTCTCTCTTCTTTTTTTCTTGGGAAAATCAGAATTTAACATGTTTACTCAACAAAACACACAGAAAAATACCATATTAAGAAAAGTGTTGATTTTGTTTTCTGTTTTTCAAAATCCATGTAGTCAATCAGTGAAAGAGTTAAATTCTGGATTGACAGAAGCATCTGTCAAAGATGAATAGGAGGTGTGAATGGAACAGCTACTTTTGTGATAAACAAAAATGTTTTCCCCAAGAATAATAAAATACGGTGATATGATCTGATACTGTATCACATTGCATTCATCCAGACAGTTTTCTCATGTGGCTGTCCCTCAGACAAAAATGTCACAGCTGTTGAATTGAAGGAAAGCCGAATGCTGCAAAATGACCCATCTCAGCAATCTTTATAACCTTGGACATCTTCGAATATAAACAACAAATGCAATTGAGGCTTCAAGACACCTGTTCACCTCAATAATCTTAATTAATCAATAGCTAAAGATGAATATCCATTCCTTATATGTATTATCATCTATCACATGTAAAATAAGTACTATAGCTGTTAATTGCTAAGCTTCTGTAAAACAAGTGCAAACCGCATATTTTAAATAGTTAAGCCAGTCAAATTTAGGAAAAACATACCTAACATAAATAATTTCCCTTCCACATTCCAAAGCCCAAAGAAAGTGAAAGAACATGAGGGGGAAAGGTCATCAACAGTTTGTTGTTTTACTGAATACAGACAATAATTTTTGTACTGCTCTCTAATCCCTTTCCTGAACAACATTTACAACATTTACAATATTTTACCTGGAATGTAGAAACTGAGTATAAATAATCATAGTCTGATGATGTAAACTTGATAAGAGCAGTATTCAATTTAAACCAAAGTCTGTACAATATTATCTATATGACAAACTCTCAGTCACTAACAACATGGTCAGGCCAGGCTATTGCTGTCATAGAACACAGAATTCCAAATAAAAGTAACTGAAATTTTAAATGTGGATTCATGATGTGGCCTATAAAATTCCAAATATTTTAATTAGGAGGACAATCTCTGAAGTTGGTTCTTCTCTTGAAGTTGTTGTCCAAAGAACAATTTATACCATGTTTCCCACCTGAACTGAGAATATTCCATAAATTAATCTCAAAATTAGGACCATCGTAAATAATCACTACAGTAAATGGCCCATTTTCTGTGATAAAATTCTGGGAAAATATAGCATTTAGTAATTTTTGTTTCTGTAATGTTTCAAAACTGCATTTTTATGACATTTTTCTCAGATATTGAGTAGTCTGGGGACTTCTAATCCTTTCAGCTCTCGTAGCTCTTCAGATTAGAAAGACTATTATCTTTGCATTTTCTATTATATGAGATGTGTTTCTTGGCCCGTAAATGCCTTCTCTTGTTCAGCATGTAATTTTTCTTCCGACTTCATTTTTATATTACTTATTTTCCTCCCCATTTGAAATATCAGTCCATATTCCTACCAGCATTTCAGGTAATTTTTCTGTTATGTTCTTAATAATAGTCAAAAATGTCAACATCAGAAATCAAAGACTATTGTTTTTAGTATCAGTCTTGATCATCTTAATAATACGCATTGCTGCCAAGACTCCATTTCAGGATGAGAAAGTTCAAGTGCCAAGAGATAATGGGTTATGATTTAAGTGACCCCTTAGTTTAACAAGAATTTTATCAGATTGTAAGAGTCTTTTTCATGCTTGATTTTTCCTGTAATCAAAGTACCCTGAAGGAAACACCACGTTTTGTTCTGAACTAACAAAAGGATGATAAAAACAAGTCAGAGAAAAGGAAGCCGCACAAAGCAAACTTTGATGCATTATTTTTAGAGATCTCTGTTTCAGGTTTTCAGATAACTTCCATTCATCTTGCTCAACTGTTTTGAAAAAGGGAAATTCATGATTTGCACACTTTATCTCCCATCTAGAACAGTCACAGAACATTGTAGTTTGGCATGCTACCGAAACTACACTCACTGGAGAAGGCTGGTGCTGCACAGCTGTAAGGTAAAGGGATCCATGTTTGCAGGGATATAATGTACTGCCATAAGTGTAAAAAATGATAAAAATTTAACTTTGGAGGAGGTAAATAGTGCCACACATTACTGTGTTTCTAATGGGAAGACTGCACAAAGCTATCAGCATTTTAAAAGTATTTATCCTTAATGGATCATTGATTGATATGATGGATAAATTTCTGCTATGAGTACCCCTTGTGCCATCCCATAATGACTAATGGGGTTGCAATACTTTAATCTAAACCTAAATTTGAGGCAGTATGAAAAGGAAGAGTTCACTCTTTTTTTCATTTAACAAGATATTGTAGCAATCTAATCTAGCTTCACTGGTTCCAGAGTGTAGGTCTTGATTTTCACCAGTTTGGTAGATGAAATGAAGAAAATCTGAGTAACTGTCATTCTGTGCAATTTTGTAATTTGAAAAGAATGCTTTTGCACATAAATGGCTAAGGAAGTATGTTTCTCCAATGAGCATATCAACTCTGAAATAGGCATTAGAATAATTTATGCAATTAAAAAACTTATTACCTTAAAAAGTGTTTTTAAGTTCAGACAGTTATGAATATTGGTTGAACTTAATGATTTGTTTCAAACAAGTAAAAAGAAGACAAACTTCAGAGCAGCTGGTATGCTTTGCTTAAAAATTGTGAGGCATGTTGAATCTAGCTTTTGAATACAGAATCCTAGAATCACAGAATCATAGAGTCTTAAGTGTGGGAAGGGACTTTTGGAGATCACCCAGTCCAAATCCCTGTCAAGGCAGGGTCACCTAGAGCAGGTGACACAGGAATGTGTCCAGGTGGGTTTTGAATGTCTTCAGAGAGGAAGACTCCACGAGCCTCCTGGGCAGCCTGTTCAGTGCTCTGCCACCCTCAACATAAAGAAGTTCTTCCTCATGTTGAGGTGAAACTTTTTGTGTTTTAGTTAATGGCCACTGCTCCTCGTCCTGTCACTGGGTAATGCCGAAAGGAGCCTGGCACCATCCTCTTGACACCCACCTTTGAGATATTTCTATGTATTGATGAGATCCCCTCTCACTCTTCTCTTCTCTAGACTAAACAGGCCCAGCTCCAGCAGACTCTCATAAGAGAGATGCTCCAAGCCCCTAATCACCTTTGTGACCCTTCGCTGGACCCTCTTCAGTACCAACTTGTCTTTCTTATACTGAAGAGACCAGAATTGAGCACAATACTCCAGATATACCCTAAGGGTGTTGAAATTTTTCACAAAATATAATGGAAATTGATATATATAACCGCCTCACCTTGGACAGCATCCAAAACACAGATCTTTGCATTTACTGAATGCTCCAGAAGCAAATCAGCTAATTTTGAGTGTAATGCTACTTTGACTGAGACAGTGCTGGATTTTCACTGCATTGCCACTGATTAAAGCAAAATAAAACTTTAAAAAAAATCACCTATTGGAGAAGTTCTCTGAGAAGCTCCAGAAGCAAGATGCAATTGCATAAATAATTATGTATAAGTTATCCATCTCTATCACCACATTTTGGGAGCACCATTTAGACACGAACTATTATATAGACAGTTACACCAAGCAACAAAATGGTTGATTTTGATCTTACTGTAGTAAGTCTGACCTGGAAAGAAGTGATTAAAATAATTAAACTAGCAGAAGTTTCAGTGTAGGCTTGGGGAGAATAACAGCCAGTTTTCCATAAATCAAGATAACATTTTATATTTGCTTATTGTAACAGAGAATCTTCTCAGAGGTATACAATAATCAAATGGTAATCTTGATATTCACAACATACAATATTGAAATTTGCCTATGTACAGTTCTAATTATCTCATTTCCCTGGAGGTCCATGTTACTAAAGGTGTCTCTGAATTATATTTACAGCAGTAAATTAGAAGTTTATGTGAATAATAAGCAAGGTTTTCTATCACAGATTTTGAACTTCAGATGTAGCTCCCTTCTCTTAAGGGAAACAAAAAGAATGCAACAATGTGCCAGCTACTACCTATGGGAGTTTGAGGAATCTGCTCAAGAGCCTGCTCAGTTCAATATGCTGACAAATTACCTGGAAGCAGTGAATAAAATGAACATGTCTCTTGCAAAGGATTTTAATTTTTATTATTTAGGATATTCAAGTCTAAAGTGGACTGAAGATTATCTCATGATACTGAGTGGCAAAAGGAGCAGACCAAAATCATTGTTAAGAAGTGCACTTGAATAAATGTATTCTAAGTATATCTATGTGTTCTCAGTTATTATGCTGTTGTCAGATCTCTGAGAACATGAGCTCAGTGCTGCATGGCAATCAAAATGGCCAATAGATTATGAGAAGTTATTAAAAAATGAAAAGAGAAATAGAAAATATCACACTGCTCTGGCATAAATGTACAGTACACCATTTCCTTTAATGTTGTATGTGATCTTTAAGAAGATACACCAAAACATGAAAGGGGATTGAAAAAGGAAATATACAGAATCACAGCTACTGTGAAAATTCTGAAGCCCTTTTCAATGTGGAAAACAGGAAGGCTAAGGCATCAAAAATAATATAGCAAATATGGCTTGTAACATTCATATAAGATTGAATCTAAAAGATAAAAGGTATCTATTTACTTCCAGGAATTGAGCTGGATGATCTTGGGTCCTTTACAACTCAGGCTATTCTATTCTATTCTATTCTATTCTATTCTATTCTATTCTATTCTATTCTATTCTATTCTATTCTATTCTTATTCTTATTCTTATTCTTATTCTTATTCTTATTCTATTCTATTCTTAGTCCTGTCCTGTCCTATACTTATAATAAAATTAATGTATAAGAGGGTTGGGTTTTTTGTTTTGCTTTAATGTTGCCACATAAATAGAAAATCAGAATTTCTGATAGGAATCTAGACCCTAGTGTTGCAAAATTATTGTTTGTTCTGTTTACGGTAGCCCTTATTTTCCTCCATTAAGTGGGTTGGAAATAATGGAAGTTATCATATGCAGAAAGAAGAAATTCAGAGCAGGAAAGAATAATATTAGTCATGAAAGGCAGCATGGTACATTTTGGGGATGAAAAAGGAAAGGAAAGAAAACACAATATGGTTTAGTGGGAGGGGAAGAGAAGAAAATATACATTAATGTAGATACGATCATAAAGAAAGTTAAAGATGTGAGTTGAGCCAGAAAGTCTTAAAAATTGAGAAAGTAAGCCATGGGATTGATAAACAATCCAATTAGTGTAGAAAACATAATTTCAGTTCGTATCAGAGTATCCAGAAACTATATGCAAATTTAGGCAAAGACATGTGTACAGTGTTTGCTTAATTTTTTTTTTTTAATCTGTGTGTCTCCAGCACAAGACAGTCCATAGGAATTCATACCAATAACAATAAAACTGCAAGCACAGTCTGGAGGACTCAACTCCAACAGTGATTCCAACAGCTATGGAATGTTGCAAACTCACTGACAACATCCAAGCTCTTGGATACAGAGGATCCACACCTAAAAAATATGCCTACTGACATGAAACATTCTATTTCTAGAGACCTATGAGCTCCACATAACTAATCCCAATGGACTGACAGACACGGCAATTCTATTTGGGTATAAAACGACAACTCAGTTCTGAACATCTCTTTGAATAAGTAAAGCCTAAACTTAACTAGCAAAACAAAGCCCAAAGAAGTTTGCATGCAGTCTATTATGTCAACTGAAAGAAGTTCTGTTATTAAAGTTATACAGCTCCATTATCCAATATCATAGATATCCAATTTCATTAATTGTATTTATGCTAAACGGAATTATTATGTATATTATTCAGCTCCATTTCTATTGCATTGCTTCCAAAAAAACCAAAAACTGACCAAAAAACCCCATCCACTCTACTGATATTAGAGGAAAAAAGAGCAAATATGCCATCTGTTTTCCTCAGACACATACTTTGTGGTGCCTTTTAACCCAATTTGCCTAGTTTCTAAATGGCAAGCATTGATCCATATACTATTACAAACTGTGACCTCACCCATGTTTCAGCCCACTGGCTTACAATGAGCAAACCAAGTAATTGAATGCAATCTCAGTGGCAAAACAGCATGAAGTACATTAAAAAAGCTGACCCCTTCTCTCCACTCTCACCTCAGCAGTCTATAAAATTTATAGAAAAGCTCATCAGCTTCTGCATTGCATTCCTCAAGGAGCACACGGGTTGCTGAACTCTGTCTGTAGTCACTTGATGAATTCTGCAGTACTCTCCATGCGAGTTCCTCTCCTCTGTCCTACTTGTTGAAGCATGCAACAAACCTTACCCTGCAGGGGTTTATGATGCTATTGAACCACTGTTGTGTAGTGGAGCATTTTGAAGATCTAAAGTGCAGCCTTAAAAAAAAAAGCGCGCAAATAAAAAGTCCCTTGGTTCTGGAAGATTAGAAAAATTTAAGCTGAATTGACTTTTCATGGTGTTTGTGGAATGCAGGCAGACATACAATAAAAGTTCCATATAGTTAACATGGGAAGAAAAGCATGAAGGAACTCCATTTTTCTAAAGAACAAACAAAGGCTAGCCAACCTATTTATTAATATTTCTTTGTACCTGCTGTGAACAATGTCCCCATGCACATCTCTGTAACATTAACTAAGTTTTATTGTGATATTCCAGAGACTATCTATGCGGTTGAGCTACAGGCACTGTAATTTAAAAGCAAGTGATCCTAAGTAAGATACTTGTATAGAATCAACATTTTCTGAGAATGAAGAATTAAAAGGGGAAAAGTCAGAAATCTTCAGGAAGGACCTGCTCCTGTGACAGATTTTTTTTTGTTGTTCTCACCAGCTTATAAGAATTCCCAAATTTTGTCTTCAATGGGTCAGTACAGGAAGTCAAGGAGGAAAAAGGGTCTTCCTTTTCCTCTTTTTTTTCATCCCCTCAGCTATACTAGCAGCTTTTCTTAGCTTCACCGGGAATGATGCACATATATATCCATGGAGAAATATCATGTACTCTGCTTTTTCCACCCCTCTATTTTATTTTCCGTTGTCTGATTCGTATTCTAATACTCTTAAATCACTGACACTAAACACACACTCATAAGCATTGTCACCAGACCCTTCTCCTGCCCAGACTTGGAGCAGGATCAGGAGCTATTAGTATTGTCATATGGCAGAAAGTCACATGTAATTAGGTAGTCATTGCTGACTGCCCGGTAAACCCCTCTGGTCAAGTGCTCTGGCCTGTGCCTTCACTACAAATAGGTTGGGAGAGGGTAGCTTGGTAAATGGTATGTGAGTATCTGATGTTCATGAAAGACTGTATTTTCCTGTTTTCTCTGCTTGTAGTTGTCTGGATTTCTTTGAGAATCAGCCAGGTAGGATGACCTGGTAATTAGTGTGAGAGACAAAGGCTAATTGCCCAATTATCCTTAGGAGGACAGCTGGGAATCTTAGTGTCCAGAGCCAACTGGAACCAGTTTGTGTTTAAAAACAGATTCCAGGCTATTATGCTGCATAAATGCTCTTCCCTTGAAAAAAGTTCCTTGAAGTTACCACAAAATCCATTTCTTTAAAACACAAAATGAAAAAACCCAAACACTAAAACACTCACAAAACTAAAACAACTGCATTTTGTATAGGTCAGTTATGGTGGGTTGATGCTGGCTGGACACCAGGTGCCTACCATGGCCACTCCATCACTCAACTCCTAAACTGGGCAGGGAAGGAAAAATATAACAAAAGGCTTGTGGGTCGATATAAGGGTACGAAGGAAGAGATCACTCACCAGTTACCATCAAGGGCAAAATATACTCAGCTTGGGGGAAAAATAATTTAATTTATTATCAGTCAAGTCAGTAATGAATCCCTACTCATACTCTTCCCCTCTGCAGTGTGGGGTCACTTCCACAGGAGATAGTCCTCTACAACCCTGTCCAACATGAGTCCTCCCCACAGGCAGCAGTTCTTCATGAACTGCTCCAGCATGGGTCCTTCCATGGGGTGCAGTCCTTCAAGAACAGACTGGGTCCCCCATAGGATCACAGATGATGCCAGCAAACCTGCTTCAGTGTGGGCTCCTCTCTCCATGGGGCCACAGGACATGCCAGGAGCCTGCTCCAGCACAGGCCTACCAAGAAGTCACAGCCTCCTTTGGTCATCTGCCTGCTCTGGCATGGGGTCCTCCACTGGCTTTAGGCGATCTCTCCTCTGGTGTCGAAGCATCTCCTCTCCCTCTTCCTACACTGACCTTGGTGTCTACAGGGCTGTTTCTCTCACATATTCTTCCTCCTCCCACTGCTGCTCCACAGAAGGTTGATTTCTTTCCTTTCCTCTTCCCAAATCTGTTATCCCAGAGGTGCTACCACTGTCACTGACGGGCTCAGCCATGGCCTGTGGCAGATCTGTCTTGGACAGATATCCCCATTGTTTTTTATTCTTAAAAATAAACGTCTATGTTTTAGAAAGTTTTCTCTCTTTTCATAGTGATTTTCATCACCAAATTTTCAACACCAAATGTTGTTAATTATACATTAATGCATTTTTCAATTGATACAGTGTTTATATGTATAGATTATATGTCCATGTATTTTATGTATACATTGCAGCAGACTTGCCAAGTTATTTTAGATCTTGAAGCTCTTTTTTATGACCTTCATCAAGAAATTGATGCAAATATTTTTCTGGTGAGAATGTGAGACGCACATGTTAAAAGCAGGATGGTAGAAGCCCAGTAGTAGAGGTCTAAGACATTAATTTTTAGTGATAAGTTTAATATATATATATATATATATATATATATATTTGCTAGCCTACTCTACATTTTTTAATCGGGTTTGCAAGAACACACTACTAAATTTTATTAGATAGTTATTTTTTACATTGCCTGCAGGAAATCTTTATGAAATATTACAATAAAAACATGTTTCTTCAAGAGGCAGTAATGTAATAAAATGCATCACTAGTTTTGATTGCATTGATAGCTTGTAGGAAGAAAAGTCCCTTTAGGGAGATGTGCTTTGTGCTCATAAGGAAGAGGAAAGACTATTTTGCAATGCATTAAAACCATGGGAACCATTAGGTTTGTATAATAAAAATCTTGTAAACACTGATAGTTTTATGGTTAGTTTTCTCAACAGCTGTTTTATATAAGAACCTGTGGATACTTCAAGTCATAACACTTTTCAAAAGGGCCATATTAGCTATTTGTTAACTCAACCTATATTTTCATCCCCCTAACTTGCATAATCATGAATAGTGTTCCAATTTAAATCAATTGTAATAAAAAAATTATTTTCAATTTTGTGTAAAAAGAAACAATTTTGGAGGGTCCATTGACTTTAGAGTGTGTATATTATTTTCTAGCGAGGATACAAAAACAAAGAGCTCTTCCTATAGAACCAGAATGCGAAAAAACTTAAAACTAGCAGAGAGAAATTCAGTGTCACCTGAAAGAAGGAGATATACATGATTGCTCAAGACAGTGGGACAGATTAAATACAGTTGGATACAGGGAAAACAAATTGAGTCATAGTTGTATTTAAAGTGCCCATCTGCTGTTAGTCCTGTAAATATATGGACTCAAGTTAAAGGACAGCATTCAGTGTATCTGGAAATAGTGGTTAGAAGGTCAAAGGCATCTTTGTCACTGATAACAGCATGATGGGTTTAAATGTTTTAGAGGGATGGGACAATTGTATTGGAAAGAAGACAGAAATGCACGAAAAACTTCAATAGAAATCGAACTCAATGGTTTTAGTTAATCCACTCAAGGGTAAAACTCCACAGTGGGACTGCAAGGGCATAGCTGGAGGAATGTTTACATATTTATATATTTGAATAATTATTGACAATTTTATGGGGTTTATTATTTTCTTCCTTTTGCCCATAGAATGAAATTTAAAAGTAAAGCCTTTAAAGAAGAAAAATCCTGCCTCTTCTTCTATAGAAGATGGATCAGCATTAATTAAATGGAACACAGGGGACTGAGGTTTCTCTGTAGAAAAGAACTAAAATTTTGGGCTACGCTAACACCCACTGACCAACGAATGTATTTGACTTCTGTAGTAATAAACATATTTTCTTCCCTAACTTTTCCCATGGTAAACATTCATATAATTCAACTTTTTGAAATCATTACACATAGACCTTGCTTGGTCCTTGTGCCTTGACTAGGTACAAAGAAACTGTCTCATCTCTCTACTATGTGCAACATTATGATAATTTTCCTTAAAAAAAAAACAAACAAAAAGCAAACAAACAAACAAACAAAAAAACCCAAATAAAAACAAAACAGAAAACCTAAAATACCAACAATTGAAAACAAAGAGAAAATAGAGGTGTTTGTATGACGACCATAAAGTAGTCCAAGAGAAAAACAGGTTCAATTGCTGAGGATTCTTTATGCAGATCATTTGGAAAACTTGTTTAATATCTAGCAGCTAATCCCATCGGTGATTGCTCAGACTCTAAAGGTTGTGGTAGCCAAGTCCTGATGCACCACATTTCATCTCTTATTTTTGTTTTTTAATCTACCACCTCAAAAAAAAAAAATTCTTGCCCTGCTCTTTAAAAATCCATTGAAAAAACCAAAAGGCAAAGGAAGCTCTTACACAATGTTTAAAAGAATGGGCAGAATGATAAGGGAGCTGTATAAAAATATTTCAAACTTTGTTTATTTAGGTAAACTAAGGTTTTTCTTTGGAATCCTATTAAAGAAATGAAATGAAAACATTTCCATGAGAAGGGCAGTAAATTAAATTTTGAGTAAAAGGCCTGTGCTTATAGACTTGGTGTTGAATGACAGCACAGGAAAATTCCTGTTGTGAAAGAAGCTTTCTGGAGATTGAGCCTTTTCTCCTAGGGGCTGAGAAAACCACTACTCCTTAATATCTCAGCTATTAATATGATCAGTTAATGCCCTTAGCCCAATGAAAGCTTTTGAGTGCCCCTAGAGGGAGTATTCACTCAAGTTTTACACTCAAGATAGAGGAACACATGGAATTTCCTTCAGAAGGTGTTCAAAAGCACCAGCTTTTTCAGGTAATTCAGTGCCCTAGGAGAAAACCCAATTTTCACCAGAAACTAAGACTGCAGGAGTAAGTTGGCTGTTTAACAAACATGAACCCAGATGCACTTGAGTAATGAATTTTGCCTGAAAATTAACAGTAATACATATTCTTGTGGCTTTGATTTTACTGTAGTAAGTAAAAATGATTTAAAATGTGTGAGAGCATTAATTTTAAAACCTCAGTTTAATTACAGCTACCTTCCTTTTTTCCCCTCTTTTAACTCACCTCCTCATTTTTATAAGTCCTTACTAATTTCCTCTCATTGAGGAATAAATGTTATTTTTCACCACATTCTCATTTAAAGCCTTAAATTCTAGTGCTGCTAAAAGGAGACTTCATGAAGCAAGCCCTAAATAAAACATTCACTCTATTTGCTGGTGTTTCAAGCATTAAATTAATATTCTCAAAGTTCATTCATTAAGTCCCTAACTTGTAATTAGGATTCAGGCCATGCTTCTGATTAGACGGGAAAAAGAAATCAGCCCACAGAGAAAGGCAGCTTTTCATTTGAATCCAATCAGGGAGAGCAAACACACTCCAAAAAGGGTTTCTGTGGTATATAGATATAATTATCATGAAGGAAAAGGGAAAAACAACTCGGAACCTTAATGAACGTGAAAGAGGATGTTTTAGCCTTGAGAACTCCCTGCAGCAATGTTACTCTTCTTAGTGTCAATCCTATTGACCAAAACTTGGCAATAGACAACAAGAAAGTTTCCTCATAATTAATCTAGTGTGCTTCATTATGCTATAAAATGTCTGAGCTGATTTATTACATCTGGTAGATTCATGCAAATGAAAGGCAAGACGGTATTTGGTACTAACATGCAAGCAAGCAAAAAGATCATGGCAGCCCTATTAGAAACCAGACCAAACCACACCAATCCCACTTTGAGGTATTATAGGCATGAAATACACCATTAGAATAGCAGCCACTAGCACCCTTGGAGGTAAGATCACAAAATATTTCCAATATACAGCATGGAAAAATGAAAATTTGTATTTGCTGAAGGGAATACCTTTAAACTAAATCATGTACGAATAGGCAGACTCCTGTTCTTAGTTAACAGAGTTCTCTTAGTTCTTTGCGCTCTACCGATATCTGATGGTTGAGGAAGTGTTTTTATAAATCAGATCACTTAATAATAGATAGTTTCAGGGATCTAATTTTAGACTTCTGGAATTCTTATTTGGAATATAATAGTGAAGATTGCTTAGCTGCTGTTAATTTAGGAACTGCTCTTTGTCAATATATTTTGTCAATAAACAGCAAAACAGTTAGTTTTGGCAAAAGAAGGTGATGTGCAAAACTAAATCATTGCAGTAGTGACCAAATAGCTGTGTCTTGCTTAACAGATTTTAAAATAGATATTAGCAGTTTCTCTTAGCTAGCTGGTTCACTGGCTGAAGTAGTAATTTTTATGTATTGTATATTGAAAGCATAAATGAATACCATAGATCCTGTGCAACAATTAGTTTTCCCAGCCATGTTGCCCTTAGGGATTCGCCTCTCCTGCTTTTCTACACACATTGTCTTTTAAATCCACCCACCACCCTGCTCAGTAGAACTGTAGACACTCAACTGATAAGGATATTACCCTTTCTGAGAAAAGCCCACAGTACGGCTAAAATAAAAGTAATTTATCTCAACGCTACATCTACTTTTAGACCTACAGGCAATTCTAGTGAGTTATTACTGCTTGATACTAAAACAAAAGCCAATTCTAATATTTGCAAACAGCAAGTATTTAGTTAATATAGGTATGTAAAGGTAATAAAGGTATTTAGTTAATATATTTTTTCCCAGAGCTTCCCATACATATTAATGAATAATTTTGTTGTGTTTATAAAGCTAAATTTTCAGAAGTTAAGGTTAAGAAGTAAGTGTTTAAAATCTTTAGCCAACACTAAGGTATTTCTAGTTTTGGGCCAATGCCTGTGTTAGGAGCATTTGGACCAGTAAATAAGCTTTTGTCATTACTGATAAAGGGCACAGAGTTTCTTTTGAACTCACTGTTGAGGGTCTTATCACTTGTCTAAGGTTTCCACTGCCTGAACTGGTCTTAACTTTTTCTAACAGTCATCTAAAAGTAGTGACATAACTATTGTCTAACCTGTTTTAGCACAAGGAGATTGAAAAAATGAAAAGCTTGTTGGAGTTGGTGGGAATTTACAATCAGTGTGTTTGAACACCAGTGTGGACAGAAGAAAAGTGGTGAGACTATTTGGTCCAATATGTAGTATAATTTAGAACATAGGTAACATAAAAAAATACAACATTAGCATAACATTCTGAACTGACCTATCAATTACGGTCTCACACTATGGTTGCATGGCAGGACCCTGGGTCCTTTTCAAAAGCATCCAAAGGAATTCTGAAAGTCAAAGTACGTATATTTAATCTGCTGAAATGTATAATGTTCTTTCAGATCTGTATGCAAAGCAAATATACTATGGGGGGGAAAAAAGTAATAATAAAACTGACTGGAAGTGTTGAATTCACAATGTGAGAATGGGAAGAAGAAAGGAGAAGGAAAGACAATACAGAAAACAAATAACTTAATTGACGGGAAAGAAATGAGAGACATAATTTTTCATCTACAACAGAGCAGATTTCATGCAAAATTAACCGTTTAAAAGTGGGAGAATAATAATCCCTTTGAAAAGGTTAAGCTCAATAAAAGCAGCCAATTAACTTAAGCTTTTTTATAATACAGAAACTGATAGCCCTTGCCTACTTGAGTGTGCTGGTTTCCTCTGGAATAGTCAATTTTCTTCACAGTAGCTAGTACAGCTGTTTTGAATTTGTTCTGTAAACAGTGTGGATAACACAGGGATGTTTTTTTACCTATTGCTGAGGAGGGCTTACACAGAGCCAAGGTGTTCTGTGCCTCTCACCCCAGCCCACCAGCAAGCAGGCTGGGGTGCATAAGGAGCTGGGAGGGGACACAGCTGGCATGGATGCTCCCGACTGATTAAAGAGATATCCAACAACCTGTGACATCATGTGCAGCACATAAAGCTGGAAAGAGGACTAGAGGATGTTTGGAGCAAAGTCTTCCCAAATCAACACCCTGCGTGATAGGACCCATCTTTCCTGGGGACGGCTGAACACCTGCCTGGCAGTTGGAAGTGTCACGTGAATTCCTGGTTTTGCTTTACTTGTGGGCATGACTTCTGCTTTGAAGTCACTATTAAATTGTCTTTATCTCAGCCCATAAGTTTTCTTATTTCTGCTCTTCTGCCTCTGTCCTCATCTCACCGCTACAGAGTGAGTGAGGGTCTGTATGAGGTTTAGTTGCCGGCTGGGGTTAAACCACAACACTGTGAGAGAAAATGCACTTAGAAAAGTTATATCTTTGAAACTAAAATTTTGAGTTTGGGGAATCAAATGCTAAAAAACTTTAGGATGAAAACCACGTTACTTGAGAAATTATTTAGAATTTAAATTTTCAAATGTATCTGAAGTCTGTGTAACAGCAACTTCTGTTCAGGCTAGACACACTGTTGTGAAAACTAAGGAGAAACAGAAACAACTTGAAGATTATCAAAGTATGCAATAAACAAAAACAGTGATATTATGGACCATAGTAAAATGGGACCTTGGTATAAATTAAACAGTATTATTCTTGTATCTCTATACTGGAATCATAGACGCACCAGAGATATGCCCTTTTTAGGAATTTCAGTATGGAACAATTATCTGACCATAAAAGAAAAGGGTAAAAATCCATAAAAACAAGTCTGTTCTATACTAGTTTTAATTTTTTTTTTGTATGTGTTTAAAAGTGAAATATTTCTAAAACCTTGACATTTGTGTGTGAAAGCTTAGGTAGTTTCAGTTTCTACCACTGTTAACATTCAAACATTTTCAGAAAAAAAAAAAGGAAAAAATTAAAAGCTGTGTTTGTAAGTTACTTCTCTTGGAAGAAACTCAGGTAAATAACTAATTGGTTTATCAACTAACGTAGGTTCCCGAGTACTTTTTTTTTTCTAAAATGACTACATTTGTTAATAATTTCTTCAAGGTTTCACATTTGTGACTGATACCTCACAGAACTAGAACATTTGCCTTATAAGTACATATTCCTTTTTGGAAGCTACCATGATAAAAACATGAAGTCACCTCCTAAAGGAGTTTCATTGGTGCTCTGAGTGCACATACAATTCTTTGTGAGACAAGGTTACTAAAAAACTAGAAAAAAATATTTAATAATTTGAAGTGATCAAGAGATGAGTCCCAATTTTTTCTAAATGATGACTGGCAGAAGGACGTGTTTTAGCAATTTAAAATTATAGAAGGATATAAATAGAAAAAAGAAATTATTTAAAGGGAAAATGAAGAGTAAGAATGAGAAATGGAAATCAATTTTAAAAGCAGAAGGTGATTCATAATTTCAGAAATCCCTTCTGTCCCAGCATCTCTTAAACATCTGTGTGATGAAGCAAAGGAGCCATGGCTTGTGATATTTATGACACCAGGAAATAGTCTAGGTAGTACAGCATTGGATTAGTGGAGCAAATTAGATAGAGAGTAGCAGAATTCCAGAGACTAAAAATAGAAATGTTCTGTTATTAATTTCTCAGTTTTATTCTCAGATTAATTCTACTCAAAGTAATATAGAAGCTGAACAATGCACTATTGCTGATTAAAAATACCCCAAGCAAACAAATCACAGATCTTTTTTTTTTTACTGTAACAAGACAAACTAGAACACAGAAATATTTCAGAACAGCACTCGATGTTCTGTGGAAGAGAGGGGACACTTACATAAGTAGGATGAAATTGATATCTCCAGGAATTATTGAATCCCTGACGTCTCTTTAGATTGACAGAGGTGCCTGAATTCTTAATAACGATTATAAATTACAATCTTACCATCATAAGTTTCACCTGAGCCACTGATATGGGTGGAGCTAAGAACCACTGTGTTTTAGTCTCAGTATCCATGCACACAAAAATGATCATTTTAAATTATTTGTGTTCATGACAGAGACATTTTTAATGAAGTAATCCAGATATATATTTTTAAAAACCTCAATGGAAAAAATTCTTTTCTTTCCTGAGGAGGAAAATAATTACATGAAGAATATCTTAGAGAAGGAACCCGTGTCAGACCTAGAATGCATGTCTGTGCGGAGACCCAGCTAAGCAGAACACTACTGAAAAAAGGTCTTGTGCCGTGCAGAATCCATCCACCAGGATAATCAGGAACAGAAAAACAAGCAAACAAAAAAAGCCCAACAGTGGAACGACCTGAAAGGGAGAAAATGAAAACCTTGAGTCATTTATGTATGAAATCTTGGTACGTCGTTTCTTTTATTGAAGTTCTCAGCCACCTCCTATAGACACATTTTGATATAGTAATACCTTTTAGCATTTCTTTAACCTTTCCAGCAATCTCTGCTTTCACTGTCTTATCCCTTTATTTCAGCTGGGCATTCTGAAGACTTTGATAAAAGGTTTTTTTGGTTTTGTTTTGAAAACAAGGCTCTTTTTGGCCCTAAACAAGCATTTGATCAGGCTGATCCTGTCAGTGCAAATTTAGCATTCCAGAAATAAAACACATTGCAATTATTTACAGAATACATTTAGCAATTATGTTTGGAGTTCATAGCTTTAGTGGTTAGAACAAGAAAAAATAATAATAATAAAAAAATACAATTTGTTTTCAGACGTATGATTGTTAAATGTATTTAAGGTCATTATATATGCAGCCTTCATAAAGGTAGTACCAGCAAGCTTTTGCTCTTTAGTCCTTGTAGACAAACTAGAAACTGGGAATAAATGTAGGAGATGTTGAAAGGCTGACTTCAACAGCAGAGTTAAAGGAAGAATTCACAGTCCCTGAGTCCCTATGAGCATTTTGAAGTGCATCCTTTCCTATTTCATTCCCTCTTCCAACAGTAGGACTGCACAGGTTCTCTGCAATCATAGATATGCATGAAGTTGTAATTGTGGCAGCTACTGGTTAAGGAGTTTAAATAATTCATATTGGTAACTCTTAGAAATGCACCATACGTAGGACCATAGTTTCTCTAAGGGCTTATAACACAAAGTGATATGTGTATGAAGGGGTGTAGGGATAAGTTTAAAAGTTTTGGGTGGTTTTAGAGTTTTGAAACAATACTATTTAGCATCCTGATACTGCTGAAGGTTACCTGACATAGAATTAATTTTTACCTAGGTAATATCACTAGCATGATATTTTTTCTATGTAGTTAAAGACTAAAGTAAAAGAGTTCATCAATAACTGAACTTACATTATAACACTCCTCGGTATAGCAGGATTGACTCCTCTACTGTACTCTTCATAACCAGCTGTTCAGAGCATTCAAATACCCTTCATATCTTACCTCACTGGGATGTTCTCTTCATATCTTTATTTCCCTTTAAATCACATTATGCATGATTTTTCATTTAGTGAAATTGATCAACTTGGAACAAAATTGTATGAGACTCAGCAAACTGAGATGTCTTAAAATTACACTTCAAGTGCATAAATCTGAATGTTGTAGCCTCTTCTCCCTCCTCTGCTCTTTCATATGCAAAGACACAGGTCTGTCCACAAGTGCAGTTGAAATGCTAGTGGTGAACACCCGTAGTGTGCTGCCAGAGAAAAGCACCAAAAATTATCTTGCTTTTCTACCTCAAACTTCCACCTTAAATAGCCTTTCTTAAAGGCACTGTTGAAGCCTAGCACCAAACAAAACGAAACCAAACCAAATAATAACAACAACACAAACAAAAGGAAGATTGTTTTTCTTCCTTGGCTGGTTTCAGCTAGGATTGAGTCAATTTTCCTCCTAGCAGGTAATACAGTGCTGTGTTTCGGAGTTAGGATGAGAACAGTGTTGACAGAACACTGACGCTTTAGTTGTTACTGAGCAGTGCTTACACTAAATCACATTTTTCAGTTTCTCATCCTGCCCTGGCCGTGAGTGGGCGTCCAGTGCATCAAGAGGTGGGAGGGGACACAGCTGGGACAGCTGACTCCATTCGATCAAAAGGATATTCCATGCCATATGACATGCTCAACATATAAACTAAGAGGAAAGGTAGCCAGTGGGGAGCAGTGCTCGGGAACAGGCTGGGCATTGGTCAATTTGTAATGAAAAATTGTTTTTCATTTGCGTAATTTGTCTTTCTTGGGTTTTCATTTATTATTATTGTTGTTATTATTATTATTATTATTATTTTACTGTTCTTAGCTCACTAGTTTTCTTACTTTTAGCCTTCACATTCTTTCCTCCATCCCACTGTCTGCATGGCTTAATTGCTGTGTGGGGCTAAACCACGACTTACTTTCCTTTAATCTTCTTTTCCCTTCTAATTCTTGGGCAAATTTAGTTGTTGTTTTCACCTGTGGAAGCCTTTATTTCAAACAACTAATTTGCTTTTAGGCTTCATATTTAATTTATTTCTCTATCATTTTTTGTTTCTCACTCTTAGTCAAACATTTGCAGATTAGAGATTAAAAGAGAAAAGAATAAACACTTTTGGGCTGAAAAGAAGATATAGAATAAGTCCTGTTACACCCTCAAAGCATCAAACAGCCATTGCATGAAGGGACTTAAAAAAGGACACGTTAGATTTCAAAAAATGTGTAGATTTTTCAGAAAAAAAAAGAAGCTGGAAACATGGAGTGTGGATAAAACCTAACTGATAGTCTATGTTATAAGGAAAACAATTAGGCAGTAGAGACTAGTGAGAAAGTATGTATTAGTTAATATTATTTCAAAGTTTTTACTCTTAAATTTCATCCTTTTCAGATGCAAGAGTTAAAAAAATCTTAATGATCATATTTTTCTAGGGATAATTTTATTAATCATTCTTTTGCTGAACAAGATGCAATGCATCCATAATAGGTGAAATTGTGTTGCAGTGCACATCTATATTCCACGGGTTAAAAAAAGAGTCCCTATGTTGAAATAACACAAGACTCAAAAGTTAAGAATGGTTTGGTATGTCATAATTTGACCCTTTTGTTACTCTAGTACAAAGTTTGTTTATAGGATCTAGTTTTGTGCCATCTGCAAACTTGCTGAGGGTTCACTGAGTGCTGTCATCCATGAGGTCACCAGTGAAGACACTAAACGATACTGTCCCTTGCATCCTTGGAGTACAGCACCAGTTACTGGCCTCCAGCTGAACTTTGTGCTGCTGATCACAGCACTTTGAGTTCAACAGCTCTTCAGTTTCCCTTACTCATACTTGATCTGCTTTTCTACAAAGATGTTATGACAGACGGTGTTGAAAGCCTTGCTGAATTCAAGATAAACAATATCCGCTGCTTTTCTCTCATCCATCCACCTTTTCTACTTCCTAGATGCTGCACAGACCGCTGTTTCCTTTCTGGAGTTCATTTCCTTGACAGAACGATTTCTACTAGCACACACTTCCCGTGGGAGAGGAGTCTCCCTACCTCATGCCAAACCCAGCAAAGGGCACCAGGCAACCCCACAGCCCCAGATGTGTGTTTTCCCTTAGGATCTCACACTGGATGGAGGCCTCTGATGGGCCAGGGGCTGTTTCTCCAGAGTTGTTACTGGGGACCACGCACTGTGTCATGTCACGGCTGTTGTGCAGCCTGTGGTCACTACCCCCAGCTGAGCTTCTGGCCCCTTTCTGTGCTGGCTTTGTGTGTTGGCTGCCTCTGACAGCTGCACCCCTAGCATGGCAGAAACAGATCATTGTCACTGTACTCGGACACTGCAATAGCAGGACTGGTGAGATGCCCTTCCCACAGCTCCTTGGCATTAAATCACATCCCTGCTGCAGGGGAGGAGGTGTTCTGCTGCTTGGCTCACGTGGGTGGAATACTCCTTCCCACTCTAATTCTGAAGACAAGATAAACCTGAATACAACAAGCTTTCGTATTCACGAGAGTCCTATCCCCTAAGTAGAAGCTGCAGCATGTTCAGAAGTTAACTAAAATACTCAGAAGCCAAGTTCTAGGTAAAGCTGAAAATAAATATTTACCTTGAGTAGAAGGACATTGAGTAGAGTGAGTTACTCAATAGAACTCTACACAAAAGAGTTCTTCTGCACTATAAAAGATTCTGAATGCACCTTTTGATTCAATAACATTTTCTTTCTCTTGGGGCAGCGTATGAAGGATGATATTTCTTAAAACAAAATTTAAAAATTAGAAAACATTTGAAATTCTGTCATTTTGATGGCACTTGCAATGGAAATTACAAATTGTTTTTACTTCATCTGAAATTTTCTTAAATACTGTATTTTTCTTTCTCATTCCATCTCCCTCTGAAAATGTGTGCTTAACCTGTAAAACATCTAAGAATTCTGGTTTTTAGTCAAACTCTGTTAATAATATTTCTTCTTACTATAATCATTTCACTTTAAGCACAGCATGCTACATACTGACATTAAGCAGTCAGCAACAAGAAGCATTTCAAATACGTAGAATTTTTTTTTCTATTCTCTAGTAGTTATTTTTCTTTTATTTTCTTTTTTTTCTCATGACACTAGTATTTGTCTAGATAGAACTGGCATTTCTAAGAAAGAAAGAAAAACAAATACACCCTCTTTCTTTTGGGGAGAATAAAATGAAATTATTTTTCATAAAATGAAAACATGTATTGAGAGTTCTCTCCTCTGAGTTTTCAATAAGGTTTTTTGTTGTATTATTTGCAGGACTCAATAGTAGTATTTGCCATTTGCCTCAGGAGTACAGGAGCTGCTTGCTGTAGCTTCTAGACTGTTTCTTGTACATTCAGCTAGTCTGCTGCTGGGAAGCTGATTCCATTTGCAAAGAGAAATTTTGCCTCTTAGCCTACCGCATGTATTCATTGTTACTCTCAGAAAACTTCAAATCATAGAATCATAGAATGGTTTGGGTTCGAAGGGACCTTAAATATCCTCTAGTTCCAATCCCCGTACTGTAGGCAGAGATGCCTTCCCTAGACCAGGTTGCTCAAAGTGAAAGTGCTCCGAGACCTTTTTCTTTTTTTTTAAGAAATGCAGGACTATGAATTTTGTATAAATTAGGCGATACCACGTTTTATGAAATTGTGAATAATGTGAAATAAAAGCCTTCGAGGTTTTTCCTCAAGGGAGAAATATATCTATCTCTAAGTAGGGCATCAACTGAAAATATTTCATGTGGTAAACTGTTAGAAATTTTGCCTTTAAATGCAGAAAAATTTCGGTGACAGAAGTTAATATTTTTAATAGGATACCTGTACTGGTTACATTGAAATGGCAACGGGGGCAGGCACACAAATAAAATCAGACATTTAACAATTATGAAAATATAGCACGTTGCAGTATCTCATTGGCAGCTTCAGATTGCTGGAAAGGGCAGCCCTGTAGGTCAGCAGTCTCTGGAATGCTTTATCGTGAGGAATATGATGGGTCTTATGGATATGGTTTTCTTCTTTATATATTTGGCTTCTACTTGAGGTCACTTTTATGTTTCCTAACATGCTTTTATAGGTATCTAGTCCTTCATTCGTCTATAGTTCCAGGTTATATGAGAATTTTATGCCTTTTACTTTTTTATATACTATTTATTTTTTCTTTATTACACTGAGAACTGGTTTTGACTACTTCTGGGTCTGAAACCCAAAAAGCTAAAAGACCCACAACAAAATCCCTGCAATCATTAGTAGATGTTTTATAGCTGTGGGCACAAGCCAGTGCCTCCTCTCTTAAGTTCCCATGTCCATATTCCTCCTCCCTTGACACTGTGTCTCTATTTTTCAGAGCCTCCACTGCTGCACCTGGCCTCTATTTCTCTGTCCTGATAAAGTCCTTTGTGGGAAAAAACATGTAGAGAAAGCTCAGAAAGCAGTGGCAGTTGACACATTGTCAACAGCTGATTAACTTCTTGGGCATCAGAATGATGGTTTTAGAAGGGTGTAGTTGCAGAAAGTGCTTAAAGTAATACAGGAATTGAGATCTTTCTGATCAGGCAGATGGATCTGTAGGAAAAAAATAATAAAAGAGGATTAAACATTTGTCGGGTACTAAAAAGCAGCTGAAAACAATTTTTAAAAGAAATTACTTTCTATGGTTTGCAGCGATGTGTATTTGAAGTCAAAGTCGATTCTAATAAAAACCCTTTGTGTGTCTGCCCTTAAACACTTCATGTTTGACTAGAAAAACAGCACCTCCATCCAAGTGCCCATAGGCATCCTTTCCGTTATGGAGATTTTGATACTCACTTGGAATAATTTGTTCATTAATTATGAATTTGTTCATGTAAAGATTACTTGAGTGTGTAGTTTTGAACAATAATGAATGGTATAGTAAGCAAGTAACAGTTTCCAAGCTACAAAACATATAAATGGGAATATTTAAGAACAAGTACAATATAGTGTCAGGAAGCAGAAAGGATATCTGACTTCTTGCTGAATATGAACATTATTTTACTTAAAAATCTGTAATTGAATTATGGAGAAAAAATACTTTCAGTGATGGAAAGATTAAAGATTTAGTCTAATGGGCAACATTTTTCTCATTTTCACAGTAGGATCATAATTGCATTCTATATTACTTACCTGCTATAAATCTAGATTCAGGCTTCAAGTTAGGGATTTTGAATAAATGACTGTGGCAGGGTCATTGGGGTCTTCTAAAAAATGTCTTAATAGCCTTGCAAAGTATTGCACTCTGCTCAGGGGAAAATACAAATTCCACTTTGCCTAGAAAAAAAGGAAATGCTTCAGAATCCTTCATACGCTTTCTTTTTAGCTCCATAAACACATGGACTTATTAAGATGTAGACAATAGCACACCTTAAAGCATGTTATCCTACAAGATTCCTGACAAACTAGTGCTTGTTTGCCTCCCCTGACTTAGAATATCCAAGCTGAGAATAACTCAATGTAGTTCTGCTGCTGCAAGGACTCCTTAGGTACTAGAGTGTCATGGTTTCTGCTTTTATTTCTGACTGACATATCTACCTTCCACTAATTTAATCTTCTTTTACGAAATTTCTCTATTGTTTCCTTACTTCTTTCCTTGTAATTTTTTTTTCTTTCGGCATGTCTCCTCTTTACATTACTTTTTCTATGCATTAATTTCTCTTCTGGACCCAAGAAGAAGAGGACACAATACTGATGCACAGTAGACTGTTTGGCAAGACAGGAAAAATAGCTGAATGGTCTGTGTGGTTCTTGTGTTTGTTTGTTTTGTTCTGTTTTGGTTTTGTGCATGTGTGTGTCTACTTTTTGTGATTGTTCAAGTATGCAGAAAACTGGTTATGCTAGCTAACCTTGCTCACTTTCAGGGAAAGCATGTACAAAAACTTTTGCAATCCTAGTATTGATTTTGCTTCTTTAGTTGTTTGGCCGTAACGAAGGAGTCATACATGACTACTTAGCTTTATATTTCTGTAGTGGGAAAACTAAGGGAATTTCCCTCAATATTAAATAGTAACAACAAAGTCAGGAATAAAGAAGCTGTGATTCTTCTCTGGAGAATGGACTGCTGACAGTGTATTTTTGGTAAGGCTATTTTTTACTCAGATTTCCAATGCAATGATGCAGGTACTTTGTCCTTAAACAATAAATTGTTGATGTTACCAGTATAATTTTTTTCAGTGAAGTGATGAAAAACTGTGAGTAATTAAAGCTTGAGGGATGTATTGGATGTTTAAATTCAGATACAGGAGGATGCTGAGCAGCTGTTTAGGTTATGCACAGAGATTTCAAAGCCTTAATCTTACAGTGACTAGCTTCCCCCATACAGGATTTTGAGCACTTAAAATACAGAGATTGTGTGGAAGAATATAGAATAATATACAAGCAAAGTGAGAAAGATAGGGATGAACTTCCAGCAAATTCCAAGATATTTTCTTAAAAGCCATCTGCAATTGGTGTCCTGAACTTCAGTTTGAGAGAGTTAATATGTGTTGACGCTCCCTCAGTTAACAGTTCAAAGAGAACAAATGGCTTTTTCTGACTAGGAGGGTTTAAGTTTTGTGAATATGCTGACTACTTTTCCTTATTCCTCCAGAATGTGAAACTGAAGCTTGGTATTCTTTCAGTTGTATATATACACCCATAAATAAGATGAAGATAGACGTGTACCCAAAATCTGATCATTTCAGGTCTTGCCCAGAACTGATCCATTCTTGTGTTTTCTTCATTCTGTGCAGATATCTTCATAAGCCACCACTTCTAATTACTCAGTTGCTATTCAGAATAAGTAGCACTTCTCTTAAAGCCAGAAAACTGAATGTTACTTTCATAATTATTTCAGTAAAATCCTCATTTAAATGTCTTCAAATATTATGTTTATTAAATAAAGCTACTTAGTCAATCTAAAATCTATTATTTTAATGAGAAATGTCATTTTATGTTTTAGCCAAGGTTTAAACCTGCAAAACCAGGACTTGTAAGAAAATTCTTTTAACTGAATGTATGTCTCTCTGTTGCAGTGCTTTTTATTTTCTATAATCTCAAAGAAATAATTTACTTTTCTTGATGTGATGCTTGCTTATTGTCAGATATTGAGGTCAAGAAAAGCCGATAATTTCAATTGGGAATAACTGGTGTTTTCAAAAAATTTTATTGTGATGAATTTACAAAAAAAAAATGTAGAGGAAGATCAGTTCTTCTAAGGACCTAATACCAAATTTCACAATGTATTGCACTTTTTTTGGTCTTTGTAGTAGGAACAGTAAGGAAATGAGTCCAGTCAGGTGATTCTAAAATTGTAACAATGTCAAGAAATATTTTTTTATTATAATTTCTTGAAATGAGCTTTAAGAAAATGAATTTTTGTTTGTCTACCTATCAAGATAGGAAGCATATTATATAGAATGGCAATGTTACTGTGTGAAACACTGCTACCAGTTATAAAAGATGGGAAGTTTTACAAACATGAATAAAACAAAAAATGGAAATTCCTGGGCAGGGAAAGAGCAAACAGGAAATGTTCTCATCACTACTCTCTGCTGCATGAGGGGTGTCCATCTTTAAATAATGTGTGAAAAATAGTTATCAGTATTCTCTAAATTATTGTGGGGAAGCCTAGTTTCAGTCTCACAGGTTAGATAAGGTACAGAACTTAATACAGAACGAAACTCCTCATAAACTAAAATTACCTTTTCTTGTCTTAGGTTTTCTTTATATTGTTGCTTCCATTCCTCAATTGTTTGGGTTTTTTAACTCCTACCTAAATTAAGGAAAACTGTTATTTTTCTAATAAAGATGGTTCTAAATAAATAGAGCCTGAGTCTTGTGATCTCATGACAGGCCATATAATTACCTTGCTCTTAGCTTTCTTGGGGATGACATGCTACCTGGAGAAAGTTTAAGACACCCCAGAAGTATTAGAATATTTCTTTGTTAAGCTGCAAGAGTTTATCATTAGACCTCTATTCTCACACTCAGCATAATGCATCTACCCAGAAATTAGAGCAGTTCTCATTCCTCTGGTAGAACAACCAAATGTTACATTTCACTTTATGAATAGCATTTGATTAGCGCTTGTACTGAGGTATTGTACTTTGGCAATAAATAGAAAGTGAAATCTGAAGAGATTTCCTTTTTTTGTTTCACTTATGTCTCAAAAGTAACTAATTTCCTTTCTTTCCAATCACCACCTTTTAGAGACACCAAAAGCTGGTTATTTGAATGAGATACATCCTGATTAAAAAGACAGTTCTGCATGTTATGTTTAAGTTATAGGCCTGCGTGCAAATCCATATTTTTAACAGACAATCTGGACATATTTCTAGAATTAGCCCTGACAACTGTTATACTCCTGTATGCTTTGAAGATTTAAGATACATATTTCCCAAAGTTTAATGTAGAATATCTAGGTAGTTTTAACTATAGAGGCTTAAGGAGACAAATCACATTTTGATAAGCACTGTGACAAATGAACTCATTACAATCTTCACATTTTACAGAAAGGCTTTCCAAGTGTTTGAGAGAAGAAAGATGACAGTCTAATACTTCTTTTAAAGAAGGAAATGGAAATGACACAACTTCCGGACACATGCGTGGGCTAATATTCTAACTTGAAGGTAAGCAATGATCACATTAACTATGGAGTACTTGCATGACCAGATATTGCATGTAATTCCAATTCTAAATCTCTGGGAAGGTGATGGATCGTCTCATTTTGGAGACCATCTCTATCCACATGGATGACAAGAAGATGATCAGGAGTATTCAGCATGAATTCACTAAAGGTAAATCATACCTGATCAACCTGATTGCCTTCTACGATGAAACAACTTCCTGGGTGGATGAGGGAAGAGCAGTGGATATTGTCTGCCTCGACTTCAGCAAGATTTTGACATCGTCTGTCACAAAATCCTCATAGGCAAACTCAAGAAGTGTGGACTGGATGAGTGGGCGGTGACATGTATTGAGAACCAGCTAAACAGCAGATCCCAGAGAGTCATAAGAGTGGCACATTGGAGAACTTCATGGAGGACTGCTTCCCGTGGGAGAGGTCCCATGGTGGAGCAAGGGAAGACTCCTCTCCCTGAGCAGTGGGAGAAGCCTCGGGTGATGAACTGGCCATAAACCCCGTTCCCAGTCTCCTTGTGCTGCTGGGGTAGGAGGTAGTCCTAGGAAGGAGGAAGGGGTAGGAGGAAGGTGTTTTTAAGGTCTTATTTTACTTCTCATTATCCTATTCTGATCTTGTCAGTAATAAATTCATTTAATATCTCTAATTTGAGCTTGTTTTGCCCATGACGGTATTTGATGAGTGATCCCTCCCAGTCCTTATCTCAGCTCACCAACTCTTCATTATATTTCCTCTTCCCTGTCCAGCTGCAGAGGGGAGTGAGAGAGCTGCTCTGGTGGGTGCCTGGAATCCATCCAGGGTCAACACACCACAGTCTTTTTGGTTCCTCCCTCATGCTCTACAGTGGGTGCCAAAAAGGACGGTAGGGTTGGCCTTGGCTGGATGCCAGGTACTCACTAAGCTGCTCTATCACTCCCCTTTCCAGTGGGACAGGGATGAGATGGAAAAATACTAGCAGGTTGAGACAAGACAGTTTACTAAAGCAAGAAAAAAAATGAAAGTTTGTGTGCATAAGCAAAGGGAAAACAAAAAAAAACCGATCTCTGCTTTCCATCTGTGAGTGATATTCAGACACTTCCCAGGACACAGGGCTTCAGCCAGCGTAGCGGTTGCTCAGGAAGGCAAACATTGTAAAATGACAAATGTGCCTATTCCTCCTCCCTCCCTTCACTTTTATGTCTGAGCTGATATGTATTCATATGGTATGGAACATCCCTTTGGTTAATTTGGGTCAGTTGTACTAGCTGTGCCCGCTCCCAGGATCTCGGAGAGACAGTGCTGGTGCTGTGCCTGTTGGGGTGCTTTGGACCACTTGGGGTCTGCCCGCTGCCCATCACATCACGCCTACCCAATGGGCTGACGAGTCAGAGAGCGAAGGGCAGTCTGTGGGGGAGGCCCAGGTCTGAGCCCATACCCCTTTCTCCAGAAGGTTCTGTTAAGTTTGGTTGTGCATTGGTTTGTTCTGTAAATTCCCTCCTCTGTAACTTAGCCATTGGTTCTGTGTCCGGGGGATCCTCCCCCGGGCTTATCCTCTATTGGTTGTTTGTTCTGTACCACCCCTGTTGAAAAAAGCACCTGGAACCTTGGACTGATGGCCATTCCTCACCTTTGCTTTCGGGGGAAATAAACTCCTGGAAGGTTTCACGGAGTGGTCCTCTCCCTTGCCTCTTTCGCCTCTGGGATACCTGAGGGACTCAGACCTCTGGGTCTCCTCGCATTGGGTGCGCCTGCTGCCACAGAGCCAGTGCTGCCCGACCACGCGGCCGCCGAGACTCGACACTTTCCAGTGCCTGTCTGCGGGAAGGTCACTGTCGCCTCTCCAGAGCGGGACAAGTGCCCCCTGAGGCTGACCCCTCTCCCAGGGCAGTGACATGTGCCAGCGCTGCTCAGCAGTAGCCAAAACACTGGTGTGTTATCAACACCTCTACAGCTACTAATGCAAAGCACAGTACACTGTGATGGCTGCTGAGAGAAAACAAACTCCAGCTCAGCCAGACTCAATACACTAAGTCTGCATATTTTTTAATAAATCACAGTCTTGTGCTGCAATGATAAAGCATCACAGTGAATAATGTAATTTTACTAGCCTAGTTTATGCCAGGGCATAGATAGTTTTCTGAAACAATTTTATCTGTCATCTTTGCTTATGCTGATGGTGCTTCAAACATCTTCACCATATGTTTGACAGGATTCTACCTGTGAAACTTGCTAGAGGGACACTGATGTCACTCAGAAAATGGCATGTAGCTGGTGAAGAAGAGGGAGGACCAACTTGCAGTTTGTGGGCAGTATTGATCTGGAAAATGCTGATAGGAACAAAAGGGAATCTTTATCAAGGACTTGTTTTGCTCTTTGAAAGTAACTTTGCTTGCATTTTAAGAAGCTCAAGCAGTATTGGTTGAAGGTTATAATGCATAAGTTAAGTGATTGCCACCTACTCCTTTGCATCTGTTTCTTTGCTCTGACAATTTTCTGTAGCTTCTTAAATAGTTTCTAAATCATTATGCTTTTTCAAGTCAAGATGGTTTGTAGGCTGCTGTTTACAGACTGGAAACAGCATTAGTTGCAAGGTCTTTCTAAAGGTCACATTCAAGGCCTCTTTTTAAAGATAGGTGTTAGCTTGCTATGAGCTTTACACAAGAACAAGAATTTTGATGATACTTAAGATGGGATTGGGAAGAAAATTAAACTTACAACTCATTTTTCATTAGATGTTCACAAACCTATCATACAAATGTTGTTTTGGTCTGATATAACATTGAGTTTGATCTTACAAAGACTTCAAATCTAATTTGTTCTTAAGGTTTCTAGCCTTCTGCTGCATCATCTGTCTTTCTATCTAGGCACTCTCTCTGGAAAGCCCTACTGCTAAATCATTTTGCAGCAGTAATTTGCTGTAATGCTAAGGAGCCACACAGAGAGGAGATGGTTTCTATGCTGCTTGTATTTGTGAGAGGTAATAAGTCAAAACGCTTGTAGGTGTTTGGCAAAAGCAGACCTGCTGGCCTTTTCCTTGCTATTAAGTGAGCAAGAGATGACTGCAAGAACAGCTTGCACAATTCAGAAAATTTTTGGAAGAGGTTAAACTCTGATTGCACTAGTTGCTAGTGTTCTGCAGATATTGTTGGATGATCAAAGTCTGTCCTGTAACATGTTCAGAAACCATTGTCTACTCATTGAGT